>JBBPDI010000029.1:21742485-21776796 GCA_037974545.1 Cucumis variabilis | reverse complement strand
CAGAAAGTGACTTTCTGCGACATAACATAGTGTGCGTTGCAACAAGTAAACGTATTAAATTTAATTTCTAGACTTTCTACGATGCCTTGTTCCTCTGCGTTGCGGAAAGCTACTTTCCGCAACGTAACATAGTGTACGTCGCGGAAAGTTAATGCATTAAATTTAATTCTAGACTTTCTGTGACGTAACATTACGTGTGTCGGTGAAAGATGATTGATGACGAAACACCTTTCGCTGGCATTGTTTTTGGTGTCGCAATTGTTCTGATTTCTTATAGTGAGAAATATTTTGTCTACATAAAGTATTAAGAAAGAAACTTTACCTTTGTTGATTTTCTTTTACACACAAGGTTCATTAACACTTTAGTCAAAACCGTAAGATTTGATCGTAGTATCGAACCTAATGTTCTAAGATCTAGATGCTTGTTTCAATCCATAAATGGATCGATTCAGCTCGCAAACCTTTTGCTTCTGACCTTAAGTTGTGAACCCCTTGGACTAAGACATAAAGATACTCTCTTCAAGATTGCCATTCAGAAAAGTAGCCTTGACATCTATTTTCCATATTTCATAATCATAAATGTGGATATGAACAAGAGAATCCTTATAGATTTTAACATAGCAACAAGCGAAAAAGTTTTCTCACGGTCAACCTCTTTCCTTTGGGTATACCTTTTTGCTACGAGCCTAGCTTTGAAGTTTTGTACCTTCCACATTGAATCTCTCTTTCTCTTATATATCCATTTACACCCTATAGGTCCCACCCCTTCAGGTAGATCTACAAGCTCCCACACTGAATTGAAGTACATAGACTCCATTTCAAAGTCCTTATCTTTGACCCATTGGTCCTTGCCTATACCATTCATTGCCTGTTTATAGGACAATGGATCCTCAACACCATCATCTGGTATGACAACCTGAGTTTCAATTAAAGTCAAGTAACAGTTAGGTTATGATAACTCTCCTATTGCATCGAGGAATTCTCAACGACTGAGAAGGATGGAACTGCCCTAATGTGTTGGCTTCATCAACTCTCGATGACGAACCAACTACATCAACAACTCTTGTTGATTCATCAGTAGCTTCATTTAATACTAATTTTCTTCATGATTTATGATCTCTTATGTGGTCTTCATCCAAAAAAGTAGCATTTGTCGATACAAACACTTTGTTTTGTTGTGGATCAAAGAATAGACGACCTCTTGTTTCTTTAGGGTAACCAACAAATTGGCATAACCTTGAACGGGGTTCCAAAATCTTGGTATTTGTCACTAACACGTGTGCTAGACAACCCCAGATTCTGAAGTGACTTAAACTAAGTTTACGTCCTCTCATAACTCAAATGGTGTTTTGGAAACACTCTTCGAGGGAGCATTGTTCAAGATATGAACCAAAGTCTCTACTACATACCCCCAAAACGAGCTAGGCAATAGAGCATAGCTCATCATTAAACAAACCATGTCTAACACGCTTCTATTTCTCCTTTCTGATACACCATTTTATTAAGGTGTACCAGGTGCTGAGCGTTGCGATTGGATTCCATGTTTTATCATATAGTCTTGGAATCTTAAACCCATGTACTCTCCACCTCGATCAAATCGAAGTATTTTAATCTTCTAACTTAATAGATTTTCAACTTTATCCTTATACTTCTTGAATTTTTCAAGAGCTTCAGACTTATGCCCCATTAAGTATAAATAACCATAAAAGAGATGAAGTATTCAAAATCTTCTCTAGCTTTTAAATTCCTCAGACCACAGAGGTCTAAATGTATAAGTTCTAGGAGCTCTTTGGCTCTATAACCTTTCCCAATAAAAGGTCTTTTAGTCATCTTTCAAGACAAGATTCACATGGAGGTAATGAATCATCTTCTAACTCATTTCGAAGTTCATTCTTTTCCAATCTTTTGATTCTATCGAGATTAATCTGACCTAATCTTAAATGCCAAAGATAGGTATTATTATTTGGAGAAATTCTTTGCCTGTTATTTTGAGTGTTAGCAATTTTAAACATCTCATGATTTAAAATTGTTGTCGCTTTATTAGGTCTTAATACATACAAGTTATCTTCAAGCTTAGCCGAACAAATATGTACACCATTCTTAGAAATGAACGCTTCACTTAAAGAAAAAGTTACATTATATGATTGTTCAATAAGACAAGAAAAAGATATAAGATTTCTTTTAATCTTAGGAATTATGTACAAGTTTTCTAAAACAAGGAATCTATTTTTGAAAAACAACATAGCATCTCCCATTGCACGAGTTGAAATGACATCTCCCATTCCAACCTTGAGTATCATCTCACCCTCATCGATCTGCTAGAAGGAACTAGTTTTTTTTGTAAAGAACAAACATGATTAGTGGCTCCTGAATCAAGTATCCAAGTCTTTTGGTCATTTCCCACTAAACATGTTTTTAAGACAAGTAAATCATATTTACCTTTTATTCTTCTTCTCAGCAAGGTATTTGGGACAATTTCTCTTACAATGTCCATTCACATTGTAGAGAAATGATTTTCCCATATCGACTACCTTAGCCTTCCCTTTGTCTTTAGCAGCAGCAGTAGGAAGCTTCCCCTTCCCTCCTTTCCTTTTCTTGATTTTCTTAAACCCAGTGCATAAAGGTAAAACTTGGTTTCAGAGTATAAACCCATCTGAAACCTCTTGGAATGGAAAACATTTGCCTCCTCTTCTTTCTATCCATTAAACAGCTTTTTGAGGGAGTCCATGATCTGACATGTAGTGACCATGGTCTCGTGTTTCTTGCTTAGTATGTTAGACCTACTGGACAAGAGATAGACGCGGGCCTTGTCACTAGACTTTGTCTAACAGTTATATGCATCCCTTACATTCAAGGATGCATTTCGAGTAGGGGAAGGAGGACATTCCTCCATTAAGACAAAGTGAGAACATCAATAACAAGAATAATATTTAGGTTTGACTTCCACGTTGCATAATTTTTATCGGTTAATTTTTCATTTTTAAGTAGTGCAATTAATGAGGAAGACATGCTAAAATATCAAACAATTTATCGTATTAGTTATCTTTGTCTCAACCCATTACATAAAATAGGCTAATTAATTCAACCAAAATAAACAATCAAAGAACCATAATCAAACAAATCATTTAGTTTTTACATCAATGCTTCAGAAGTTTAGAGCAACAGTGATCGAAGGGTGATCAACTACTCCTTTCCTAAATTGAAACAACCTCAGCTAATAACTAATATCAGAATAACTCTTATTCTTATGGTTCTTAGCTATCGTTGTTCGGTCAAGGATTCATTAACTAACTTAATTCATTTTTATTCTGTACGTGTGATCCTACCATTTTCAGATCCTAGTGGTACCTTCAACAAGCTACCAAAAGAAAAGACAACTGTTGAAGATTAACCTAAGAAACCCTATCCATTTCTAAAGGTTTCATTGTCCCAACTTCTATGATCAAGCCCTCTAAAGGGATGGTCGCTTCGGAACGAGACACAAGTGGGTTATAGAAATCTCACGGTACAACCTAATGAAGGAGACAATAGCTAGGATACATTGACACACGTCTTTCTCCCACTTACTATGAACATTTTTCCTATTCACCTTGTTATTGACCCATACCAACATTTTTCGAAGGGAGGCTACACACATGATGACAGGAAGCCGAGTATGGATCTCACGTGTGAAGTCGTAGGGACGTCAGAGTTAAAAATTGATATATCATATATACAATTTTTCTCCCAATAAAATGTTCTATTAATTTAGGGTTTTTTGTACTTAGCTAAATTCCAACTAAATGAATCTAACTAAGTCTATTCTTATTATAACTCTTATAATAAAACTTTACTCTAAAGTTTCTAGGTGTATTAAACAATTTAATTTACCTAGTGACATCTTATGCTAATAGGAATAAGGTTAATTCAACTCTGGTTTCAGGTCAGTTCCCATGTAGAAGGTGTTCCGTAAACCATCAACTTAAGTACCCCTAACCTTAAACAGAACTTTACCGGTGGAGTTCCTTTATAACCTTAAATCCTATTTGTCCTACTTAGATTCGTTAAACTAAAATAAGACATAATTCTAATCCTATTAGAATTAATGTGATCTTAGGTTTATTTAATTTTAAACAATTTTAAAATTAAATCAAATTAATCCTAAGATTCATGTTTGTGTAAAATCAGTTAATTAGTCCTATAATATGCATAATATGGTTTAATTAATTAAAATCAAATTATAATTAAATAATAAACCATGCAACATGTAAAACATTACATTAATATAACAATTATATTAACATGTGGATGTAATATGCTCAATGCAAATTGATTTTGATATTAATTAATATAACACTTATATTAAAAAAATCATGAAATCAACCAAGCATACATAAGACATTGATCTAAATATAACAAATTATATTTAACTAAATAATGACATGCATCATGCTTATCCAATTTTATATATTTAAAATATCAACATACTTTAAATAACTCTTGAAATTCAAAATCAAGCATTAATATCATACATTATAACACTTATAATATATAAAAATTCATGAATATGCTTAACCTAAGGTTGGATTTATCTAACTGACATCCATAATGTTGGGATTCATGTCCTAAACTTGTAGATTGTAAATATAATCCATTGACCCTTATTAATAAAGTGTTATTATTGTAATAATTGTCGTTGATTATAATATTAGTTTTGTCTTAATAACCCAAATTCAGTAAACTAACATCCTATGTTGTTTAATGAGTCTTGAACAGTATGTAGAGACATACATAGATCAATGTTGAGATTAGCTTAAAGTGCCTATAGTGTAGGGATAAGGCTGAGCACCTTATCCAGTAACACTTTGGATATGGCTCACTTTATATTTGATACAACCACAATGATCCAACGCGTTCGTGTGAGTGAGGGTATCCTATACAACGAGTTTCCATAAAATTAGACTACGAAATAGTAACTGCTAGATGTAATTCCGTTAACTAGTTAAGTTTCTATTTCACTAGGATTTAGGGTTTAGGGTATTATGAACTCCTGTTCGCGAGAGATTGTCTTTAATTTGTACGAGTAAGAGTGACCAGATCGCTGACTCAATAAGCTTATCATTTTGGAGACAAAATTGAGTGAAGAGTTGGGAACATAATTACACAAGATGAAATGCACTTCTTTCCTACTTTAGGGTAAGTAAATGAGTGTTCCCTTAAATGAGTCTTCAGGTCTTGAACAAAGGGCCTTATCCTCTTTATAGCACACGAGGGCTTTTTGTTTATTGGTAGGACCATAAACAAGTTTTTCATTAGAGGAGCACTGGTATTTAAGATTAGAGGTAACCTAGGGGTAAAACGGTAAGTTGATCTAACTGGTGTTACGAACACTCCTGAAGGACTAACTTACTCTTATTGGTCTATATTCATGGATATTGAAATATATTTACAGTGAGAAGATTTCAGCTGTGATTCTTTCGTGGAGTGTATACACAGTTAACGAATATTGATTAATGTGGCTAATGAGTTTAGCCAATTAATTGCATATCGTCTGATCTATAGGTTCATGAGGTCCCCTTCCTAGCTCATAAAGGGTAATGAGATTTATTGATATTGGTTGTAATTTAAAATGTTCAAATTTACTTTGGGAATTAATTTAATGTATAGTCATACATTATAAATATAAAGTTTATCAAACTTTACTATATAAATTTAATTTTGGATATGATTCAAAATTAATTTATGAGAGTTCAAATATTTGAATGAGTTCGAATATTAATTTAATGTGAATTGGATTCATATTAAAATGATTAGTTATGAGAGAAACTTATATTTGAATATGATTCAAATTTAATTGGAGAATTAATTAATAGTTTAGTTTTATTTAATTAAATTTGATTTAATTAAATCTATAAGATATTGCAGAGATATTTATTCAAATAAGATTTTAATGAAATATTAATTAAATGTGATTTAATTAATTATATTAATATAAATCTATAAAATATCGGAAAGATTCATTCAAATAAGATTTGAATGAAATGTTAATTAAATATGATTTAATTAATGATATTAATATAAATTTATAAAATATTGGAGAGATATTCATTGAAATAAAATTTGAATGAAATATTAATTAAATATGATTTAATTAATTATCAACTAATTGATTAAATATTAATTAATTAGTAGATTTGATAATAAAATCTCATGATTCTCTCCTATTCCTTTTCTTATTCCAAGAAGCTAAGAGAGTTATAAATATCTAGAATAAAACAGTTTTCTTTAACGAATTTTATCAAGAAAAAAAAGCAAGGCTTTTGCTTTGCAAAAAGAAAAGAGTTTCTCTCAAATACCTATAAACTTTTTCTCATCCTAATTGGTTCCCACAAACCAATCTCATCCAAGAAGATATGAAGGTCTCTGACGGATGATATCCCAATTCGTTGATTTGCAAATTGAGAAACATCAACAAAAGTAAGTCCTCTGTATGTTTTAAATAAAAAACATGCTTAGTTTTTATTTAGAATTTTGATTCTAAATTTTTGCCAATGTACTGGTATTTTGGGATTCCCAAATTAAATTGAGTAATGGTTTTTTAAAATCTTCTGCGGCCATAGGGCTTTTATCCCCTCACATAAAGCTTTTAAATATCAATTGAACCTATAAAATTGGCCCCATAGGATAAAATAAAACAATAATTTACATTAATTAAGCTTTAAAATATCCTAAAAATGCTTATAAAGCTCTAAACTCGATCCCAAAACCTTAAAAAAACTACAAACCAGGTCCAAAAACTTTGAATCGGTTTAAAAATAAAACCTACCCAAAACCAAGCTTAATCGGAGCCAAACCATTCGTCAGACCAAGAACTAGAGTCGAACCGCACGGAATTGGTGAACTAGCGCCAAACTGTAGCTGGCCGCACCAACCATTTGAGTTGAGTCCAAGTCACACCCGAGCCGCTAGGTGTGCCTCTAAGCTGCATCTCTCCTATGTGGTGCTGACATCAACCCTTCTCTCCAAACGCAGAACATGATTTTTTTTTGTCTCGATTTGCATGCAGTTGCATACAACCTTTCATCAGAGGGCTTTCGGTGGTCCATTGGACAAATTTGGTACCGTTTTTCTCAAAAAAACATCACCTATCCAAAATTGGACTCTAGATTACAAGATTTACAATTAAAATTGCCAAAAAGGAAGGGACCTTTACATTTTGATCAAATAAAAAAATAGTAAATCTATGGTCAAATTTTACAAAAAATATTTAATTGCAAACCACATTCATAATGCAAAAATCCCACCTAATCAATGCAAATTTTAAAATTTTCATTTAAAAATTAAGATGGCTCTAATACCAATTGAAGGGATGAAAGGCTAGCAACAGAAGATTTTACAAAGATTTTAGATTTATTTAATTGAAAACTTAAGAATACCATATACATTGCCAAAATAATACAAAAACTAATATTTTATTAGGAGCTAAGCACACTTTTAAATTAAAAGATATAGAGAATAACATAATAGAGTAATTTACTATTGTTGACGTCTCTAAATCTACGAATCACCAAATTGGAGCACCACTCGCCGAAGATCTTTCTATCCTCTAGAATGATATTGGTTTGTGGGAACCAACTGAAATAGAAAAATATTTTGAGAGAATCTCTGAGAGAATTCGCAGAGAGGCCAAATAGCTTATGTTGAAAATCATGTTTTCTTTTGTGTATCCTCTTATTTTGGAAGTTCAAGAGAATCATGAGATTCTATTAATTTAAAAAATATTAAATTAACTAATTAGTTAATTAATTAAATCATATATAATTAATATTTCATTGATATTTATTATTATTTAATTAAAATTTCTTTTAAATCATATTTAATGAATATCTCTTAGAGATCTTATAGTTTTAATTTAATTAATTTAATTTAATCAAATTAAACTAAATTATTAATTAATTCTCCAATTAATTAATTACTAAAATGAAATATTTTATATTTAATTTAATTTTAATTTTAATCATATTCATATATAAATTTGTCTCATAGCCTATAGTTTTAATGTGTATCATAGACACATTAAACTTGAATTTATAGTTTTAATATGAATGCAATTCACATTAAATTAATATTTGATCTCATTCAAATATTTCATCTCTCATAAATTAATTTTGAATCATATCCAAAATTAAATTTATATAATAAAGTTTAATTAAACTTTATATTAGAATGTATCACCATACATTAAACTAATTTCCAAAGTAAATTTTAATATTTTATAATACAACCAATATAAATAAATCTCATTATCATTTACGAGCTAGGAAGGGGACCTAATGGATTTACAAATCAGAAGCTACAACGATATGAGATTAATTAGCTAAACTCATTAATCACATTAATCAATATTCGTTAACTGTGTGTACACTCCACTAATGACTCACAACAGAACTCTTCTCACAATAGATATATTTTTGTGTCTACGGATATAGACCAATAAGAGTAAGTTCGTCCTTCACGAGTGTTAGTAACACTTGCTGGGTCATATTATCATTTTACCCTTGGGTTACTTCTAGTATCTAAATACTAGTGCACCACTAATGAACAACCTGTTTATGGTCCAACCAATAAACAAAAATCCATCTCGTACCAAATAGAGGGTAGGACCCTTTGTTCAAGTTCTGAGACACCATTTAAGGAAAGACTCATCTACTTACCCTAAAGTCAAGAAGGAGTGAATTCCATCTTGTGTGATTATGTTTCCAGCTCTCCACTCGATCCTTTCCCCAAAATGATACGAATATTGAGTTAGCAATCTAGCCACTAGCACCTATACGAATCAAAGGACAATCCATCACGAACATGAGTTCATAATACACTTGGGATTAAGACTAAGTAACTGAGGTCATCCTAGTGAAATAGAAACACAACAATATAATCAATAATGCTTATTGAAATAATAATAATAATAATAACATTTTATTAATAAATAATAGTCTTACTATCTACGAATTTTAGAACATAAATCACAACAATAAATTCATAAATATTCAAAAATACATTTTAAATAAGTGTCCATGCCTGTTTCACTCGGTTTTGAGTGTCTTAGTATAGGATAAGAATAAAAGAAGAAGCTAAGTGAATTGTATAAGAGCCCACATGAAGACTATGCAAGAAGACCTTATCAATATGTGAGAAGAGGTTCGCTAAAAGAAAAAATTGGTTGATGGAGTTGATGTGACTTGACACAGGCAACTTTCGACATTGGCATGCTTAGAAAGATAGATTTGCTGCCTAAAACTTCCAATAAAAGAGACTTCATCCCTACCAAGAAGATTAGTCTGACTGGACCAACAAAACAGAGCCTAAATGGGCTACAAGGGACTGAATGGGATAAGGAGGTCAACTTCGAGAGAAGTCAGATGTTTGAATGGATTGGCTATATGTCTGAAGGAGCAAAACCATAGAGAGAGGTGGAAAGAAATAGACTTTCCACCATCTGTAAAGTATTTCTTCATCTACTCCGATCAGTCAATGAGTGAGAGCTTGAGGTCTGAATGAAGAAGATCCCATTTTCACCCTCTCCTAACTTGTAATGTCATTTCTATTCTTTCCATTTTTGTATTTCTTTACAATGTATTTGTTCATAGTGTACAGTGGCCAAAGGCCTTTATTCTTTAATACAATGTAAATTTACACATTTTCAATCATTCACATCTTTACTGTTTACCTATTAATATGTTATTTGTATTCTATCAATATGTTATTTGTACTTTAGGATTTATGATAGATTCTTGATAACTTGTAGAAATAAAAGTTATTACAACTTGTTAGATATGTCAAAACGCGTATCTTATGTTGTAAATTCATAAATATTTAGAAATACATTTTATATAAGCGTTATGTCTGCTATACCCTATTTTTAGTATTTTAACTCAGGCTAAAGTACAAAAGAAGAAGCTAGAAAATCGCAGAGGAACTCGCTCGAAGACTAGGCGAGAAGACCACCTCAAAACGTGATAAGAGGTTCGCTAGAAGATAAAAGTTGTAGATGGAATTGATGTGACCTGACAATAGAAGTAGCTTTCGGCACTGACATGGTCAAAAGATTAAGATTCCTGCCTAAATCTACCTATAGAAAGGAACTCCATCTTTAACAATGAGGGTTAGACGTCTAAATAGACCAGCCACTAGAGAGACCTGGAAAGGAATAGCCTTTCCACCATTTGTAAAGTGTTTCTTCATCTTCTTCAGTCAGGTTATATAGTTAAAGCTTGAGGTTTGAGTGAAGAAGATCTCATCTCCCATCTCCCTTAACTTGTAATGTCACTTCTATTCTTTCCATTTTTGTATTTATTTACTTTATATTTGCTCATATTGTACAATGACCGAAGACCTTTATTCTTTAATACAATGTATATTTATGCCTTTTCAATCGTTCCACGTCTTTACTGTTTATTTGTCCTTGTGTTATTTGTAGTTTGGATCTATGATAGATTTTGGAGAAAAAGTTTTGCTTATAATTCTTTTTGTGTTAGTTGAATTATTTTCATCATTTGGCCAATGTATATCGCCAACTACCCGAAAGTGTAAGTAGTAAGGATATGGCTAACGCATCCAATGATATGGTTAACACGCACAAGGAGGAGTTTGAGGACAAACTTCACCTTGGCGAGATATCTTTCATCATTTGTGTCCCAAAAGGAGAACAAATATGGGTATTAGGCACTGAGAGGTTGTCACCCTTAAACACAAATCTCTATAAGTCTTATTAGTGAACACTTCTAGATATACTTTATTTAACTAGGCTTAGTCATTTGGATTTCGAAAGGTGAGCAAGTTTGGCGTTTAAAGACACCGAGAGGTGCTCACTTTATTCATAAGCTAGTCAAGTAAGTTATACAGTATCAAGGCTTTCATATGACCTAATCACCTAGTAGCACTAGACATTCCTTCACCCCCTCTTTAATATAAGTTAGTTCACGCTTGCATTACATTCTCACAACCACCTTCATTAAATTACTTTTACATAATTCTCTATTGTACATAAGTAGATATAGTTTAAACTTACACTCTTCCATGTTGTATAGTTATTCTTTTATACTGCATGAATGACAAGTAGACTCCAAAACTAAGCTTTGATATCAATTATCTATGTTTGACTCTGGATCATCTAGGAAAACCTATTGTTTCGCTTACATTTGAAAAAGTAATAGGAAAACTTGTACACAACGAAGACTTAGAAGTATGAGATGAAGAGAGACAATGAGAGCATTTTGCATGCAATGATCTTGTCCAATCACATGATGAAGAGATTCATGATGAACATTTTGCTTGATCAATGACTTATCATGTGGAATTAAATATGCACATACACTACACCAATATAAGAAACAACACTATTTCACTTGAGTCCTAAGTTAATCAATACGTCGAGCAAGTTTTTGGCACCGTTGGTTAGCACACAAGCAAGTTTTTGGCACTGTTTTTGGGAAATTAATTTTTCAAACACTAGAGTAGGGTTTTACTTTGATTTTGGGCAAATCATTTAATTCTGGTGAATCATGCGTTCATCCGAAGATCGCGTGAAAAGGTTCAAGGTACCAGAGTAATCTGTGATTGCTTGAACTAGCCCCAGGGTTAAATGTATCTTTCTGCTGGTGACTAGGTAAATAAGAGGAATCAGAGTAAATTCGCATACCAATCCAGTGAATTGAGATCCTCAAATGCCTGGAGGCTTAAATGTTAAATATGTTAAATTTAGAACCCATATGAAGGCGTCAAAGAAGAGTGTCCACGCAACAAGTTTAGTGAGATTTGTATCTTAACTAACTACGCGATAGGGACTAAGAAAGATCGTTTGAACATTGCAATGGACAATTGGGAGCAGAGACTTATTGTGATGAACAATCGTGATGCAGAGAGTTATGTAACAAATGATCAAGGAAGTTCAGGGGAAAATAATCTGATTAGGAAGGCTATGCAAAGAAACACACGATGCAACTACAGTTTCTCCTCATCACAGAACCTAAACGCAAGGATGCACTTGTAAAGTATGAACTTTCTCCATTTTTATCACAAATTGCATCTATATATTTTATATTAGTTGTGTGAATATTATACTTGTAATTATTTTTATACTTGTAAGTACTTTTTAGTTTATTTTTGTAGTTTAGTATTCATTTCAAGTTAGAGAGTGTGACTTATCTCGTGGAGTCATTAGGCTAGGAGAAAGGGTTATGCACATGAAGCCACCTCGAGAGAAGGGTTCGCATCAAAACACATTAGACATTTTGATCTTCTCATAAGGTGTGATTGAGCTTAGGGTTTTGTTCAAAATAATTAGGGTTTTGGGGATTAGGCAAGCAAGTGAGTGAGATGCTTTCCACTGTCTGTAATGTATTTCTTCATCTTCTCTAGTCAGTCAGTGAATGAGAGCCTGAGGTCTAACTGAAGAAGGTCCCCTCTCCCCTAACTTTTAATGTCATTTCTATTGTTTCCATTTTATATTTCTTTTCAATGTATTTGTTTATATTGTACAGTGGTCAAAGGCCTATATTCTTTAATATATTGTATATTTATATCTTTTCAATCCGTCACATCTTTACTGTTTATTTATTCTTAGGTTATTTATAGTTTAGGATTTATGATAGATTCTTGATAAGAAGCTTAGCTTATAACTTTTATCGCATTAGTTAAGCTATATTCATCACTTGGCTAGTGCTTATCGCCAATTACCCAAAAGGGAAAGTAGCAAGGATATGGCTAACTTACGCAAAGAGGAGTTTGGAGACAAACTCCATCTTGGTGAGTTAAGTTCTAACGTTTGTGTCTCGAAAGAAGAACAAATATGGGTATTTGGTGTCGAGAAGTTGTCATCGTTAAAAGAGAAGCTCTATAAATCTTATGGCAAAGAAAGACGCCAGTCACGCTTATCAGATGGATATTATTGCTCCAAGAGTTTGATTTAGAGATTATAGATCATAAAGGTACCAAGAACAAGATGGCATATCACTTGTTGCGTCTTATCGACGAACCATTCCAATGTGAGAAGAGAGAAATTGAAGATGAATTTCCTGATGAGAACCTTTTCCATGTTGAAGTAAGAAACCCTAATATGCCGACATAGTCAATTACTTGGTATGTAAAACATGGCCGCAAGACTTCAATAGCTAGTACGGAAAGAAGTTGGTTCATTAGTGTTGCTTTTATGGGATGAGCTCTATCTCCACAAATTGAGGCTAGACAAAATATTGAGACAGTGTGTCCCTAAATATGAAACAACTGAAATACTCGCTTAGTGTCCTGAAGCACCTTATAGAGGACACTTTTATGGACAAAAGACAACTCCAAAAGTCTTCTAAAGTGGGTATTTATGGCCTACTCTCTTTTAAGATGCAAAAAACTTTAAGGTCAAATGTGACCAGTGCCAAAGGATAGCGAATGTCTCATCGCGATGAAATGCCTCAACAACCCATCTTGAAAATTAAACTCTTTGATGTGTGGGGAATAAATTTTATAGGACCATTTTCTGAATCTGGTAGCCATATCTACATCTTGCTGGTCGTGGACTATGTGTCAAAGGGGGTTGGCCATATCTACATCTCTCTTACAAACTGGTCGAAGAAGAAGAAGAAGAAACGTATTTACATATAGAGTGGAAAGGCTATTCCTTTCCACCATCTCTAAGGTTTGGCCCATTCAGGAAAACTTTGCTTGGTGAGGATGGAGTCATTTTTATAGACAACTTTTGGCAGGAAGCTTTTCTTCTTTTGAGTATGTCAGCACCTAAACTAGCCATTGTCAGGTCACATCAACTTCATCTACCACTTTTGTCTTCTAGTGAATCTTTTCTCGCATTGCTGATAAGGTCTTCTCGTGTAATATTCATGTGAGTTCCTCTACGATTCACTTAGCTTCTTTTTTTGTTTATATCATGCGTTAAGACACTAAAAAGAAGATGAAATAGGCATGGATGCTGATGTAAAGTGTATTTCTGAATATTTATGAATGTACAACATAAGCTACGCGTTTTGATACATTTCTTATGCATTTTGGTCTCATTATTCTATCTAAAAGGCTATAATAACATGTATTTCAACAAGTTATCACATTTCCAAATTTAGAATAATGCTTGTCCTCAAGCATGACTCCATATTATGTTTGTCCCCAAGCACAATTCCTCCTCAAAGACTCACCTTCCTCCTTGCATTTCTAAATTTCTCAAAATGCAAGCTAGTTTTATTCGTTATCAGAGTCTACTCTCATCACGTACTTCTTACTATGAAAACATTTCTAAGTTCAAAATGCGGCAAGCTTAATACTCAAAATATCCTTGTCCATTCTCTACAAGAATCTTATTTTTATATTTT
Source organism: Cucumis variabilis (assembly GCA_037974545.1). Classification (NCBI taxonomy): domain Eukaryota; kingdom Viridiplantae; phylum Streptophyta; class Magnoliopsida; order Cucurbitales; family Cucurbitaceae; genus Cucumis; species Cucumis variabilis. Next base: position 21,762,448 of record JBBPDI010000029.1, on the reverse strand, counting down.
AGAAATGGCTAAAGTTCCCAAAGAGTTTTGAATCCTTTTATTTGGTAAGAATGCTTTTTATTTACTTAATTACTGGTTGTTTGGCGTTGAGTGGAAAATCATAGGTATACCATGAGTCTGTTCCTCTCCTCAACTATAACTCTTATTGCCACTTATTACTCAACTCTTTAACTTTTTACTTTTGAAGCTTTGCTTCTTATTTTTTCCAAAGAAAGCATCTTGGGAGTTGTTATTTTAATTGAATGAAAGAATGAAGGAAAATTTGAAAGTTTTACACTTTTTGGCTTTGCTTTAACTCTTGTTAAAATATCGTATTTTTAAAAATATCTTGACAAGATTTTTAAAAAGTTTCAAAAGCTTTAGCTCGAACCTCACACAGCCTCAAATTTAGAGTGTAGCAATCTTCTCATTGCTAAAAATGAATGATAAGATTATTCACAGAAAAATCTTACCAAAGAGGTTTGAGGTAGAGCTTGCTCGCCTAATAAACTTTAGAAAGGTTTCCTAAGTATGTTTCCTTTACAAGTTAAACATTTAGATAACAAATGAAACTTTATTTCACATGGTTTGTTTCACTGAAGTTATCATTGAAACACAAAGAAAAAATAAAATTCGAAAATACGTGGAGCTAAGCTTGGAAAAAGAAAAACTAAACGCATAAGAATTATATAAAAAAATTTGTACTTGTATTGAAAATAACATAAATACAAAGAATTCAAATTACATAAGTAATAATTAAAATTTAAAAAAAGAAGAAATATACAAAAAATAAAATACAGAACATTCCCCTTCTAAGGTAAGGTAGCAACAAGCTCGTTCTGCTCCTTGACTACAAGAAGTTGCATTTGGAGCTCTTGATTTTGTGTTTAGAGCTCTATCATTTTCCCCTTCAATTGATTTAATTGCGCCTTAGTGTTTGCATTTGCGTTGTCAACTTTCAATTCCAAATTGTTAAATTGTCATCAACTTCATAGATGAATTTCTTACAAATTGTTGTGGCACTGGATTACGTCTTCAAACCTTTTATCCAAGGGCTTACATATATAATGATCTGGAAATTTGAAGAGATAATCGTCATCAACAGCTTCTTCGTCTGCTTCTCTCATTGCTTCTTCCATTCAGGCATTATGTGAGGAAGTCCCTGTGGTTTTCTTTGGCAGTGAGAGGAGATGTGTCTCGCCATCTACCTCAGAGTTTGTTTCCTCTTCCCTTTGGAGTGGTTCATTAACAACCTCCTCTAAGACTTCTTTTTCTTTTTAAGGATAACTCTCAGCTAAACGTTCCATCTTCCTGCTCTTTGCAAGCATCATCAATAAATGTGGCATGGTCTGAAAGAGAGTCTTGGAATAGATCCTCATTGGATCCTTCAAGGCTCAAGGGTTTAGCTTCGCTAGTTGGTTGACGATAAGGGATTGAGGATTTTTCGTCTTGTCATGGTGTGGAGGTTCCTTCTGAATTATGTACAACAAGGGCAAGATTTTTATTGGCTTGTTGCCCGGGCGAGTTAATATTTCATGGGGTAGGGTTGGCGGTTTAGATTCTGAGAGTTATGATTTTTTGGATTTTCTAACAAGTTTGAGAGCATGTGGCTTTGAAGGCTTTGGATTTTGTGGGTGAAGGGAGGTTGACGAGCTTCTTTTTCTTGGGACTCTTTATTGAAGCTGGAAACAAGGTTTCCTTAGAGTCCTTGGCCTTAGAGGATTTAGCTCTCTTGGATTTAGAGGCCTCCTCCTAGCCTTGTCGTTTGCGTTTCAGCGGAACATCATCTTCTTCTTTTTATGATGGAAATGACAAGGTGAAGGGTTGAGGAGGACCAAACCCCATCCTTCACCTGTACTTGGGAAAGGTTTTCCAATACTAAACATGCCTTTGAGCATAATTTCTGAATCAAGTGTGGGAATTGTGCCAGGGGGATGCTTAACCCATGCAATGATGTGCTAACTTGTTATTTTACCTATGTTCATCGGTATTTCCTCCATTATGAAATAAACAAGCATTATTCTTTCCATGGAGATGGTGGTATCATGCGAGTAAGCATAATCTTCTTCTTCATAAAGACTAACCAAATGATGACATCTGTGTCAAGGTTATGAAGGAAGAGTTGGTACTTTCCTATGGCATTATATCCTACTTTATCCCGATAGAAATAAGGGTCAAGATGCACCATAAGACAGGTCAAATGGTCCAGGTTTCGTAGGGCTCTATAATGGTCCAGGTTTCGCAAGGTTTACCCGGAGGACTATCTATATAGAAGTAGGACTCTCCCTCTTTCCCCTTCTGCCTCTCCTCGTTCTATTGATAGTCCTTCGGGTAAACCCTGCAGAACTTGAACCGTTATAGAGCCCTTCGATCATTCTTTGTTTGAGTCGAGCTTGAAATCAGTCACTGAAATCTGAGTATGAGAGCGCGTCCTACTTCTTGCGGGTTTGATTCTCGTAAGGGATAGGTACTCATTCTCCTCTTCCTTACTTAAATTGCATTGAGCCTCTTCCTCGTATTCTCGCTCCCAGATCGATGAAACCGATGGATGAAAGCCAAACTCAATGACGACAGAAAGATTTTTGGAAAGTCCTCCCCTTCTTATACTCTGTTCCTTCTAAAGAGAAAATAAATATGAAAGCAAAGCCATTTTGCTTAAAATGATGAGCCGACTTATAATCTTCTTCACCCTGCCAATCCAGGGTTTCAGGAGTCAGGAGAGGGAAGGAATCCTGCAACTTTAGCTGGGGGCAGTGCCTTCCTTTTCCTTTGCTTGAGAATAGGAGGCACGAAGCGACTCTTAAGTAGTGCAAAATTAGAGGAGTTGGATAAACCATCTAGACTCCCCAGTTAATTACAGAAGGTCTTCCGGATAAATCCTCCAAACTACGGATAAATCCTCTGGACTACGGATAAATCCTCCGGACTATGGATAAATCCTCCAGACTCTGGACTCCTCAGCCCATAGCCCCACTGGTGGAAGGGGTCCGACCGCTTGTAAGAAGGTATGCGTCCTCCGGGTAAACCCTGCAGACTCCAAACGGTTGTTCGCTACGCTACGGCTTCGCTTGCATTGCAAAGAATATTGCCTAGGCTTTATATGGAATCTTTAGTCCTTCGAACTAATGGAGCCGCAAAGAATTTGCGGGGGGAGCGAAGCAACATAATCAGCTTTCAAGTTAGAAAGAAAATAAATGCAGAAAGAAGGCATTAGGCCTGACGATCGAAGGACTGATTAATTCCTCTTTAACCTCAACCTAGGCCGCAACTCTGCTGGTGTAGATGCTAGGACCCTACTGAAACTGGAACTGGTAGAACGACCTCCATTGAAACTCCTTCTTTTGCAAGGGCAGCCACATGAGACTCACTTGATAAGTCAAACAACCGTTCAGCCACTGCGAATGCCGACGTGAGGTCTGACAACTCTCTTCAATGCGTCTTCAGTTAAAATTTATGTCCTAAAACTCGTAGTTTGTAATCATATTCTATTCAATAAATTTGATATTGATACTATAATCTTAAAACCAATAAACTAAGGACCCGAGGCTATTACTAAGTAAAATTGAACTTTATGTAGAGACATAAAAATGGATTAAGCTCGAATATATAGCTTAAATAGTCTATAGTATACAAATATGGTTGGGCACCTTATTCTGAGAACACTATGGATATAGCCCACTTTATAGTTAGTATAAAATATGTGATCCAAAATCGTTCATGTAGAGACATGAAATTGGAGGCATTCTATGTAAAGAGTTTACATTAGACTATAACCATAAAATAGTTACTTTTAAGTTATAACACCGTTAACTTTTTAAACTGACTATTTCGTTTATAGATATCAAGTGTAGCTTAATCTTAATCTTGAGCTAATTATGAACTCCTGTTCACACGAGATTATCCTTAAATTTGCATAGGAGAGGGCAGCTCATTAGCTCTAGCCCAATAGCCTCCCATTTTAGGGGTAAGATCGTGTGAATAGTTGAGGACATAAGGTGCAAGATGCAATTCACTCCTACCCACTTTAGGGTTAGTAGATAGGTTGTTCCCTTAATGATTGAATCCAAGTTTTGAATAAGGGGCCCAACCCTCTCGTTGGCTCAAGAGGGATTCAGTTTAAAGGTTAGACCTTAAACCAATTGTTCAATAGTTGATTTGTGGGACTTAAGGAGAAAGATATAATCTCAGGGGTAAAATGGTATTTTGATCCAACCGAGATTGTGAAAAAACTATGAAGGATTAGCTTACTTATCATAGTTATATCACATGGACACAAATATATCTATAGTGAGGGGAGTGTAACTACGGGATTTCAGTAGAATGACCCGTTAGTTAACGAAAATTGATTAACTCGGTCTAGAGAGTTTAGACAGTTAATCTTGAATCGTTGGAGTCCATGATCTATAGGTCCATTAGCTTCCCCCAGTAGCTCACAAGGAATGAACTTAGAACATTATGATGGAATAATTCAAATTGTTTGAATTAGGTACAAAGAGAGAACCCACGAATATATTTGATATAGTTATCGGTTATAAGTTTAAGATAGAGTCTCATATTTAAATGTGATTTAAATATTAAAAATATGAATATGGATTCATATTCAAAAGCTAAGAATTTATGGAAAAGGTAAAAGTTGTAAAAATCAAAATGTTGACTTTTGACTTCTAAAATTCAAACGTTGACAGACTTTATATTCAAATGTGATTTGAATTTTAGAAAAAATGAATGTGGATTCATACTCAAGAGGTCGAAATTAGTCAAGACTGATAAAATGGTAAAATGTCAAAATGTTGACTTTTTTACTTTTTAAACGTCAAATTGCCATATTACCCTTGGATACACATTGCATGTAATTAACAAATGGCTTCATGCATGTGAGATACCTACTTGATGATATGCCAAGTGTGGAGAATAGAAGCTCACTACATGCAATTTTTGCATGTAGTTTGCTTATAAAATGAGTGCATTGCAAATGTAAAAGAAAACTTTTGGTAATTTTTTATTTTGTGATTTGGAATTGCAAAATAAAACTAAAACTCTTTTTCTCTCCACAAGATCTCAAAGCTAAGTTCATCCTCCTAAATCCATCTCTCTCTCTATTTTGTGATTTGGATGCATATTGCATGTAATTAACAAATGGTTTCATGCATGTGAGACACCTACTTGGTGATATGCCACGTGTGGAGAATGGAAGCTCACTACATGCAATTTTTGCATGTAGTTTCCTTATAAAATGAGTGCATTGCAAATGTAAGAGAAGATTAAACTTTTGGTAATTTTTTATTTTGTGATTTGGAATTACAAAATAAAAATTAAAACTCTTTTTCTCTCCACGAGATCTCAAAGCTAAGTTCATCCCCCTAAATTCATCTCTCTCTCTATTTTTTCCACCATTTGAGTCTCATAACTCAGTTCTAAGTTTGGAGAATAGCGGGTAAACACTAGTAGTAGTTCCGACTTCAAATACGTGACGAGATTACGACAATAGATAAACATCAAAAGTGAGTTTTTCTATTAACCTTAATTTTATTTCATTTTAGAGTTGTAATGCATGTTGATTACTAAATTTTGTTTAGTTGCAATTAGAGTAAAGTTTGATCTTTAATTTTTAACTGCCCAAACTTCACTTTTTCTCTCTTTTTTTGGGTCTTCTTCTCCAACCTTCCAAATTCTGTTTCCGCTATTGGCTAGGAGGTTTCTTCTTCATGCACCTTTGTTTCTCTCACCTCCTTGCGAACTTTCTCACTTTTCCTTCTCGCCTCACTTCTTTTTTCTTCTTCTTCTCATCTTCTTTCTTCTCCTTTTCTTCCTTCTCCTCTTTTTCTAACCTTTATTTTTCCACCCTTTCTTCTCTTTCTTTCCTTTCCTTTCCCTTTCTTATTTTTCTTTTTGCTCTTTCTCCACCTTTTCCTTTTCTGCTTTTTCTTTCTCTAACCTTTCTCGCTCTTCTTGTTCTTTTTGTTCTTCTTCTCTTTTTGAAGTCTCCCTAGAGACTATTATGAGTAGGTCATCCAACTTATCCTCAAGCAACTGAATCTCCAATCCATTGATGGCGACCATCTTAGGTGGCCTTTCTTCCTTCCTTTTCTCCATCAAAGGACCGTTGGATGGAGTTTTCTCAGCCCCTTCATCGGATTGGCTTCCCTATGGGCTTCGGTGAGGGCTTGCTTTCCAAACATGATTGATGAGGGAGAAATAAAAATGAAATTAAAATGTAAGGGTTGGAAAAAGGAGAACTTAGTTGATTTCGTCGGAGAAGGTGATTGGAGAATGGAAAGCTTCAATTTTATATGATCGTGCAACTAAAAGTTCCAAATAAAGGTTTAAGAAGGGTTTAAATAGATAGGGTTAATCGTGGTTAAGGGGTTAGGTTATAGCGTGGTTAGGGTCGTGTGTTTTAAATTCGACGTGATGTTCTAACACATACAATTCGGTTTTCAATGGCGGCATAATCCTTACTTTTAAGAATTTGAATATTTTAAAAGAAATGAATCGTTTGGAATTCCCCGAAACTATAATCATTCTAAATGAAACCCTAAGCTCAATCATACTTTCCTAGAAGACCAAAATGCCTAATGTGTTTTGTCGTGAACTCTTCTTGCAAAGTGGTCTCATCGTGCAAATCCTTTAACTAGCCTAATGACTTCGCGAGATAACTTGTACTCCCTAACTTGTCAAGAACACTAAACTAACAAAGCTAAAACTAAAAAGTAATTACAAGTATAACTAATTATATGTATGATATACAAAATTTTAAGATACACAAATTAAACTATGGATGCAAATTGTAAATAAGCTAGGGAAACTTTGTATGTTACAAATTCATCTTTGCATTCAGGTTCCTCGGCAAGGAAGAACTGTGGTCTCATCGCGTACTACTCTACATTGCTTTTCTAACGAAATTATCTTTTTCCTAAACTGCCTTGATCACTTGTTACACATAAGAGTGAACAAAGAAAAAGTAACCACTAGATGTAACTTTGTTGACTAGTTATGGGATGACCTACACAACTTAGTCTTAATCTTAAGTGTATTATAATATTAGTTATTCCCTACTTCTCCTTTCCTTCTTACTTCAACTGCACTCTCCTCACAACACACCATCTCTATTTTTTCTTCTTTTGCTCATTCTTTCGTATCTTCTCACCACCTTCTGCAAGTCAACAAAAAAAAACCTAAAAATGTCGGAAACTTTAATCGTGTAAGACTCACAAGCAACAAAAAAAACTACAAACTTCGATTCAACTCAACCATCCAATCTTCCTCTGTCTTTCTGCTATCTCCAAGGCTTGTCGTTCTACATCTCTTTCTCATTTATCTTTTTGCAGTTGCTCAGAAAATCACAGCCTATATATTTCACATCTCTCAGAAACAGAGAGTCGATTTTTCCTATTCTTGCTTAATCAATTTCATCATAGTCATTAGATGGAAGAAGAATACATGATGGTGGATAAAACTTCAGCATTGAGGAGAGGAGTGGCGGCGGCGACAAAGAGGCTGAGAAAGGTCATATTGGAAGAGAAGGGGAGGGTTTATGAAATCACTGTAGTATTTGTTTGGACGAATTGAGATATAAAAAGAGGGATGTGATGAGGGTTCCTTATGGGCATATGCATCATGAATCATACATCTTCAGTTGGCTTAGGGCCACAATTCTTGCATTTGAGGTTTTTAGTTGTTTTTTTAGAAAGAAAAAAGAAAAGAACACTCAAGTTTTTAGGTTATATTCATTAGGTTCTGATATATTATTCTACTGCATTTGTGTGTGCCCTTATTAAGTTTATATATATCTTGAATTGACAAACTTTGAGTCTTTTGGAGGCATAGCTTCATCATCACCAATGATATGTTTTGGATAACTAGTATTAAGGTGTATTTGGATTGATTAAACAATGGTTTAAAATAATTTTTAAAAACACGAGATTATGAAATAAATTATTTTAGAAAAAACACATGTAACAAAATTTTAGAATAAATGTTTTATTTGGTGTGTTTAATGAGGAATCCCTTTCAAATATCTATTTTTTTTATTCCTTTTTTCCTGTTATTTTTCACTCTGTCATTTTTTTGTTTTTTTATTTTTAAATATTTTCAATTGTTTTTCAATATGTATTCATATATACATTTTAAATATAGAGATTTTCAAATGCTTCTTTCTCAACCAAATCTACTTCACCTAAACATCTGTGAAAGAAATCATGAGAATGTCAGTGAAGAACATGATCGTTCAATTTGTGAAATGAAAATGAATGAAAAACGTGATCGAATTTGACATCTTTTTGTCTAGTTGATATTATATTGTCTCAAAAAAAAATGGATCTTATTTATATTTTGTTGTTGGAAATCAATTATTTTTTTATGGTTATGTATTTACTTTTCAAGATATTTCAAAATAAACTGCAATTACTTTTAAAATATATTTTTTGAAAAGATCCAAAATGTATGTATTTCTTTATGAAATTAGTTCACAATGTTTAATAGTTTTTTATACTAATTTAACCTAAATATAAACGTTGTTAGTATAGGACAAACCAAACACAAGTTTGCACATAAACATTTACAAAGAAATCAAACCAAACATGTAAGTGTTTAGATTTGAATTAACTCAATTTATAAAAAGAGCTTTTAGAAAAATGTATTATTAAAAAAAACATTTTTTTTTCATATACAATCGAACGCACCCTAAGACAATGTTGCTTCTTTTGATTATAACAATCAATATAATTTTTTTATTGATGATTGACATCAGATTTCTATTTAATTGTCATGTAATTGTTATCTGATTGATATCTAATTTTTTTATGATGACCATATTTTGTATTAGGGGCACTTGCAAAAATGGCAAAATAAGTTATAATAATTAAGTCCATAGCACACACACTTTATTATTTGCGAAAATGGCAAAAATGAAACTCAGCCCACACATCAAGAGGTAAAATGTCATAAATGCCCTCATTACTAATATACGTTTGATACACCTTATACGTGTCTGATATACCTAATACCTCTTGATACATTTGATTGATACACTTGATGCATCTGATAGTCTTTGATACACTCGATACCTTTTGATACACACCTGAAACATCTTGATACACATTATGATACTCCTTTTTACACTTGATTCTTCTTGATACACTTGATACCCCTAAGTCCTTGATAGTTTGATACACTTAAAGACTTCATTTATAAGTTTGATGCACTGCTAATAAACTTGTTATGCTTCATTGGAACACTCAACAAATTTGATACGTTTGATGTACATGATATGTTTGATATACCTGATGCACTGTAGATACATTTAGTATTCTTCACTTATACAATTGATTGATTAAATGCACTTGATATGCTTCAAGTCCTACTTATACACTTGATATACACTTGATATACATTTGTAAACTTGATTCATATACTTGATAATGATTCATTTTACTGATATGTTTTAACAATATATTGTTGATATACTTGATAATGATACACTGAGTTACATTATTCATATAATTAATAATACTCTAATGAACTGCATAAAATTTAAAAAAACAAAAATCACGTAGTAAGTGTATTAATCAACTAATACATATAATATAAGTATATCACAACATTGATATACAAAACTGAAACAAAGTAAACTCAAAACAAAATTAGTGTAAAAAAATAAAAACAAAATCATTTGGAATCAGATTCAACTTAAAATACACATAGAAGAAAGTAAAAAAGAAAAATCACAAATGAAATTAAATTACTTCGATTAACAACCATTATATTTCATATTGCAATTATTGTACTATTGATATTCTAAAATTAAGAATAAAACAGAAAAAATAAATAATTTTTCTAGTATAAGAATAAAAAAATAATTATGGCCTTAAAAAGTGGAAGAATAAATAAATAATGAGTAGGGCATTAAAAAAAGAAAGAGAAATAAGTTATTGAAGGGTAGTTTAGGAATAATAACAAATTTAATTGGGAGAAGTGAAATTTTTTCCATATTTGCAAAATTTTAAAATAATGTGCTATAATTGTTATATCATATTCTCAAAATGCTACCGTATGCAATTTTCCTTTGTATTATATACTTATATATCATTGTAATCTCATGATTTTTTTTTTCTTTTTCTTTCTTTTTTTTTGTTTTTTTAGATTGTGGAGTTTTTCTTTTTTTTTTTTTACAATACTAGCAGCACATTTTTGCATATATGTTTTTGTTTTGTTGAGAAATTTCACTCATTGAAATCTAATTATTTTCTAATTGCCATGTATCGTTGATTAATTTATATATGATATTGTCATGTGATTTCTATTTGATTGATTTCTTATTGTCATCTAATCAAATAACTATCAATATCAAATAACAACCCAACATCATTAACAATCTGATAACAGTAGCTATCAAATAGCAATAAAATGATAACAATCATTGGCAAATTATCTTTGGTAACATTAAGAATCAATATTAGAGGGCAATCAGATAACAATTAATGTAATTGGCTAACTATCAAATAACAACCAACATCATTAACAATCAAATAACAATCATACATCATCACATATCAATCAAATTCGAAGTCATCATTAATAAGAACATTTTTTACTTTTCTTTTTTAATGTCTGATTTCAAATTTTTAACTATGTTACGAAAGAAGGCAGTAAAAAAAAAAACTATCTGCTAATTTTTTAAATATATATAGCAACTATAGATAAAAAAAATAGAAGATAATAGAATGACAATCAAAAGGCAATCACATGTCAATCAAATGAAAAATCATCTTTCTAATAAATAACAAAATCATAAACAACTAATAATCTGTCAAATAATAGAAGGTAATCAAATGTCAATCATATGAAAATCAGATGGTAATATCATACACTACTAACTATGAGTCAAGGAATAAAAGATGATTATATGAAAACTCGAAGCAATCAAAAGATAATATTAAAAACTACTAACTAATTGATAAAACAAAATGGTTATACGATAATTGGAGGACAATCAAATGACTATTTGAAATGATTAACTAATAAACAAAAGCAAGGAACGTAATTAGATAACAAATCCAACCAGAAACTAAATTAACGATGGAGCATTTTTTTACTTTTCAGCTTTATTGTCTATTGAAATTGGGTTGGACGGATCAATTTTGCCGTTTTTGCAAATTTTCATATGAGTGGAGGGTTAGTATAATTTTAATTAATTTTTTTTAGTTGTCACTCCTGTGAATGCACCTTTTAGAAAGCTATAACTAAAGAGGAGATTATGAAAAGAAAGTTGATGTTTAATCATGAAGTGGTCCAAAGTGCAATATAATGAATGATATATAGCCTTCGTTTTTTAGGTAGAAAAATACATTAAAGAAATAATAAAAAAACAAAAATATGAGGTCAAAAGTTTCTCATACGTAGGCGTGTTGTCTGGGGAATTTTGAAACAAAACAAAACTTTCTCAAACATTTCCCAGGAAATTTCTAAGGAATTGCTTCCTTTTCCCCTGCATTTTGCTTTCCATTCATATTTTCCTCATACACTCCTTGGTTCATGCCTCCTTCTATATTTTTTTTTCAATTTCTTTTTCTCCTAATACTTATATTTTTTTACATCTTATTTGATGGATTACTAAACGAGGCTCATGCTTCAGTAATTTTAAAAAGAAATATAAATTTCAAAAGTAATAAAAAATGCATACATATACATATATATATATATATATATTTACGTCCCATGATAAAAACTCATTAAAAGACAAAAGCCTACTACACAGAATTTTGTCATGAAGTGCAAATTTTTTTTTTTTTTTTTTTTTTTGCAAAGGTATTGTAATAAATGCTGGGGTGAAGATATGAATCTGGAACCTCCTATCCACAAATTCATACAAGTACTAGTTGAGCTAACTCTTGTTGGCAGTGCAAAATATTTTGTCAAAGTAGTCATTTTATTTATATCTTTCCACACACAATCGGAGAATGGAAAAGAATTTTGAAGGGTCTTGAGTTTCAAAAGTGTATGATAAATTCTAACAAAACCTAATACTGCACATAAAATTAAGTTAAGTACTTCAGACACAAAGTAAGGAAAAATGTCTATAACTTCTCCACCAGAACCTACCCTCCAACCTAAAGTAGTTAGGTAGGAAAGTAAAATTAATCATTGTTCATGAATGGATTTTCCCAGTTAGAAATGAGCCACTTTGAAGAGATTTATTGCTCCGTTCGACCTAGAATACGCTTAATCTCGTGGACTACATGAGCCCCTAGTAGTTTACCAGATAAATTGATTACTCGAACATTCTTAGCCCACCAAGCTAAGCGAAATCGATGGTTTCTTGGTCACGACCAGCGAAAGCTAAAGTTTCATTAAAGAGCATTTCCACAAGGTAGAACCTCCTTGGAAAATATGATTTTCATGAGACGGATCTTGAGCCACGATTAAAGTACAAATACCTTTGTTTAAGAGAATATTTTTTGTCTAGAAAGTCTTAAACTCAAGATCTTTTGTTGCACGGATTTCCTAAGAAACAAAGTTATAGGTACATAGGTTCCGGACCAGACAAACCACTCCACGAGCACTCATCCATAGACTAGTTACAGTTATAAATAACATACAAAAATTTTAAAAATGTTTATTGAAAAAAACAACCCCAAAGATTTGGGACCAAAACGATTAGCAGTAATCATTGAATATGTTTCTTCAGCTTGAGTTGGGTTAAAATCAAAAAATATATTTGTACCATCTCCATCCTCAAATAAGGTATTTTCCGTGGTAGCACCCAAAAGTCATTTCTTACAATTTTCCAAAAAGATATTTCTTTTTAGAGAGAACACATTTTTGACTCTTTGTCAAATCTACTGCAAAATAAAATCATTTGAGATCTTATGATCCAGTAAAATTTTAAATTTGAGATGTTTAACGAAACTTAGAATGTTTGTATGTTTGTATGTTTGTATTTTGCTCCTGAGATATTCAACAAATTTAGAATAAGTTTGCTTAGTACTGCAGTTGAAAAGGTGTGTTGTGTTATTGTACTAAAAACAGTTGGCTTCATTGATTATTGCTTAAATTAAATGTTTAAAGTAGATTGTATAATTTATAAGACAATAAATGCTCATATTCCGTGTAAAATACTAGACACAACCAACCCAATAGTAAAATGGACATTTTTGGAAGTTTGTCCGATCGTTAAAAATTGAAGAACCATTTAAGTGTTTCACAAATTTAGAACTTCACATTTAAGAACAACCTCTTGGCATCCAATGTCAACACTTGTTCTCCTTTTGAAATACAAATAAAGGAATTTATATCGAAAGGTTGAAAAAACTCTTCCTTGCTCATGTTAGTCACGTCCTTGCTACATATCCTCTTGGACATTTGGCGACATACACTGGCCAAGTGTTGTATATAGCTCAACTAATGCGCTAAGAGTTATAAGTTAGACTCCTTATTAAGAACTTACTATAGACTTAAAATACAAACAACACATTGACAGATGGAAAGCAAAGAAGTGATAGATTGACAAGGATATAAACATGTAATATATCAAAGAATGTAGGCCTTTGGTCATTGTACAATATGCACAATATATATTACACAAAGAATACAAAAATGAAAAGAACATAGAATGAAAAATAGTATAAGTTAGGAAAAAATGGAAGATGGATGTTTCCCTACCCAGACTCTAAGCTTTCACTTTACAATCTGATCGGAGAAGAAGAAGATAAGTTCCTTGCAGATAGTGAAAAGGTATTCCTTTCCATCTGTGTCTAGGATTTGGCCCCTTCAGGCCATCTCCCCAATCCGTTCAGACATCTGACCTTTATTAAATGGTATAGAAGGAGGCTTTTTATAGACACTTTTGGGCGAAAAATTATTCTTCTGATTGCGTATACCAAAAGTAATCTCTGTAAACAGATCACATCACTCCAACTACTACTTTTGTCTTCTAGCGAACTACTTCTCACTTTCTGATATGGTCTTCATGTCGAGTCTTTTCGTTAGATCCCATGCAATTCACTAGCTTCTTATTTTTGTTAGCAAACCTGCGTCAAAGCACTAAAACCACGGTAAAACAGGCATGAGAGCTTATGCAAGGTATATTTCTAAATATTTATATTTTTTCAACATAAAATACGCGTTTTGATACACTTCTCCTGTATTTTGGCATTGGTATTCTATAAAAGAGGCTTTATTAACTTATATTTAATATCTATAAATTATCAGTTATATGATTTTTTCTTTTGATTGTTGTATGGTTTATCGAATTAGGTTATACTACAACTTTGAAGAAGCAATATAATTTAGGTTGACTTATTTATGTAATGAGAAAAGTATTTGATCTGGTTAACTTAGAATTGAGTCATTCGAATAGTTATCTAGATGCATGAAATTTTAATTATTCATCCAACATTCCTGAAACTTAATGCAATTAGGTTCATTCAGATTCTCATATTTTTCATCTCTTCTAGTTAAACTAGTTTGTTGTTTAGAACTAAGTAAATAGCTTTTGTAATTGGTTACTTAGGAACTAAGTAAATGTCTTGAATAGGAAGACTCTAAAACAATCCCAGCTAGGCCATTTTAATGATTGAATTACATCTTTATTATTTTTTTTTCATGCAATTTCATTTACGTGTAATAATTCATCAACAACCCCCATCCGTTATCCTTGGGTTAAAGGTTATTTACTAGAAAAATTTGTGTGCTTCCTGTGTTAGACCCAATCTTAAGTCACTAAGACTAATTCGTGTGAACCATTCATTTAACATTATCATTTGATTTGAATTTAGGTGATAAAATTTTCTCGAACACTATAAGAATGATGGCGCTTGAATAGAGCATAGTAAAATCGTTGTTGAACTCGTGGGTTGAACAAAAGAAGGTGGACAAATGGGAGGTGACAACAGAAAAGAGATAGATGTGTGTGAGAAAAAGAGAGTTATTTTGAAGAAAAAAAAAGAAAAGAAAAAAGGCTACCTAAAATGAGGGAGCAATTTAAAGAAAGAGTATCTCTAATGTCGGTTTTAGATTGATAATGTAGCGTTGAAAACGGCATTAAAGTTTAATTTTTTATTTTTCATTTTGTCTAACATTATAGATCCATACTTTTTTTAATAGGTTGTTACAGTGTAAACTCACGCTAGAATCTTAATATTTTCAAAGCGAATTTGAGTATTTCAAACACTTTTTAATAGACATTATTGTTGTGGAAGAGAGAATAAGACTTTCTTTAGAATATTGATAATGTTAAAATATTATAATATTTAAAGTGAAGTGACATTTGTCTTCAGGTGCTTAATATTTAGGATTGGAAGGAAAAAGGATATGAAAGAATCTTATACACTCTCTAATCCATGATGAGAGTCTACTCTTTGAACCATTCAAAGGGAATGCATGACCTTTGAATCCACTTTTTTGGTCGATTCCAAAGAATTTTGAAGAAAAATGATAAAAAGTAGGGTATCATATATAGAAAAACATGCTTAACCAATCCTGTGATGGGCCACTTTCACAAATATTAGAATCATTTATTTTCGTACAATCATTTCCAATTTGGCTTATTAGACAATTGGTAAATGATTTTATTTACATACAATAATTCTCAAGACTCACTTTTCTTAGGCACAGGGCGGATCTATTAAGGAGCCAGGGGACACGTATCCCCTCTCACATTTCCAGTTTTTGTATTTTAATATTAATTTTAAAATTTTAAAGTACAATATATATTAAATAATACATTTTTTTATTATATTTTGTCTTTAGTATAGTGGCTGTGCCCCTTTAAAACCCTCAGGTCATGGGTTCAAATCTCATCTGTTGTAAATATTTTTATTTTTGTTAACGGTGCCCCCCTACCTATGATTTCTGGATTCGGTGTCCTCTACCTATGATTTCTGGATCCGTCACTGCTAGGTACAATCGATGTCTGTTCTGTTATTTGGACTATAGAGGAAAAAAAAAAGATATGTTGATATTGGACTACTTAAATAGATTGTGCATACACATGGATCTAAAATGGAAGAGCACATTAATCAACCAGAAAATAGTTCACAGGTAAATTTTGGTGTGACCAAATCTTTTTCTTACAAGATTTTACCCATGTTGCATGTGATGCTTTTTTCAAAAAACATTTTGAAATTTTTTTACCATGGAAAAAGGTTTAAACAAATTTAATGACTTGTAAAACATCAATTTACTTGTAATGATTATATCTATGGTTGCTTCGGAAAAGTTTGAAAAGTTTAACTATGAAGTTATACTTCTAAAAATAAAAGAAAAAAATGAAAGAGTTATCTTATAAATTTTAAATTTTAATTAAATCAATATTAGAGGAAAAACATTAGATAGAGAAAAGTCATGTTATTACAATTTCTCTCTAATATTATGATAATAATAAGATTAATTTTCATAAATATAACAAAACATTAAAATATATATGGTTCATGTAACAAAATCAAAAAACCCATGAAGCCAGTAAAAATCTTTCATAAATTTCATATTTGTCCTTGATATTGCGGATGATTCGTCACTTCTCTTTCTTCTTCTTCTTTGCGATTTATTCATTTTCTCTTTCAGATTTCTTAAGCTTCTGATCTTCAAAATGTTCTTTCTTCTATTTTTATATTTCTTTTTCTTTCTTTCTTTCTTTATTCATCTTCCCTTTCTTTCTTACAGCTCCTCTTCCAGAATATCAATGTCACATTCCAAATCGTACTACGACGATAACGTTGAAGTAGTAGGAATAGGATGCGAGTTTATTACAACCTTGAAATCTTCTTATCACAAAATATCATTCTCAACTCCTTTTAAACTATTAACAAGACTCAAAAATCAACGGTGGTCAATGAAATGTCAAGCAAAATAAATACAAACCAAAACATAAACTTTATTAATAACAGGCGTTTCATACATTATTACAATACTTTGACCAAATAACTAAGGCTTAACCATTTTCAAAATGCCTTGAACCACCTCGCCGCAAATCCTTCAACCTTCTTCTCTACTTGGCCTAAACGTCTGATCCTGAAAGATAAATTTTTAAAACGTAGGTCTAAAAGACTTAGTGAGGTTTTATGAAAACCTTTCGCAATACCTTTTCATAATCATTTCGCAAAAATAATATCAAATTATTTAAACATACCGAAAAATCATTTCATTTCCGATAAACCTTTTTTTATGCTTAACAAATCATTTCATTGTGTCAAGGATCCTGAATTATTCTCTACGCTTGGTCTCATTACCTTGCGTTTAGACTACTGTATCAACAACATCTGAGAACATATAGATTCGTCCTTGTTGCTTAAGCCACTAAGCTTTATACACTCCTTTTAACGTATAAGTCAACTTCTTATTATTATGTAGCCCGTACACCCCATGGTGGCCTTGATTCTTTATGTGCACATAAAAGTTAGCATCATCTCAAAGAAACAAAGTATTTAAATCATATTCATCAAATTAAGCTTTAATATTATAAATCATGCTTGAAAACATAACTTTTCATAGAAATATCTTTGAAACATCTCATTTGAATTCTTCTTTCAAATCAATAAAGAGAAATCATAATAAAGTTTTTTTTAACATAAATTCATTTGAGAGAAAAGCACAATAGCAATTCTCGCGTGGCTAAACCAATAGCAATTCAACATTTCAACCTAGCCATGCTCAAATCTTTAATCTTACACATTAACCTCTATTAAATCAGATTTGACATTTTCATCGTCAGACCTTGCTTTCCACCTAACCCAAACCACGAATAACTTCAACCACTTAATATTTCTCACGAATAACCTTATCACGTGGTTAGATTTTTACTATAAAAAATCTTTCACGTGAACTAACCAACTTTTACTCGCATAGAACTCTTATCTCGAAGTTAAACTTCAAGACTTCCTCGCTGACTTATTCTTTGTGAAACACTTGGTTCTTCTTGCGAAGACCACCTATAACTCCTATTCTAACACTCAAAAGTTTCACTTCTTAACTTACACGAAAACTTTTTTTCTTCTTATCGCACAACTTCTTTCGCGAACTACCCACTTAATCGCAAAAACGTATACTTAACCATAAAAGATTTTATCGTTTAATCCTTTCTGCAGATTTAATCAAACGCCAATTTCTTAATACTTAGCCGAATTTTACTTCCTTACTCAAATTAGAAATGGGTCTCATAATCAAGATCGTTTAAATATCACTTTGATATGATCTAAATGATCGCTTACCTAGTCAACATGATCATTTAGCATGGTCAACACGATCGTTTAGATTTAAAGCATTTTTCTCATCTTTAAAAAGAACTAGATTGTGTATCATTTCTTACACAATCGCATATCATGATCGTTTAGAAGAAGAACTACACACGTGCGTATGGTCGATTAATCGCATGTTGACTAAGACATTTTTTGTATTTTTCATTGTGGGCAATGTAAGCTTTTCCATTTTAAAAATTGTTAGTAAATATTTTACAGATTTGTTATATTTTTTAAAAACCCTCTAATAATAATAACAATAATATTAATAAAGCAAGTAGTAAGAACCACCCCAAAGTATGATGATAGTTACAATTATACCCTTACACTACAACAAATATGTCTTTTTATAGCATCAAACCATAGCATGTTTAGTATTACGCTATAAAAAATAGAAGGAAAAAAAGGCGGAAAACGAAAATTTAAAAAAATTGAATTTTTTTTAGGTTTCCGCGTAATGATTATGCCCCAAATGCTCCTTCTTTATTTTTTTTTCAGACTTCCATTGATTTCCCTCTTCTCTCACATACCCCTCCTCTGATTTCCCACTTCTCACAAACCCCTTCTTGGTACCATCCTTCCTCTCTTCTCTTTCTTTATTTCCCATGGCCGTCTTCCAAATCTCTTCTCCTCTTCCTCGCCTTGTTCGCCGTCACTGCTGCCATCAGCTCCGTCGCTTTTCTAAACATGGACACGCATCCCTCCCCATTCTTGATGCTGCTGTTGCCCCTCTCTTTTCTCGCTGTTGTCTGCTCCACCGTCGTGCTGACTCCCATCACTTTGGACCCAGATGTTCCTCCATCCTCCCTTCCGATCGACTACATCCAGGTCTGCTTTTCAACTCTCTTTCTGTTCTCAACCATCGCTTTTCTAATTTTTCTGTAATCTTCTTGTATTTGTTTCTTTCGTGTTGCAAAGGAAGTCAGAAGCTGTTCTTACGAGGTCACCTTTGCAATAAGCTGTGCATCTCCTTCATCCATCACTAGCAAAATCGGTGTTCTGTTTGGAGATTCTTATGGAAATCAGGTTTTCTTTCTTTTCCATTTCTTTCAGTTTTTTTTCGGAGAGATGAATTTTCCATTTCCGGCCGTTTTGATTATCCAGAATGTGAAATAGTAAGGTTTAAATTTATGAACTTTAGGATTATTTTATTTCCCCAAATTCAATCAAGGTCATGCGTTCTGTTTCTAGTCTTATTCCAGGATGATTTTCGCCTGAATACTAAACTTCAGATTATGATCATTTTTATTTTGTTTTGTTGATCAAGCTCTGAATGTAAATAGGTTGATATATTCCATGGGATTTTTGTTTTGTGTTTGATTGGATGATTTCTCAAATTGATAATAGACATATGTGTTCTGGAATGGCCATGAACCTTCTTCTGGACAGGTAAAATGGAGAATAATTTTGTTTTTGGCATTTGGGTTTTTCTGGGATTGGATTGTGCTGATTCTTTTGGTCTTTTGTTTTGTAATTTTTCAGTATTATTTTGAAGATAGATATGATTTGGTGAGATTTGTGTAGCTGGTTCAACAAGCAGGCTTATATGTTCATATAAGGATTGGTCCATATGTTTGTGCAGAATGAAACTTTGGGTAAAAACTATTATGATGGATATTTACTAGAATCTTTGTTAATAATTTGTCTTCATGTGGGTCTGTTTCTGATTAATTTATTTTTACTTTATTTCATTGATTCAGTGGATTTCCTGTTTGGTTAAAGTATGTTCCTGGGATTGCCTTTAGGACTGACAA
>JBBPDI010000029.1:21707039-21741520 GCA_037974545.1 Cucumis variabilis | reverse complement strand
CCTTTAGTAAAGAAAATTGATCTTATTCAATGCTACATAGTTTCAATTTACAAAAGATCTTATTGAATGCTAACTAGTTTCAATTTTCAAGCAGGAAACACCCAACAACTATCACATATTTATATAAATTTATAAAACAATACATAGAAGAGGAAATCACCTATCAAAATTTGGCAAGGAAAAGCAGTGAGGAGAGGTTTTAACTGCCACAAGAAAGCTTCGATGTCCCAACGAAAACTGAAAACTACAATTGTGAATTTTGACCATAGAGAGACGACGTTCAACAAATCAACAAATGTCACACCTTGATCCGCAAGACAACCAAAACACAGGAAGTAGTATAAATAAGATGTAATTTAGCTTGAAACTTTGTAGTTGGTCTTATCGCCTAGTTTATCCTCAACTCCTTTTAAAATATCAAACAAAACTCAAATGCAATGAAAGTCAACTTAAACGCCAAGTACAATAAGTAACATAACCAAAACTTACACTTTATTAATCACAGGCATTTAATACAACACTTGACCAATATAAATAACATTATCAAAACTCTTAGATGCCTGGTATCTTTCTCAACTTTTCGCAAACCTTCAACCCTCTTCTCTACTTGGCCTCCTGGAATATGAAATTTTAAGACATAAGTCTAAAAGACTTAGTAAGGTTTTATGAAATTTCTTTCACAATACCTTTCCATAAATCAGTTTGCCAAATCATACATTTTAACATGAATCAATTTATCAATAAACACATCATTTCACAAATTAAACACACATTAGTCACAATCATTCCTTTCACCAAGGATCCTGAATCGTTCTCTATGCTTGGTCTCATTACCTCGCGTTTAGACTAATGTATCAACAGCACCTGAGAATATACAGATTCTTGCTCAAACCGCCTAACACAATGTAGTCCTTTTCTACATTGGCTGGCTTCACTCTACCATGCAGGCCTTTTCTACATGGCTACCTTTAACTTTATGTGCATATAACAGTTAACTCATTTAAGGAAGCAACTAATGGTTTGAAAACCATTTCTTAATCAATATCATAGTCATCAAATCAAGCTTTAAACATTATAAAACATGTTTGAAATCATATAAATACTTAAAAAGAACACTTTGGAAGAAAGCACTCACTAAACTTAGCCTTAGAGTCAAAAATCTCTTCTTCTTCTTCTTTCTCACGTAACCTTCTCGCAGAAATAAAATGACAGCATTTCAACACTTTAAAATTTTTAGAAAATCTCCCTTACTTAGTTTTCCAAATCGTTTATTTATACTACTCTTTAACTTGGATTAGTCATTCTGAAATCCTTGTCCAATTGTTAGCTCATACTTAAAACATTACACGTGTAAAAATAATATTTATCTTAGTCATGCTTAAATCCTTAATCTTACACGTTAACCCTTGTCAAATCAGAATTGACATCTTCTTGCCAAACCTTTCTTCTCGCCTAACTTCATTCTGCGAATAACTTTAATCTCTTAATGCAATAACTCCTTTTACGGACTACCCACCTTTTCTCGCGAAGACTCTTTCTCTTGTGAGCGTTTAGGCTTATAGGTCTTACCGCGAAGTCTTCTTTTCTCAAAACTTCCTTGCGAACTAAATTCTTAATCGCAAAACTTATACTTAACTATATAAGATTTTATCACTTAATCATTTCTGCGGATTAATTCAAACGCCAACTTCTTATTGCGAAGCCTTATTTCAAAATGATTGCTCTTATCTGAACCATAAATATCAAAACACTTATCCAGATTTTACTCAAATTAGAAACGGGTCTCACAATAAACATTGAACGTTCACAGTTAGACGTTTGGGTACCAACAAAAACTGCAATGAAACGACGAATGGCATCAGAGTAGAAGCACGCGGGAAAGTTCAAATATTTTGACAAGAAGGAGAAGAACGCAAAGATTGCAATAAAGCGATGAACGGTACCGGAGGAGAAACGCTTGAGAAAGTTAAAAAAATTTGACTAGAAGTAGAAGAATGTGAAGGTTTTTTTTCTTCTTTACGTTTTCTTTTTTACTTTGAAGAGAAGAGAAGATAAAATTAAATAAGGGTAATTTAGACAATTCCCTTCTATTTTTTCCTGAAAGTCAATTTTTTCAAAATCAATTCCAAAAATATTATATCTCCCTATTTTCACCTATTTTTTGCAATTTCCCAAGTTTCTTAATATAATAATTATTTCTTTCATAGATATGTACCAAATTTTTTAAAGAAATTAAATTCAATCTCCTGCACATTTTCTAAGAAATCAAAAAACGCGAACACAAATTCCCAAAAACATAAACATATACCACATTTTTGACAATTTGGGCAGTGCAATGGACAATTTCAACGGGAGTGGTAGATATTTTCAAACGATTTCGATGGCATTGTGTCTCTCTGGGGAAGACGATGGTGGAAGACTTCAACGACTTTCAAGATGTGGAGCTTTGAGAAAGTGTTAATGGAGAAATGTTTTTGTTAAATTTCAACTAAAGAAGACAGTGAAAAGAAAATTGGCTGAGGATTGGAAATGAACCAAAACGACACAGTTTTAACAATTAATAATTTAACTTTTTATATGGGCAATGCCCATCAAGAAAACTATCTTTCTTCATGGGCATTTTCTATCAAAAAAAAGTTTTTGTTTCATTGTTTTCAATATTTATACTTGTTCTCAAACTCTTCTAAATATACAATATTGTTATGTTTATTAGTTAATAGTTACAAAGTGAAAATTTGATTTTAGGTTTAATAGTGATGAAAAAATATACCTTATGCCTCATTTTGAAACTTGTTTTGTTTTTAAAAATTAAGCCTATTTTCTTTTTATTTACCATGATTTGTATCAATTTTAAGCAAAAAAATTATATTTTTAGCCAAATTCTAAAAATGAAAACAAGTTTTCAAAAACTATTTTTTTAGTTTTCAAATTTTAACTTGGTTTTTTGAAAACGTGGATAAAATAGTAGATATCAATGCAAGAGATTTAGAAGTGGAAGATGTATTTTTAGACTTAATTTTTTTTAAAAAAACACAAAATGGTTGTCAAATGGAACGATAATTAATTACAATTATTTTATTTCTTTTAAATTACTTAACAATCATTACAATTAAAAAATAAAGACAAGTGAATATCTTGTGAAAAGTAGAAGTTAAAAATGTAAATCTTGAAATATAGAGATGGAGTTAAAACAAAACTCATACTTCTCGAGGACCATTTGGTGTGCAGATATGAGAGTGTTAAGCATGGGAGTTAGGCTATAAAGGTTACTTAGCATGAGTTTAAGAAAAATATGTTTGAAGTACTGTTGGTGAAAAAATAAAAGAGAAGAGATAATAACAAAAATAGTAAGTAGCCAAAATATTGGGGAGTAGTTGAGTCTTTTGGAGAACGACAAACTCTCCCCTCTTTTATCCTTAAGAATTGTGGTTAGTTTATGACCACATACCATTTCTATTATTACTGCCTTACCCCTCACTATTTGCTTACAAAAACCCACTCTCCCCTCTTCTTGTCAACACACAAGAACAGAAGCTTTCTCCCATATTCTTCCTATTCACAAAAGAATTTTTTTTTGTATCTATTTCTTTATTCTTTCGAGCGCCATATGTGTTCTCTTGAGTGTTGGTATTTTGGTGGATCCAAGTGTTGTTTCTACTGACATAAAAGGTTGTTTTATCTTGAAGACGACGAAGTCGTGATAACTGCTCGGACCTAGAGCAGAGCCGCAAAACATCTTGAAGAAAGCGAGTTTTGCGACTCAATCCAATAATTGACAAGTTTCTATTTTACAGGTTTTAATGTTCTAACGAAGTGTTCCACCGAAGTAGTTTTAATAATTTTAAGACGATTGTGCACTACTACCATGGCCAATCCATTCCAACTCGACATACTAAGCTCATATTTGAACCAACCATTCTGCTTCGAAGGAACCCACTTCAAACGTTGGAAGCAAAATATGCTATTTTTCTTAACCTTGAAGAAAGTTGCCACTACATGCACGATCGAAGAGCCAAAAGTTCTTCAGACCAATCCAATAGAGAATCAACTCCAAGATCACAACACATGGGTAGAGTTAGATTTTTATTTGCAAAAATCTAATACTTAATGGACTTACTGACGAACTCTTTGATTATTACATACTATTTTTATGATGAAGGAAGTTTGGGATGCGCTGCAAAAGAAGTACGACATTGAAAAAGTTGGATCAAAGAAGTATGCAGTAAGCCAATACTTGTGGTACCAGATGGTTGATGACATATCATTGGAAGCTCAATCACATGAACTACAGAAGATTGCCCACAAAATAATTAGTGAAGGTATGCCTTTAGATGAACAATTTCAAGTTGCTGTTATTATTAATAAGCAACCTCAATTGTGGAATGACTTTAAAATTACCCTGAGGCATAAGACGAAGGAGTTCTCTTTAGAGAGACTGATCACTCGATTGCAAATTGAGGAGGAGGTTCGCAAGCATTACCAAAAGGAGGGAAAGGTGAACATGATTTCCAAAAAGAAGTCTATTGCGGTCTTGAAACCAAATTGAAGCCTAGAGAAAATAAGATGAAGGTTCAGAACAGAGGTTCCAGAAGATCTCTAAAAAATTCCAATCCTGAAGTACGGTACAAATTGTATGTTATAATTGTAATAAACCTAGATATATAACTAGAAATTGTAAAAACGGGAATTGTCCTAATGCGCAAGCAAACCTAGTTGAAGAGAACTTAGTAGCTATGATCATCTGAAAAATAAGTTTTAAAGGAGAACTCCCGATGATAGTCGGGGTGCGTTAGGAGTTCCTGCACCAAGTCTGACGCCATTATGCATGGCATTGAGGGGAGTTAAATATATTAAAAAAATTATAAACTTCTCTCGACACCATTATGCATGGTGCGGGAGAAGTTTATAACATTTTTATTAAATTCCCATATATCGACGTCGCTTTATGTCAAGTTAAAATTGCCAACCTTTTCCTACAGAGTTTCTACGGAATTAGGAGAAGCTTTTCTCCTGATGTTACTTATTCTAGTGTCGTGTTGTGCGTTGGAACATACATATTTTCTTGTAGTGTTTAGGGGTGTTTAAATAATCCGACAACCAGAACAACTAGGACTAGCCAACCCAAACTATAAGGGTTGGGTTAGATTAAATTTTTTATATTTTTAATTTTTGGGTTAGGTTGGGTTTGGGTTACATTTTTAAAAATCTGGGTTGACCCAACTTAATCGAATTTCTAATATTATCAAAATATATATTACAACTTAATATTATAATTCATACATATTATTATGAAGCTTTTTTTGAAGTTTGTAATAGATATGTTCGATTTTGATATTTAACATTTGAGTTTTATGAAATTTTAGTTATTAAAATGTGTTGTAGACAAGTTTAAGTATTTAAGTTAATAAGTAATATACCTAAAAAAGAAAAATAAATATAAATAACCTGGCAACCTAACTTGACCAACCCATATTTTGAGGGTTGGGTTGGATTAGGTTAAAGATCTTATTTAGGTTATTTAGGTTGTCAATATGACCAACCCACAAATTCAAGTTGATCCAAAAAATCATCCCAACCCAACCCATACCAACACTTATTGCGCCGAAAGAAAAAAGAAATAAATACAAAATATATTTTTTTCTTTTTTGAAAAGGAAGAATATGAGAGAAAGCTTTTGTTGTTGTGTGTTGAAAAGATGAGGGAAGAGGTTGTTTTTACAGGGGAATAGTGAGGGGAAAAGGAGTAATAATAGAAATGGTATGTGGCCATAAATTAACCACAATTTTTAAAGAGAAAAGAGGGGAGAGTTTCTCGTTCTCCAAAACACTCAACTACTTCCCAATATTTTGGCCACTTACTATTTTTGTTATTATTCCTTCTCTTTTATTTTTTTTCACCAACAATTCCCTACTTGAAATTTTTTTGAACATATTTTCATCGAGCAGTGTCTCTCTATGTAATATTGTGCTAAGCAAAAGTATCTTACGACTTGAACCTTTACGTAGTAACAATGATCAGAATATTGTAAAGTAACTCTTGGTTTTGAAATTTTGCCTCTAGTAGCATTGCACACAAAACATCATTCAAGTGAAGTTCTAAAACATGCCTGTGCTTTAAGGCCTCGCATATCTAAGTTTAGTGGACGCTCTAGAGAATTTACCTAAAAATTCCATAGGAAGCGGCCCTCGCTTCCACATCCACAAAGGTGAATCTATCAGGAGTAATCTTGTAGCTAGTACCCCACTTGACATCGAGTATAAAATTCATTAAGAACTAAGTTCAACATTTTTTTACGCTTTAGGATGTCATGCTAATCATAAGAATGGAACTCCTAGGTGTTCTAGCATGATTCTTTTCATATCCCTCGTGATCAGTTATTACCCATTGAACTTGATTCTTGGGATCTTCAGTCTTTCAAGTTGAGTTTGCCTCACAAGCAATTTGTTTTTCTATAGGCTTGAGTCACATTCTTTTTGAGGTTCTAGAAACTTTCTCTATACCTAGTCTTTTTGTTAAAGGATCAGTCAAGTTATCATCGTTCGTATGTGATCCACTATAATTGCACCAACAGTGAGAAACTCTCTAATGGTACTGTGCTTACGATGTACCAGTTGTCTCTTATTGGTGTAATAATGGTTCTGAAGTTTTGTGATAGTTGTCGTACTATCGTAATGGATAAGTGTGGCTGGTATCAATCTTTCCCATGTGGGAATCTTTGATAGCAAGCTTCAAAGCCAGGTTGCTTCTTCACTAGCAGTTGCCAGTGCTATCATCTTTAACTCCATCATAGACTGTGCTAAAATGGTTTGTTTCTTGGATTTAAAAGTGACAACCCCTTCTGCTATATTAAAAATATAGCCACTTGTAGCCTTTGAGTCACCTGAAAGGGAGTTTCAATCAGCATCAATGTACCCTTGTAGAACAACAGGAAACTTTCATTAATGTAAACTTAGGTTCTGGGTTTTTTAAGGTATCTCATGACTCTTTTTACGACTCTCCAATGTTCTAGGCTAGGTCTACTAGTAAATCTACATAGTAACCCTACAACATAAGCTTTGTCTGGCCTAGTGTAATCAGTAGCATATTTCAGACTACCTATGATGCTCGCATACTCAGATTGATTAACACTCTCACCAATGTTCTTGAACAACTTAACACTAGGATCATAAGGTGTACAAGTTGGTTTACTTTAAAAGTAGTAATATTTCTTCATAATTTTCTCTATGTAAGAGGATTGATCTAAAGAAATTCCTATTTCAGACTGAGTGATCTTAATATCTAGGATAACATTAGCTTCTCCTAAGTCTTTCATGTCAAAAGTTGCACGCAACATTGATTTTACTTTGTTTATGACATGCAAGTTTGATCCAAAGATTAACATATCATCTACTTATAAGCATAATATAGTGCATAAGCCATTCTCGAACTTATAGTAGATTCACTTATCACTTTCATTAACTTTGAATCCTTTAGACATGATTAGGTTATCAAAATTTTTATGTCATTGCTTAGGAGATTGTTTTAGGCCATAGAGGGATTTATCTAGCTTACAAACCTTAGATTCTCTACCATGGACTATGAAACCTTCAGGTTGTTCCATGTAGTTCTCTTCTTTTAAATCACCACTTAAGAACGCAATCTTAATATCCATCTGATGTATGAGAAATTCTTTAAGGTAGTGATTGCAAATAGGACTCTAAATGAAGTGATTCTAGTTACTAGAGAGAATGTGTCAAAGAAGTCTATCTTTTCCCTCTGCCTAAAACCTTTTGCTACTAGTTTAGCTTTATACTTATCGACTGATCCATTAAGATAGAGTTTCTTTCTTAAAATCCACTTGCAACCCCTTTGTAGCCAGGGGGAAGATGAAATAAGTGTCAAGTTCCATTTGATTCAAGCGAGTCCATGTCATCATTAATATCTTCGTGCTATAAGTTGGCATCAATTGAGGAAAAGGCTTTGGTTAGATCTTTTGGATCTCCTTCCACATTGTATATATTGAAGTCTTCTCTAAAGTCGTTGGCTATTCTTACTCTCTAGCTAATCTAGGTTCGGGATCTAATTCCTTATCTTGGGATTGGATCCTAACTGAAGGTAAATTACAAGAACTTGAGCCATCACTAGTTTGACTAACCTGGTCCTCAGTAATCTTAGACTTAAAAGTAAACTGATCTTCAAAGAAGTCTACATCATATTGAGCTATTTGATTTGGGAATCATATTAAGGACATAGTTTACTGTCTTAATTATTTCACCCCACCAGGATGCTGCTGCTCTTGACTCAAGAAGAATAACAACTACTAATTTGTTTAGAGTTTTATTCTTCCTTTCAGCCTTTCCATTCATTTTAGGAGAGTAAGGTGCAATTTTCTCATGAATTATTCTTTTTGAGTTCTAAAATTCATTAAAAACAACTAAATCATATTCAGTTCCTCTATCACTACAAAGTCTCTTAACCTTTTTACTAAATTAATTTTCTACCTCAGTTACAAACACCTTAAATATATCAAAGGCATCATTTTTATTTCTAAAAGTAAATAAAGGTGAAATTAGAACAATCATCAATAAATGTTATGACATATCTTTTGTTACTTCTAGTCAACATGCCATCAAACTCACATAAATCAGAATAAATTAACTCTAGAGGCTCAGTTACCCTAGTTATAGATTTATGTGAAGTTTTAGCTATCTTAGCTTGATTACAACATGCGCATTTTTAAAATTCATGCATAGATAACCTTGGAATCATTTTTAACCAAATCATGTTGCTAATTAACCTTTTATTCACATTACAAAGCCTAGCATGTCAAACATTAAAGGAAGACAACATGTAAGTAGAAGATACTTTTTTATTTATATCATGATTTAATTTGATCATCCCATCTGTTGCATACCCCTTTCCCAAAAAAATATTATTCTGTATTAAAGTAAAGAGGTTGAATCCTATAGTTTGAATGAAGTTTGCCTTGTTAAGGAAAAGTTTATCATTTTTAAAAATATATTTAACTTCTTCTGACACGCATGGCGTCGGACTTGGTACAGGAACTTCGAACGGGCATCGGGAGTTCCCCTTTAAAATCCATTTTTCAGATGATCATAACACACAATTTGGACCGTACTTCTAGATTAAGATTTTTTAAAGTTCTTCTGGCTTTTGGAACCTCTATTTTTAACCTTCAACTTATTCTTTTTAGGCTTCAGTTTTGGTTTCAAGACGCCAGTGGATTTCTTTTTGGGAATCGTGTTCACCTCCACATCCTTCTAGTCATGCTTGCGGTTCTCCACCTCAATTCACAATCGAGTGATTAGGGTCTCCAGAGAGAACTCCTTCCTCTTATACCTCAGGGTATTTTTAAAGTCCTTCCACAATGGAGGTAGTTTATCAATAATAATAATAACTTGGAATTGCTGATCTAAAGGCATACCTTCACTAATTATTTCGTGGGTAATCTTTTGTAGTTCATGTGATTGAGCTTTTACTAATATGTCATCAACCATCTGGTATCACAAGTATCAACTTACTGCATACTTCTTTGACCCAACTTTTGTTGTTGTGTGTTGAAAAGAGAAGGGGAGAGTGGGTTTTTATAGACGAATAGTGAAGGGTAAGAAAGTAATAATAGAAATGGTATGTGGCCATAAATTAACCATAATTCTTAAAGAGAAAAGAGGAGAGAGTTTCTCGTTCTCCAAAACACTCAACTGCTCTCCAATATTTTGGCCACTTACTATTTTTGTTATTATCTCTTCTCTTTTATTTTTTCACCAACAGTACTACAAACACATTTTTCTTAAACTCATGCTAAGTAAACTCAATAGCCTAACTCCCATGCTTAACACTCTCATATTTGCACACCAAATTGGCCCTCGAGAAGTATGAGTTTTGTTTCAATTCCATTCCTATATTTCAAGATTTACATTTTTAACTTCTACTTTTCATTAGATATTCACTTGTTGTCTTTATTCTTTAATTGTAATGATTGTTAAGTAATTGAAAAGAAGTAAAATAATTGTAATTAATTATGGTTCTATTTGACAATCATTTTGTGTTCGTTTTTAAAAATTAAGTCTAAAAATACATCTTCCACTTCTAAATCTTTTACATTTATATCTACTTTTTTATCCACGTTTTAAAAAAAACCAAGTTAAAAATTGAAAACTAAAAAAATAGTTTTTTGAAAACTTGTTTTCATTTTTAGAATTTGACTAAAAATATAAATTTTTTCTTAAGATTGGTACAAATCACGGTAAATAAAAAGGAAATAGGCTCAATTTTTAAAATAAAACAGGTTTCAGAAGGAGGCATAAGGTTTCAAAACAAGTTTCAAAATGGGGCCGATAACGTGGGCGTGTGATGTCAAATGGAATTTGAAGTTGGGCTTTAGTTTGAGAGCCTTATCAATAAATATAGGACCAGCCTAGTCGAATATTGTGAAAGAATTTTTTGAGAACTTTGGGCTTGGAGATAATGGAGATCAATTGGACTCTTCCGGAGAAATCAATCAATCAAAATGGTAATGACTGCATTTTGGTAACACGTTCGAATTTTCTCATGTAGTAACTCCCTGTCTCCCTTTCTTCCTTCATCTAATTATTTTTGTGGGTCTGCTCACTGCTTTATGTGTTTTGATTACTGAAAAACGATATGGCGATTATCTATGTGAAGTTCGATTCCATTCCCTCTAAAATTTACGGATCTGTATGGTTTTTGCGTAGGAGAAATTTTCTAGTTTTAAGGTTTAGGATGTTAAAAATTATGGAAGAAGCATTTGAGAGTAGTATCATCCACGATTTATGTAACATGAGGATATAGAAAATGCTAAATGAAAGTTCAAATATTAAGCTATTTTAGAAGCTTTTCTGCAAAATGGGTAGAAATAATATTAAATTTCAGAGGGTCTAAGTATTAGTAGAAATTTATTACAATTGAACTATCATCAGAATGGTAAGAAGACCATATGGGTACAATAGTACAATGGCTATGGTTTGCAGAATTAGAAATTATTTAGTTAATCAATTAATAGCCAAACGAAGCTTCTAAAATAGGGTTACGTGATATATATGCGACTTTCTTGTTTGTTGACTTATTAACTGTTGGCAAGTAAATATTTGGGCGTAATAAATTAGTGAACAACTTAGCATATTGAGTTTTCACTTTGCGATAAAATATATTTTGATTTTTGTGGCTTTGTTACATAAATGATTTCAATGGGTGGTTTATTCCATAAATTTAATTTTTACATATGGTATAAGAATTTAACTAGTTTATTTCTATGGTATATTTGAGGATAATATTCCGTATGTATATTACTTTTCCTAAACAATTTTCAAGAAGTTGAAAGTATTACTATTACTTTTCCTAAAGTTGAGTAGTACAACATTATTGACATATTACTAAAGATTTCTAGTAGTATGAAAATATTCAAATTCATGATTTATGAAGCTCATAGGATTTTATGAAAGTTTAAGATATTGTCAATAAACTATCGAATATGTGATTTTTATAAGGCATGGGGACTTATACCCGAAGTTGTCCCTAAAAATGGTATGAGAGTCATGTCGTCCTTAGTTTAGCCTTATTGATATAATCCTAGGTCGAATAAAGGTGTAGTGGAACCAAAAATAGTCACGACATTATCAATGGTTGAGCTATATTGAATAGACAACATGTTGTAGAAAGGAGTTAGCCTAAATAAGAGTTAAAAAGGATGCATGACTATTTTAGAAGAGTTTCAGGTTGAACTTTGTTTAAGGGTCGGATAGTTGGAAATGCGACCCAAGTTCCACATTAAATAAGGAAATTGATCATAAGTACATAGGTGCAACGTTAGACTTATGAAAAATTATTTTGAATCACACGTGGAATTTAGAATGTTTTGATTCTTGTTCTCGTATGACTAAATTAGTGTACTATAGAGCCTTAAAAGCTTTTGTAGATGTATGTGGTCTTCTAATACATTAAGTGTATGTAAAGATGATATTCCTTAATGGTATCTTGGAATAGTAAAATTTCTTTATGGTCTTTAACTAGTTTCTGAAAGTTTAATGAGAAAATTTTTAACAACAATTTAGTAAACAAATTC
Organism: Cucumis variabilis; assembly: GCA_037974545.1. Taxonomy (NCBI): domain Eukaryota; kingdom Viridiplantae; phylum Streptophyta; class Magnoliopsida; order Cucurbitales; family Cucurbitaceae; genus Cucumis; species Cucumis variabilis. Next base: position 21,729,438 of record JBBPDI010000029.1, on the reverse strand, counting down.
TTGAGAAGTGAATTGTTGATATATGTGTTTACTAAAAGTTGTTTGGAGTTGATTGTGTGATTATATGTTTGTCTGTTGATGTGAAATATTTATGTGATACAAATATAAACGTTAATAATGCTATAAAGTTATCACAGTTTAAAGTGAAAGATTATGTGAGACTAATGTGATGTGCTTAGTATTATTAAGAATGTTTTGATTTATCTCATTCACACATTGAATACTATTAAGAGATTTGATTGTTTAATGATGCTTTTGTAAGAACGTCTTATGATGCTAGTATGAGCCTTAAGAAAATTAAATAAACTAGTCATGTTTCTCAATCTGAATATGCAAAGATTATAAGATGTATTACGTTTTTTATAAACTGTACAAGACCTTTTATTCCATATGTTGTTTGAAGATTGTGTATATATATACATATAATTCAGATTAAGATTATTTTACTGTCATTCGTCATTTATTAAGATATCTTAAGGTTACAATATATTATTTTATTGCCCTTCGTCATTTATTAAGATATCTTAAGATTATTTTATTGCTCTTCATCATTTATTAAGATATCTTAAGGTTACAATATATTTTGGTTTGCATTTTAATAATTGTCTACACTACTAAAGAGGTAATGTATGCAAACTGGGTAACTCAGTATGACGAAGTAATCTTTACTAGTGGATGTGTTCTTAATAAGAAATGTACCCTTGTATGGGGGAACGTTAGTATGAATGGCACAGAAGCTATTGGAATTTGTGTCCTAAAACTCGTAGTGTAACGACCCAAGTTCTTGAACTAACCAGGATTGTTACTTGAATACTAGACTCATACTTAAACATAAAACTGGACAGTTTAAATAAAATTTTCACAACGACAAGGAGAATTTATAAAAGGTTTGGGCCTTAATTAAAACAAAGTTTGAAAGTTCAGTTTAAATATCAAAAGAAAGTTAAGTCACAAAAAGAAAACCCCTAACAATCTCAACTACTAAGAAAAACCCATAAAACATAGACAATCAGTGAAAGCAGTTTGAAGGACACCCCTTATGGCAATCACGACTCCTTCTTGCCCCTCGTCGGTCCACCTTCCTTGTTACCTTTGTTTGAAAAATTAAACATAAAAGAGTGAGTAGAAACATACCCAGTAAGAGACCCACTACTGGTCCCGTTAAGGGGAAAAATTTAAAACTGTTAACATCCTATTGAGGGTGCCCTACACTTTATCAGTCTTGTGATCCTGTAGGAACACACATAAGCAGTCTAATGCCCTGCAGGACATATATATCAGTATAGTACTTTCGAAGGATGCACAACATGTGGTGATCCTATAGGACGTCTGCAAGGCACGCTACCCCATAGACAAAGCTAACAATTCCTCCTTAGTCTATTATAAATATTAAATCAGTTCATTCCTAGTACAGTCAAATTATTCCATCATTTAATCATTCCAGTGTAATGCACTAACAGTCAATCTACTCAATCATATCACCATGCCAATCGATAGCATAACCACATCAGATAATCAACTATGTATTTATAACGCCCTACTCAGTTCACGAATACAATATCCATACCTTAGTATGTCATCCACCTAAACTAAACAACAGTCAACAAGTCACATCCACCCATTTAAACAACCAAAACCTACACTTGTCGTTATATCTACACCCATATACATACATATATATATATATATATATATATATATATATATATATACACATCCCAATCAACCACAATTTACATTTATCATCAAGTTTACTTTTATGCATAACAGACAACCATACTCAACGTTTATCGTCATACCTACATCCCTATATGCATATTTCAGTCAACCACAACTACTATTATTCAGAGATATCCATACAGTCAACATCATTCAAACCAAAACTTTTATGCAAGGTCTTCAATCGAACCAATTCCAATAGTCAAATCCTAAACATAAACAACATAAATCAAAACACATAACAACAAAATTTCAGTACTTTCCCAAATTTGTTTCCTCATTCAAATCATTGAACCGCAAAATCCATGAACTTACCCAAGTAGATGGAGAATCGAACTCCAATGAAGCTTCAAAGATTTCAAACACTACCTTCAACCTAAGATCGAACAAAGGTCAACAATTAATTCAACCATATTACTTGAATTTGTTTTAGACACAACTACAACTCGAACTTCATCCTTACCCAAATTCTGTTCACTCAAAATCCATAATTTCTCCTTACCAATGAACTTACATTAAATCAGCGGCAGCGTCGTTTGAAAAAATGGAATCGATGCATGCAGAAACCAATTTAATTGACAAAAATACTTTACCTCACCACCCACTGTTGGAATGTGAGGAGCTGAGTGACGGTACTCCGACAGACGCGACGACGCTTTACAAAATTGAGGCAGAATGGAGTGGAGGAAGGTGGATGGCTTGGGTCTGAACAACGGTTGCTTCCACTGAGTAACAACGCTGGCAAGGAGACAGAAGCGATCGACGACGTCCCTGTTCATTTGGAGCGACACGCGGTGGTTCCAAAAGCCAAGACAAACGAGGTCGAGCAACAGATGTAGCGACGCTTCGACTCCACTTCGACGAAATGGGCGGCGGGCTCGATTGGAGAGGATTTGGGGAGGTTGATTGGAAAAACGAAGAAGAGAAGAGAAGGCTGTCGGTGGTGGGTAGGACTTGTGAAGATAAGAGAAAAGAGAACAAGAAACAGTGTATGTGGGGGGGGGGGGGTTGCACGCGTGAAGAAGGAGGGAAGGAAAATTTTCTTTTTCCTTTTTTATTATTATTACATTTCCAATTTCTTTTTCCTCCACTTCTTTCCTTCTTATTAGAAAATTTTCTCTTTCACACCAAGTATAACAAAATAACACTCAAATTTTAAAATCTTTAAATAACAAGGCAAATTAATTACAATAAAAAAATATCTTAGGGTTCAGGGTGTTACACGTAGTTTGTAATCATATTCTATTCAATAAAGTCGTTATTGATACTATAATCTTAAAGTCAACCTGTGATGGGTTAACTTACTTATCATGATTATATCACATGGACACAAATATATCTATAGTTAGGGGAGTGCAACTATGGAACTTTAGTGGAATGATTCGTTAGTTAACGAAGGTTAATTAACTCGGTCTAAAGAGTTTAGCCAGTTAATTTTGGATCATTGAAGCTCATGATCTATAGATCCATTAGGTTTCTCTGCTAGGTCATAAGGAATCAACTTAGAACATTATGATGGAATAATTCAAATTGTTCGAATTAGGTAAAAAAAAGAGAAATCGATGATATATTTGATATAATTATCAATTATAAGTTTAAGATAGATCATTAAGTTTAAATGTGATTTAAATATTAAAAATATGAATACATTCATGCTCGAAAGGTCAAAATTAGTTAAGACAGACAAAATGGTAAAAAGTCAAAATGTTGACTTTCAGCTTAAAAAAGTCAAACTTTAAATTTGATTTAAATGTAAAATTACCATATTGTCCTTAGATAAAAATTTTGAGAATTAGTAAGATCATTGCATGTAATAACACTTGTTAAGATTTGGCAAGCTCATCACATGCAAGTGTTGTAGGTGATTTGCAAGTGCCTTCATGCATGTGAGACACCTACCCCACTAATAGTTAGTGCAATGCCAAGTGGTGAGATAGGGAAGCTCATGCAATCTGCAAGTAGTTTACTTATAAAGGGGTTTCTTGCAAATATGAAAGACTTTTTGTTTGTTTTTTGGGTGAGATTTTATTTTGTAATTTGGAATTGCAAAATAAACCAAAAACATCTTTTCCTTCCACAAAATTTCAAAGCTAGGTTCCTCCTCAAAATTTCATCTCTCTATTTCTTCCACCATTCGAGTCCTACAACCTGGTTATAAGTCTGGAGAATAATTGGCTAACCCTAGAAGTAGTTCCGGATTTAAGTTCGTGAAGAGATTGCAAAGAGTTCGTGAGAAAATTACAAAGATAAAATAGCTTCAAAGGTGATTTTTTCTAATAACCCCATCTTTTCTTAAATTAAGGTTATGTATGTTAATTATTAAATATATTTAGTTTCAATTAGAGTGAAAATTTGATCCTTATTTCGCTGCGCATGTTTTCGTTTTTCATCATGTGGTATTAGAGCATGCTTAATTTTACTCAATTCCATATGGTGGGTTCTTCAATTTATTAGATAAATTATGTGTTAAACTAAAATGGATATAGTATAATTTTGGCAAACTAAATTAAGCTTGTTGTTTGTAATAATTATTTTTAATTAGCTCAGTTTGTGGCTTAATTTATTATTGTAAAGGGTATGTAATTTTTATAGAGTCATTAGAGTTGAAATTAGGTTGTAATTTCATCAACCGAGAGAAAGAAAAGCTGGAAATTTGATAAAAAAAAAGATCCAATCGAAAATGACCTTCACACCTGATTGGACGAGTCATACCCAACCCGTGACCCGTGTGCGACTTGGAAGCACCAGCACGTGCCATCTTTCCTTCTTACGTACGACTTCCGCTTTGCATTTACCTACTCCATGTGTGCCCGATTCCTGCTTTTGTCCGCCCACTTCCACCCATCCCTTTTCCTTTTCATGTATGGCCCACCTAAAGCAATCTATTTTCTCGCGTTGCCTATCTTCCCAATGACCACGTGTTTGGCTTGCTTCATGCATTTACCATCTGTCTCGACTCAGGTTTGGCCTAGTTCACTGGACTCTCGTGCTTGGTAGTGGCCTGGTGTAATTTTGGACCAGTTCAAGGATTTGTGGGTCGATTCAGTATAGTTTGGTGGTTTTTCAGTCGGTTTGAGTGGTTTGGGAGTTCAAGGGTTATTGTTGTAATAATTTAGTTCTTAGCTTAACTTAGGAGCCAAAACCAATCCATTTTAGGGTGTTTAATTAATTATGCATGTAATGTATGTTTTAATTAAAATTGTATGTGTATAAAGTATGTCATATAGATTAAAATTCCACCATAAGTTAACATGTTGATGTATTGAAAGTATGTTATAATTGTTATAATATATAGTATGTATGTTAATTAATTAATATGGAAATTAGTTAATATGATTAATTAATTAAATTAATTTTGATTTAATAAAATTAATTAGTTATTGATTTATTTAACTTAATTAAATACGATTTGATTAAAAGTTAAATAAATTGAAATCCATAGTAATTAATTTTTATATATATTGGTTATTAGTTTTACATGGTTTACGGAACACCTTCTACCTGGAGATCGTAATTAGTTTGTGAGCCTAGTTAACCTAGCTTTATGAGTATGTGTGAGAGATGTGAGGTAGTAAAACTGGTTTATGACCTAGACATTGTAGGTTAAAATCCGATATAATGGTTATGCTCAGATGTTTCACCTAGACTTAGGTTTTGTTTAAGTTAGCCTAAATAAAATCCTAAAGTAGTAAAATACCCTTAAAACCGTTATAGAACACTTCAGCTAGAGAGAAATAGTTTACTTTTAGCTTTAGAGTCAATAAGAGTTCACACCGTAAATTTCATGCAGGACTTTGGGTCGTGCATAGAAGCGGACTCCAGTCGGAGAGTGTTTTCATGGGGTCTTGACAAGGTGAATAGGGAAAATAGTTCATAGTAAGTGGGTGAGGGATATGTGACAACACATCCCATGGTCTCTTCCATTAGGTCACAACGTGAGATTCCTATAATGCGCCTACATGTTTGCCCTAGAGCGACCTTACCAATTAGAGGACTGTATTATAGGATTTGGAACACCGCAAACTCCGTATATGGATAGGGTCTCTTAGATTGATTTTCATATTGACCTACCACTTCTGGGAGCATAATGATTCTTATCTCTGAGCTTTGAAAATGACGGGTTACACTTACAAGAATTATTAAAAAGTTAGTAGATTCTCAATCGAAGTAGCGATAATTAAAGTACTATTAGAATATGAGATATTTAGGAGTTAGCATTTGGTCAAGAGTATCTTGGTTCAAAAGAGGAGTAATTGACTACCTCTCGGTAGAGGTTATTCTAAACATTTGAAATATTGTTGCAAAACATAATAATTATGGGTATATTATTAATATTTGCTAAACTAGATTGGCTTCTCTAGTGATTATAGTTTTTCATTAACTAGAGTATGTTTTATTTTTCAGCATGAATAGCTCAATAGTACGACTCTTAGCTTTTGAAAAACTTAACGACGATAATTATGCGGCTTGAAAATCAAACCTGAATACAATACTTGTCATAGATGATTTAAGGTTTGTCTTAACTAAGGAACATCCTCAAGCTTCAGCCTCAAATGCTAATCAAAATGTTCGAAAAGCATACAATCGTTGGGTTAAAGCCAATGAAAAGGCCTGTGTTTATATTCTTGTTAGCATGTCTGATGTTTTGGCAAAGAAATATGAATCATTAACCACGACTAAAGAGATTATGGATTCATTAAGGGAGATGTTTGGGCAACCGTCATACTCCTTAAGATACAAAGCAATTACGCATATTTACACCAAACGAATGAAGAAAGGGACCTCTATTAGAGAACATGCCCTAGACGAGATTATCCTTAAAGTTTGGAATAGAAGAGGTTGTGTCAGCAAAAGTAGTGGGAGATCTGAAGTTGTTTTAATAGATATATCATACTTAAATATGTTTTGTATATATGTTTTTCAATAAGTTTAGATGTTTAATATTTATTTCTTGTACTTCGAAACAAATGTATTGAATATATTTTGAAATTATGAAGTGCTCATCTTTCTAGATAATAGATTACGTTTTGTTCTCCTTATAACAACTTTATAAGTTAAAACTAACTAGAGAAAACTTTGTCTTAAATACGAAAATAGTTAGAACAGCCCAAACTCATAATAAAAAACAAAATGTTTCTTCTAACACCTATTTTATAGCACTTAAGACTTGATCACATAAATCTCAATAGAATTGGGAGATTAGTAAAGAGTGGGACTTCTAAATCAGTTAGAAGATAATTCTCTACCTCCATGTGAATCTTGTCTTGAAGAAAAAATGACCAAGAGATCTTTTAGTGGAAGAGGTCTAAGAGCCAAAGTACCTTTAGTGCTCGTACATTCTAACCTCTGTGGATCAATGAATGTCAAAGCTCGAGGAGGGTACGGATATTTCATTAGTTTTATTGATGATTATCCAAGGTATGGTCATATTTACCTAATACATCATAAGTTTTATTCTCTTGGATAGTTCAACGAATATAAGGCTGATGTTGAGAATGAATTAGGTGAAAAAATAAAGATACTTCGATTAGATCGAGGTGGAGAATACATGGACTTGTGATCCCAAGAATATTTAATAGAACATGAAATACAGTCAGAACTCCCTGATGAAAATGGTAGACATACACAGCAGAATAAAGATCGAATTTTACTCTAATTGCAACTAAACACATTAATGATTAACATGCATTACAATCCTAAAATGAGACAAAACTAAGGTTAACAAAAAAACTCACCTTGATATTTTTCTATTGTTGTAAACTCGTCACGTATTTGAAGCCAGGACTACCACTAGTGTTGACCTACTATTCTCCAGACTTAGAGCCGAGTTGTGGGACTCAAACAGTGGAGAAAATAGTGAGAGTGATGGATTTAGGAGAAAGAACCTAGTTTTGAGATCTAGTGGAGAGAAAAAGGGTTTTTGGTTTATTTTTGCAATTCCAAATTACTAAATCAATTTCATCCAAAAACTAACTTCTTTTTCTTTTGCAATAATCTTTTTTTATAAGCAAACTACATGCAAAAAGTACATGTAGTGAGCTTCCATTCTCTACATGTGGCATATCACCAAGTTGGTGTCTCACATGCATGAAGCCATTTGTTAGATACATGCAATGTGTTTCCAAGGGTAATATGGTAATTCGTCCTTTAAAAAGTCAAAAGACTAACATTTTGACTTTTTACTATTTTATCCATCTTAACTAATTTCGACCTCTCGAGTGTGCATCCACATTTATTTTTAAAAATTCAAATTACATTTGAATATAATGTCTGTCAAAGTTTGATTTTTCAAAGTCAAAATTCAATATTTTGACTTTTTACAACTTTGACATTTTTCATCAATTTCGAGCTTTCGAATAAGAATCCATATTCATATTTTTAATATTTAAATCATATTTAAACATGGGATCTATCTTAAACTTATAGTTGATGACTATATCAAATATATTCATCGGTTTCTATCTCTTTACCTAATTTGAACAATTCAAATTATTCCATCATAATGTTCTAAGTTGATTCCTTGTGAGCTAGCGGGAGAACTTAATGGACCTATAGATTGTGGGCTCCAATAATTAGAGATTAACTGTCTAAACTCTTTAGTCTGACTTAATCAACCTTCGTTAACTAACAGGTCATTCCACTAAAGTCCCGTAGTTGCACTCCCCTCACTATAGATATATTTCTGTCCATGTGATATAACCATGATAAGTAAGTTAATGTTTCACAGGTTGTTCATAATCTTGACTGGGTCAAAGTATCGTTCTATTCCCGAGACTATATCTTACTCCTTAAGTTCTACTTATCCATTATTGAACAATTAGTTAAGGTCCAACCTCTAAACCGAATCCCTCTCGGGAAAATGAAAGGGCAGAGCCCCTTGTTCAAGATCTGGATTTAGTCCTTAAGGGAACAACCTATCTACTAACCCTAGAGTGGATATGAGTGGATTCCATCTTGCACCCTATGTCCCTAGCTATCCATCCGGTCTTACCCCTGAAATGCAGGCTTATTAGGTCAACGCCATTGAGCTGCCCTCACCTATGCAGATCTAAGGATCCATGTGAACAGAAGTTCATAGTTAGCTCAAGATTAATATTAAGTTACACTGGATATCTATAAATGAAATAGTTGGTTTTATTAAAGTTAATAGTGTTATAACCTAAAAGCGACTATTTCATGGTTTCAGTCTTATGTAAATTTTTTACATCGGATTCCCCCACTTCCATGTCTCTACATGAATGATTCAGGATCACATCGTTTGTACTAACTACAAAGTGGGTTGCATCCATAGTGTCCCTAGAATAAGGTGTCTAACCGTATTCGTATATTATAGACTATTTAGGCTATATACTCAAACTTGATCCACATTTATGTATCTATATAAAGTTCAAGTTTACTCAATAATAGCCTCAGGTCTTTAGTTTATTGACATTAAGATTATAGTATCAATAACAACTTTATTGGATAGAATATGATTACAAATTACGAGTTTTAGGACATAAATTCCAACACTCTCTGCACCTAATACACCTCAGCAGAACAATGTATTAGAAATAAAAAACCGAACCTTATTAGACATGGTTCGCTCTATGATGACCTCTGCTCAGTTGCCAGATTCTTTTTGGGGACATGCTTTAGAGACAAATGTGCACCCCATTCTAGATTTTCCTCTCTAACGTAGACTGTGGCATGGAAAACACTTTTTAAAATAACTTTTCCAACTTAATTTCTACGGAACACATATTATGAATTTCTACAAAAATTTCGATAGCATCTACCCTAAAATATGGATTAGCCATGAAATGGAAGAGATTTTCGCTTCTATATGCATATATACAATGTTCAGATTCAACAACACCTTAAGTGTGTCTCACCACACACTAATCCAAACCATTCCATTCCACAGAGTCTGAAGCAGAGTTTATAGCCAAACTAGATATTTAGTTACCAAAGAATTACAGTCTACTGGTAAATCTCTTGGAACATGTAACCATAGCATGAATCTTGCTACTTCTAACTACTTCATGAATTTATACAAGTCTTAAGTATATACATATGAAAATGATAAACTATGAATGGTGAAGGGAAGCTCAACAAAAGCTTGAACCTTGGCTGCTACCTGGGTTAGAGAAAAACATTGAAAAGTGTGAGCTAAAACTCAGTGAGTGACAAGTTTGTAAAAATAAAAGCTCATAAAATATACTAAAAAAATGTGTAAAATGTATCGATAGTGAAACAGTAATTCAAATATCATCATTACATCATACTATAAACCACGAGTCAAGCCAACAAACTTGTACTCAATCCAACCATAGCAAGGCACCTAAATATACGGCCAAGTATAACTTGCATATAATCAAAGAATCATGCGGCCACTAGCTCACGCATATTTAGTACCTACCACGATAGTAATCTCCATCCAATTCGACCATGATAGTAACTCCATCCAAATCTAGCTCACGCATATTTAGTACCTACCATGATAGTGATCCATATCCACAAGGAAACACACGATCAAATGGAGCTCAGACATTTAGCACCTACCACAGTAACAACCTCCATCCAATCTAACCATGATAGCATACTAAATACACGGCCCGAAATAGCTTACACGTGACACATATCCACAAGCCAATATGTGGCCAAACGGAGCTCACATATATTTAGCACATACAACCATAATCATTTCCATATCCACTCCTATGTGCATATACAGCCACCTACCATGGGTTAATCTAAGTTCGAAGCCAAAATCACATCCTCCATTCATGTCCTCACTTAGTCTCAGGTTTCCGAATCTCTGGTCACAGCCTCTTTCACCCTCGAAACTCCCTGACAACTATAGGTGGCACTACAAAAATATTTTCACGTAGCCTTTAGGAAAATCACCAACATTATTTTGTAAACATCATGTGTTTCAAGTTTAAAACCAAACATGGTTAAAAGCACATTTTCAAATCATTTTCAATTTTTAGCCATCAACACATACTTTTAGAACTCCTCCAAGTCTAGTTCTAAATCAATGAATATTTTAAAAATTAGTTGTCATCTAAAACTTGCTTAGTAAGTTTTAGTTCAACCACAGTTCCAAAATATAAGAGTTCATGGAAAACCAAAAATCATATTCGAAACATTTCAATGCATGGATTATAAAAAAATCATAGCATACTATGGTAGCATGTATAAATTTATAATACTTGAAAATAAACCACTCACTATTAGTGTGATCCCCCGAGATTATACGCTTTTCTTACTTCAATTTGATCTAAAACAACAATTAAGGTCACATCAATTACCTTTACATGTCACGAGTCTACAACTAATTCCAAAAAATAGGTACTCCAAAATGGCATTCTCTGCAACCTCCTACCTTCCTCCTAAATTTAAACATATTTCCAGTCACAATTGGCTAATGAGTACTTCATGAAAGTTATAAGACATTGAATAATCTTTCCAACCATATCTAATAGAGTTTTTAGTTCCATCTGTACACACTAGCTACTCGAAAAATCAGAGGCTTTACAGAACTATGTGAAAAGTCTATGACCCATTTTCTACTTCAAAAATCATTCACTTAGCCTTAGGATTCGTTCAAGCTTTATTCACAAAACTTGTTAGAAATTGAGTTAGCTTTCAAAAAATCTAACCTTACATTTTAATTCTTTTTGTCTAGCTCAAATTAAAACAAAAGCCAAAGACGGTTAGTGAACACCAAGTTTCTACCGTGGCTGCCTTTTTCTTCAAGTTTTTCTTTAAAAAATGTTTGTAAGCAAAATTCAAATCTTCACAAAACTTTCAGTAAACAATTTTTTATGAACAATGCTTTCAAAGACAAAATCCCTCAATCAAATAAGCTTTCAAAGCTAGATGTTTCAATGTGAAACTTTCAAATAGATTACAACTAAACAAAATATTGAATACTCAGATCAAAACCAAACTTCCAACTATTAGTATAAATTATTAAAACAACGATCCTTAGCCAAAACTTATCAAGAACTCGACAAAGTAATCTTAATTCCAATGAACAATCCTCTAACGACTTTCAACTATCGTATCCTAGCATCCAAAAACCATGGGTTTTTTAATATGATATCATCGAAATTGAATAGGTACTCAAGACCCACACAATAAAGCCTAGAATCTTACCAATTTTGTGCCAAACCACCCAACGTCAAGCATCCTATTGATTAGGAAACGACTCAATCCCTTCCAAAATTCAAATCTAACATTAAAATATAATGGGCATCAATCAACTCAAGTCTAAACTTAATGGTATTAAAAATGTTCAAGAAATCTAACTAAAATGTGCAAATTCTTACCCAAAACTCTAAGATCTAACTATCGACAACAAAATGAAGGGAGAGAAAATGATGCAATTGAGATTTATTCAAAACCAACACAGTAATGGTGTGAGTTGCTACTGGAGAAATCGACGGACGACGTGGCTCAGAAAAACCAAACAATGGTGGCATTGCATTTCTAAATTTGGCTTGGATGACGCATGGTGTAGTGTCTGATCATCATCCAGTAAATCAAATGATACGATGAGGGTAGCTTCATGGTGGCATTCGTGGGTATCAACAACAAGGGTTCCTCGTTGGTGTCGATGTGAATGAGAGAAAGAGAGATGTGAGGGTGTCATCATCAACAAGGTGTCGTTGTCGGCATGCATGGGAGGTGGAAGTTGTCAGCGACGAGAAAAAGAGAGAGATGGTCGATGGAAGAGAAGATTCGAGAGAGAGGGGAAAGAGATGGGTCTCCACATGGAGAAGAAGAAAATTTCTCTATTTCTTTTCCTTTTTTTTTAACTCATAAGAAGGAATGAAGAAGAACTTCCAAGTTCTAAATTTCAACATCATTCATTGACTTATGAAAAAGGCAATGAATGATGTAAATTATTTATTTGACGTCGAGAAATGACTAACTATGCAATTTGAAATAAGAGATTTGGAAATCGCAATGTGTTCCTAGAAAATAAATTGTTCAGAACCACAAGAAAAGAATACTAGTCAGTCTCAAGCATATTATATAGACAAAATGTTGTCTATATATAAAATGTAGAATTCCAAAAGGGATGGATTATCGTTGAATATATTCTAATTAGTTTAAGAAATCAAAAGACTAAGTGCTTGTGTATAGTGCTAATGACTTGATTCTTACTGGATACACTAATTCTAATTTCCAAAAATGTTAGAAAGTGTACATCGAAATCAGTATTCACTCAATATGAAGGAGCAGTAGTATTAAAAAACATAAAGTTAAATTGTACTACCTTATCTAGGTGATTGTGCATCGTAGTGACGTCATAGTAACCCTAATACTTGTTGAGCAAATTATGGTTATTTGTTTTATAAAGTCTTTCATAGCTAAAGTGTTTGAAGGTCACCTAAAAGAGTTTTGATCTATAAAGTTTGTGCACTAGAACAAGTGGGAGAATATTTGGGTGCATCCCCTAGTTTATTGTGTTCATATGTTTATTGTATTCATATGAGTAATTCTCTCATCATTAAATTCAACATTGTTTTATCCCACTAGTTGTTTTAGTCCAAGTGAAAGTTTGTTGGAATTTCCTAAAACTCGTGGTTTATAATTATATTCTATTCAATAAAGTTCATATTGATACTATAATCTTAAAGCCAATAAACTATGGTCCCGAGGCTAATTTTGAGTAAACTTGAACTTTATGTAGAGACATAAACGTGGATCAAATTCGAGTATATAGCCTAAGTGATCTATAGTATACGAATAAGGTTGGACGCCTTATTTTAAGGACACTATGGATACGACCCGCTTTATAGTTAGTACAAACAATATGATCCTGAATCATTCATGTAGAGATATAGAAGTGGGGGCATTCTATATAAAGAGTTTACATAAGACTGGAACCATGAAATAGTCGCTTTTAGGTAATAACACCATTGACTTTAATAAAATCGACTATTTCGTTTATAGATACCTAGTGTAATTTAATATTAATCAAGACGAAATTCACTTCTACCTGCTTTAAGGTTAATAGATAGGTTGTTCCCTTAATGACTGAATCCAAGTCTTAAACAAGGGGCCCTCTTATTAGCCATAGAGGGATTCGGTTTAGAGGTTAGACTACCAATTGTTCAATAGTAAATCAATGGAACTTAAGGAGCAAGATGTAGTCTCAAAAGTAAAATGGTACTTTAACCCAGCCAAGTTTACGAACACTTGTGAAAGATTAACTTACTTATCATGGTTATATCACATGGACACCAATATATCTATAGTTAGGAGAGTACAACTACGGGACTTTAGTGGAATGACCTGTTAGTTAATAAAGGTTGATTAACTCGATCTAAAGAGTTTAGCTAGTTAATCTCGGATTGATGGAGTCCATGATGTATAGGTCCATTAGGTTCCCCCGCTAGCTCACAAGGAATCAACTTAGAACATTATGATAGAATAATTCGAATTGTTAGAATTAGGTAAAGAGAGAGAAATCGACGAATATATTTGATATAGTTTAAAATAGAGTTTTATGTTTAAATGTGATTTAAATATTAAAAATATGAATACATATTCATATTTAGAAGATTGGTATTGATGAAAGTGGTCAAAGATGTGAAAAGTCAAAAGGTTGACTTTTGACTTTGAGAAGTCAAACTTTGACTAGTTTTGTATTCAAATATAATTTGAATTTTGGAGAAATGAATGTGAATTCATGCTCGGAAGTTTAAAATTTGTCAAGACAAAAAAATGGTAAAAAGTTAGAATGTTGACTTTTGACTTGAAAAGGTCAAACTTTAAACTTGATTCAAATGTAAAATTACCATATTGCCCTTAGATTAAGTTGTTGAGCTTTAGTAAGCTCATTGCATGCAATAACACTTGTTGAGATTTGTCAAGCTCATCAACATGTAATTTGCAAGTGACTTCATACATTATTGCATGTAGTTTACTTATAAAGAAGTTTATTACAAATGTGAAAGACTCCTTTTTTTTTTTGTGTGTGTGTGTGAGATTTTATTTTGTGATTTAGAATTGAAAAATAAACTAAAAACTTCTTTTTCCTCTACAAAATCTCAAAGGTAGATTCCTTCTCAAAATTCTATCTCTCTCTATTTTCTCCATCATTCGAGTCTCACAACCCAGTTCTAAGTTTGGAGAATACCAAGTCAATATTAGTGGTAGTCTTGGCTTCAAGTTCGTGAGGAGATTGCGAAGAGTTTGTAAGGAGATTACAAGGATAGAAAAGCTTCAAAGGTGAGGTTTTCTAACAACCCTATCTTTGCTTAAATTAGAGTTGTTATGCATGTTAATTACTAAATATATTTAGTTGCAATTAGAGTAAAAGTTCGATCCCTATTTTGCTGTGCATGTTTCTGTTTTCCATCACAAGTCTAATGGAAGATGTATCATTGTGGGGGCTCTGTATACTAGTATATCTTTATTGAGATTCATACGTTATCATAGATATTACCAAGAATAGTATGTTATTGGCAAAAGTATTCGCCTGAAACATGGAGCTGTAAAATGATAGTTGAATGAAAGAATTATCTTCTTGTAGTAACAAGGAAAGTAATTCTAGGATTTTCAACAAGTATAAGGCTCAAACATTTGATGGTCCAAAGACCTCAATATGGGTGGTCTAATGCGATAGATTTGATAGTCCATAGCCACGTGCAGTGAATCTTTAAATGGATTTTATGGATGAAACTAAATCCTTTGAAAATTCCATAGCCCTTCTTTGGGTGGTCCTGGTATAGACTTGACGAATAACTATAAAATCTTCATTTCTCAGTTTTGAGAGATTTTTCTTTGTCAGACTTGATGAAGCTTATCTTGGTATGGACTAGATGTGAAATCTTCATAGCTCAGTTCTGAGTGATCTAGTGACAGACTTGATAAAGCAATAAACGTGATTGTGAAGGTATGGCTGCCTTCTATGAAAAAATTTTAAGAATCTTTTTCTAGAGCTTTCACGTTGACCCAAGGTTTTATGTGTATGGTCTTAAATAGCACAATTTTTTAGTGGTTTATTGTGATAGACTTTATTGCGAAATCAATAGAAATTTAAGAAGTAAAACTTGTTGTGGGGATCTCAACCATTGTTATCAAAATTTCAAAAGGTAACTTACTTTCGGTAATTGGATTGTGTCCCACCTCACTATGCATCAATTCAAATAGAAAGATATTGATGTTTAAGTTTATACTACTTCTTTCTTTGCTCAGAGAAAATTCATCATTATTATTTAATACATTTTAATTCTAATAATTATTCTTTTTATATAGTGTGTGTGTATATATATATATATTGTAAAGAAAAGATTTTGGAGTTCTTCTTCTTGCCAAAATCCCTAGTTCCTTCCTCTAAGCAATCTTTCCTTTTGATTCCACTCCTAACTCTCGCAAATGTAAACTTGAGTTGGAAAAATTGTGTTAACTTTGGAGAGCAAACGACATAAACGATTTAGCATTGAGGTCACACTGAATTCTACTTTCAAAGCAATGGTTCGACATAACACAACTATGATCAACAATTGTTTCAACATATGTCTTAGAATAATATATTTGATGTATATTATATTTTCAGTATATCTATAAACATACCAAAACATACATGGTATTGTTGGGTTTTTAATATATAATTGAAACCTATCAAGAAAAAATAAAGCACAAGGAAAAATAGTGACACCAAGATTTGTGTGGAAAACCCCTCACAAACCATAGGACAAATTTGAATAACTTCCACTAAATATATAATGGGCACAACAATTTCTTCCCTAGTCGTAACTAGAGAATACAACGATTATCAACAAAATAAATTCCTAGCAAACAAAATGGTACATGAGAAGACCATTCATCAAGCAAATATGGAATATACACATAAAAGGAGACATCTAACCCGATAAGAGAACACATAAATAACAATAAAGAAGAAATAAACTTCTTCAAACATAAACGGTACTTTATTTGGCACTCTCAACTTTCTCTCGACAAAACAAAAGGAAAGAAGAAATATTGAAAAACTTCTTAAACAATCTTTTCAATCTCAACCACTTCATATAATAACATTATAATAGTAAAACTTATTGTGATCATATAGACCATAAAGAGAATGAACTCTCATCTTTTTTTCTTTTCATATTGAACCCAAAAAACTCCCCCTTTGAACTACGTGAAAGGCTCGACCATACCCGTTTTCAATCTACACAATTCGTGTGTTCCTTTGGGTAAGACCTTTGTCATCACATGTGAGTTGTTCTCATCTATGTGTACCTTTTCAATCTCTAACAACTTTCCATTCAATATGTCTCAAATATAATGGTATCTGACATCAATATGCTTAGACTTCTAGTGGGAAGACGGATTCCTGTTGAGGTGAATAACACTCTGACTATCAATACAACACATAACTTTTTTGTTCAACACCCAACTCTGGCAAGAATTGCTTCATCCAAAGCACTTCTTTGCAAGCATCAATTGTTGCTATAAACTCAACTTCTGTAGTTGAAAGAGCAACACACTTCTGTGACTTGGATTGCCTTTATACATCTCCCCATACTACAGTAACCAAATAACCTTAAGCGAATTTTCTAGAATCAACCTCAGTAGTCATGTTTACATATGGATACTCACTAAACACTATATCTCCATTCATAAAGCACAAACATACTCTGGAAGTAACTCTGAGATATTTGAAAATCCATTTCCCTACATTTCAATGTTTTCTTTTGAATTAGAGAGAAATCAACTAACAATACCAACAATGTGAGCCATATCTGGTCTAGTACAGACCATCACATATACATCAAGCTACTAACAATTTAGGAGTGTGAAACTCCCTTCATGTATTCCTTCTCTTTCTCATTTGAAGGAATCTATTTAGAACCAAGTTTGAAGTGATTGTCTAGTGAAACATCTACTAGCTTAGCTTTGTCCATATGTAATCATTCAAGCACTTTCTCAATATATTTTTCCTATGACACCACACTTTTTTAGCATTTCTACCACAGGTAATCCTCATGCTAAGAATTTGTTTCGTGGCCCCAAATCCTTTGTAACAAAAGATTTATTCACTTCCATCTTTAATTCATGAATGTTTTTGCTATCAACACCAACAATTAAAATATTACGTATAGTAAGAGGAAGTAAACATGAATTGTCGCACCATTATCAACTATACAATTAGTGTCCTGACATGTGAAATTAACAACACTTTCATCACAAACAACAAATCATTTGTGTTGCTACTACAAGCTTGCAACATCTTTTCCTTCATTTCCCTTTTCATTCTTTTCCTTGTTCTATTCTTGTTTTTGAATCTTTTAATTCATCTTCTTAAAATGGAAACATTATGTCAGAGAAATTTAATTCATGGAATTAAAACTTTGTATTGATATCAATATAGTGTAGTTGATACAATCTCTAATATTTACCTTTTTTATACTTTCTCTCGAATGTAAAGTAAAAACTTAGAACATCTAACTCATTCGTCTTTAGAAAGTTGTGAATATAAGTCAATTTGAGCTTCAATGTTTTGGAATTCATGGAAGGTTTAATCTTTGAAGTCTTCAATTTTTTTAGAGGGTGGTAATCTCGAGGTCGATAAGAATTTTAACATCTTGAGAGCTTCAGAGGTTGAATCTTTAATTCTTCCGACCTTCAACTCTTTGTCAGTAAAACACTCCATCTTAAATGAATGACAAGACCTCTATTTAGTGCAGTGTACGCACAGTTAATGAATATTGATTAATGTAATTAATGAGTTTAGCCAATTAATCTCATATCGTTGTAGTTTTTTATCTGTAAGTCCATAAGCACTCCTTCTTAGCTCGTAAATGGTAATGAGGTTTATAAATATTGGTTGTAACTTGAAATGTTCAAATTTACTTTCAAAATTAATATAATCTATAGTGAAACATTATGATATAAAATTTATATTTTAATTAAACTTTATTATATAAATTAATTTTGGATATGATTCCAAATTAATTTATGAGAGAATAAAATATTTAAATGAGCTAAATATTAATTTAATATGAATTAGATTCATATTAAAACTAACCCATAAAATTTAATATGTGTATGATACACATTAAAACTATAGGTTATGAGAGAAATTTATATTTGAATATTATTTAAATTTGGATTAAATTAAATATAAGATATTTAATTTTGTAATTAGTTAATTAGAGAATTAGTTAATAGTTTAGTTTAAGGGAAATTTTCATAAATATAACAAAACTCCAAAATATTTATGCGTGTAACAAAATCAAAAAGCACGTGAAGTCGTCCTTTTTTTAATATTTCAGGTTTGCTCTTCCTTTCCATCTTCTTTCTTCTGCAATTTTACTTTTCATTTCCATCATCTTTTTCACTTCTTCTTCAGCAATTTTTCTTTCATTTTTTTTCCAAATTGTTATTTGGTTCAAGATCGTATACCAAATATAAAAGATTAATTTTTTGTCTTTTTTTTTTCAAACTATTATTTGATTGTTCAAGATTGTGTACCAAGTAGATCGTGTACCAAAAATAAATGATCTTAGACACGATCTTGAACAAAAATCGTTAGATAATGATACACGTTTTGATTTTGCAAAAAATTGTTGAAAAAGAATCGTTGGGATATTAGTACACGACCGTTTAGATCGATTTGGCTCTAAATCTAAATGATAGTATACCAAAGAATCTTGAAAAAAATCATTTAGATTGGGGTACACAAATCTAAACGGCCGTGTACTAAAAAATAGTCAAATATAAACGATCATGTACTAAAGAATCTTGAAAAAATCGTTTGGATTTGGCTACCTAAATCTAAACGACCATATAACAAAGAATCTTGAAAAAAATCGTTTAGATTTGGCTACCAAAATCTAAACGATCGTGTACCAGAGAATCTTGAAAAAAATCATTTAGATTTGGCTACTCAAATCTAAAAAATCGTGTAGCCAAATCTAAACTGTCGAATAACAAAAAATCTTGAAAAAAATTATTTAGATTTGGCTACCCAATCTAAACGATCAAATATAAACGATCGTGTACCAAAGAATAGCCAAATCTAAACGATCTTGTACTAAAATTGTGTACCAAATATATTATGTGCACGAGTGTCCAATTAGTCGTGTGTTGACTGGAGCATTTTTTGTATTTTTCATTGTGGGTCTGTGAGCTTTTTTCGTTTTTGAAATTGTTCTATACAATGTAAATATTTTATCTGTTTGTTATATTTTCTTTAAAAAAAAACCCTTAGTTTAATTTGATTTAATTGCATTAATTGAATTAAAACTACAGGTTAGGTGAGAGATATTAATTTAAATATAATTTAAATTAATTAATTCTTAAGTTATATTAAATAAAATTAATAGAGATTGATTTTTCCACCTATCCCCCATCTCTCTAACTCCCTCTTCTTCAAGATCTCTCTAACTCTCCCTCTTCGGAATGAAGAGGTGGGAGGTAAGGTATGAAAGATACAAATGTCTTCTAAAAAACTCTAGGTGAAATCTCTTAAAACAAAATTTTCTCTCAAAATTTCTTTTCTCCAATTTTCTAACCAAGATTTCTTGGTCAGAGAATATGAAGATTTTCAAGTAGTGATGCCCCAATTTGGTGATTAACAGATACAAAGTTGACAAAGAAAGTAAGTGTACATTTTCTCTTCTCTGTATTTTTTTTAAAGCATGCTTAGCCATAAAAATTAGTTTCTCTTATTGTTTTCCAATTCACTAGTATTTTTAAAATCTCAATGAAATTTGAGTTAAGATTCTGTTTAAAATTCTTCCGCTTCTAGGGCTTTTATCCCTTCAAATACGATGATCATGAACAAACTAAATTAACAGCAAACAAAATGGTACATGAGAATACCCTCAGTCAATATGAGCTTAGCTCAACTGACATCGACATGTACTCGAGAATGTTTTCTCTCACTCTTAAATTGTATCACAATACCTCTTTTTTAAGGAGAAAGAAAACTCTTCATCAAGCAAAGATGGAATACACATAAAAAAAGAAGAAAAGAAAACGAAAGGAGAGATGTAAGTTGGTAGGAGAACTCAAAACAATAATTAAGAAGAAACAAATGTCTTCGAACACAGCCTACACTTTCTCCTTACAAAACAAAAGGAAGGAATAAATTATGAAGATCAGTTGTTGAGAAAGCTTTTCAATCCCACACACTTACAATAATAAAACTTATTGTCACCGTATGGTTCAAAAAGAAAATGGGCCTTTTCTTTGTTTCATATGTTAGGACCCAACAGATTTATGGGTGAAAAAAAGACGTACATGGTTTGGTACATGCGATATAATGTACATTTTCCCTATATTATCAACATATTTTGACTTCTGATTGAGATCACAATATGTAGATGTAATTAATTTTCAGCTATAAAAGAAACTAAACATAATCTTCTTAAACAAGGGAAAAACTGTTTTTAAACAAAGAATGAAAGATAAATAATTAAAAAAAGTGAATCTAATAATAATAATTAAAAAAAAACTTCAAATGAAAAAAGAACAATGAAAAAGTGTATTTTAAAAGATAGTATCGTAATTAAGTTAACTAACAAGATTGATAAAAAAGTATGCAACAAAGAATGCAATTAATCTCAACCAATAAGAATGTGCAACTAAAATTAAATACAAAAATAATTAGAAAAGAGTTAGAGAAAAAGACACTCTAACTTTATAGTGTTTCAGTCAAACTCGACCTATATCCACTTTCTCAAACACTTCTTCATATTTTGATTGAAAACCTTCTTTTGACTCTTTTCACAAATTAAAGTCGAACCGCTACTTGCTAACTTGCTCCTTTGCCGGATTCAAAAACAAACTCGATCCTTTCTGTGAGTTAGGATCCAACCGTCACAATATGTTAAAGTTTTAAATCACACAAAAGAAAACTCTCTAAAAGAATGCGTATACAGTTTTAAGCTCATAATAATTAATCCTTACAATACAATAAGAATTATCTCAAGGACAAGATGAAAAGAATGAAAATTGAAAATTTTAGAGAGAATAACAATAGTGGCTTTTGCATTTTTTTAAGATTGTAAAGTTGAATAAAGTTTTTGAAAATTTGGAGAAAATGAAGTATTTAAAAAGATGGGAAAATATTGAAATCCAAAATCATTTCGGATCATTGGAGGTAAGTAGAAAGAAAATTGAATGGTTGAGATTTAAATTCAACTAGCCATTAGACACAAATATAAGTAATAATATAATAATATATTATTTTTAAAATAATTTATTTAAAGTCCAATAAAACATTTTTAAAATAATTTATTTAATGCCCAATAAAACAAGTTCATTGTCTTTAAAAAAAAACTAATAGTTAGACAGAAAGATAAATAATAATATTAAATTAATTGTCTTTTTAAATTCAATTTCTCCTTAAAAGCCAATATATATATACGCATAAGCAAAAGTCACATGTGTTACTTCTCCATTGCTCCAAGTGGCTTTTTTAATTGGTTCAAATTGATTTCTTGGCTGTCATGTCACCATCTTGGACATTTTTTCATTGTTCCAAGCTCTACGTTATGAACTATTCAAAATAATAAAATTCACACAAAAAATGCATATTTGTTATCATCAAAACATTAATGAATGAATTAATTTTAGATTAACATCCAAAAAGCCAACATTGTGTATTGACATCTCATGACTACAAGAATGCTTTGCTATGAAGACTATCCAAGAGAAATGC
>JBBPDI010000029.1:21690267-21706939 GCA_037974545.1 Cucumis variabilis | reverse complement strand
GCTAAATTAAATATCTTATATTTAACTTAAATTAAATTTGAATCATATTCAAATATAAGTTTCTCTCGTAACCAATAGTTTTAATATAAATTCAATTCACATTAAATTAATATTTGGACTCATTCAAATATTTTATATGTCATAAATTAATTTTGAATCATATCCAAAATTAAATTATGATTCAAAATTAATTTATATAGTAAAGTTTGATAAACTTTATATTATAATGTATCACTATACATTAAGCTAATTTCCAAAGTAAATTTCAACATTTCAAATAACAACCAATATCAATAAATCACATTACCCTTTACGAGCTAGGAAGGAGACCTAATGGACCTACAGATCACAATCTACAACAATATGATGTTAATTGGCTAAATTCATTAACCACATTAATCAATATTCGTTAATTGTGTGTACACACCACTAAAGACTCATAGTTGAACTTTTCTCACTATAGATATATTTTTGCGAGCCTCTTCCAAGAACTAGTTTCCTGTAATGAGAAGTAAATATGATTAGTGACTTTTGAATATAGTATCCACGTTGAAGTATCATATTCGACTAAGCCTGTTTCAACAACTAGTAAATCGTATTTACCTTGTACTGCTTTCTCTCATTTCTTATCAGTAAGGTATTTTGGGTAATTCCTTTTCCAATGGCCATCTTGGTTGCAGTGGTAACATTTTCATTTATATGCACCTTTCTTTTCCTTGAGAGTTTTGAGAGTCTTCCCCTTTTCTTTCTCCTTCATTTGAGCTTTAGGTTTAGAGGGTCCACTTGTGCATTTATTGATTATATTATTAGTTTTTATTAATATCCCAAATCCAATAAACTAACATCCTAAATTTTTTAATGAGTTTTAAATAGTATGTAGAGACATACAAGAATCATTGTTCGAGATCAGCTTAAAGGTCTATAGTATAGGGATAAGGTTGGGTACCTTATTCTGGTAACACTATGGATACAACTCACTTTATATTTGATACAAACGCAATGATCCAACATGTTCGTCTAGTTGACATGCGAGTGAGGGTATCACATACAATGAGTTTGTCTTGAAAAAAAATGAGCAAGAGATTTTTTAGTAGAAAAGGTCTTAAAGCCAAAGTACCTTTAGAGCTTGTATATTCGGACCTCTGTAGACCAATGAATCTCAAAGCTCAAGGAGGGTACAAATATTTCATCAGTTTTATTAATGATTATTCAACGTATGGTCATGTTTACCTAATGCGTCACAAGTCTGATTCTCTTGAAAAGTTCAAAGAATATAAGATTGAAGTTGAGAATGAATTAGGTAAAACAGTAAAGATGCATTGATCAGATCGAGGTAGAAAGTACATGGACTTGCGATTCCAAGACTATTTGATAGAACGTGAAATCCAGTCACAACTCTCTATACCTAATACACCTTAGTAGAATGGTGTTTCAGGAAGAAGAAATCGAACCTTGTTGGACATGGTTCGCTCTATGATAAGCTTTGCTCAGTTGCAAGATTCTTTTTGGGGACATGCTTTAGAGACGGTTGTTTATATCTTGAAAATGTTTCCTCTACAAGTGTTTCAAAAACACCGTATAAGCTTTGAAAAGGGTGTGAAAGAAGTTTATGTCACTTTAGAATTTGGGGATGCCCGACACATGTGTTGGTACAAAATCTTAAGAAATTGGAACATTATTCAAAATTATGCATATTCATAGGTTATCCAATGGAATCAAGAGGTGGTCTCTTTTACAATCCTCAAGATAATAAAGTATTTGTATCAACAAATGCCACACTCTTAGAGGAAGACCACATCAAGAATCATCAACCATGCAGTAAACTAGTATTAAATAAAATTTCTAAAGTTGCTACTAGTTCATCAACTAAAGTAGTTGGTAAAACTAAGAGATATGGTCAATTACATCCTTTTCAAGAGTTGAGAGAGCCCCGACGTAGTAGAAGGGTTGTTCACCAGCCTGATCGCTATTTGGGTTTAACTATAACTCAACTCGTCATACCTGATGATGGCATAGAGGATTCATTAACCTATAAACAGGCAATGAATGATGTAAACCATGACCAATGGATCAAAACCATGGACCTCGAAATGGAGTCTATGTACTTCAATTCTATCTGGACTCTCGTAGATCAACAAAATGATGTAAAACCTATTGGTTGTAAATGGATCTATAAGAGAAAATAAGACCAAGTCGGTAAAGTACAAACTTTTAAGGCTCGACTTGTGGTAAAATGTTATAGCTAAAAAGAGGGAGTAGACTATGAAGAAACCTTCTCTCCTATTGCTATGCTCAAGTCGATTAGAATACTCTTGTCCATTGCTACTTTTTATGATTATGAAATTTGGCAGATGGATGTCAAGATAACATTTTTTAATTATAATCTTGACGAGAGTATCTATATGACTCAACCAAAGTGGTTTATATATCAAGGTGAAGAACAAAAGGTTTGTAAGCTTCTAAAATCCATTTATGGCTTGAAGCAAGCATCTAGATCTTGGAACATAAGATTTTACACTGCGATCAAATCTTATGGCTTTGAACAAAATATTGATGAACCTTATGTTTACGAAAGGGTTATCAATTCTATTGTAGCATTCTTAGTTGTATATGTCGATGATATTCTACTCATTGGGAATCATGTGAATTATCTTAATGATATCAAGGAATGACTATCTACATAATTTCAAATGAAAGATTTGGGAGATGCACAATATGATATGGGGATCCAAATTATTCAAAATCGAAAAAGCATAACACTAGCCATGTCTCAAGCATCTTATATAAACAAAATGTTGTCTACATATAAAATGCAGAATTCCAAAAAGAGTATGTTGCTGTACAGATATGAAATTTATTTGTCAAAGGAACAATGTCCTAAGACACCTCAAGAACTTAAGGATATGAGAAATATTCCCTATGTTTATGCAATTGGGAGTTTGATGTATGCAATGTTGTGTACTAGACCTGACATTTGCTACTCAATAGGAATGGTTAGTATGTATCAGTCCAATCCCAAACATGATCAATGGACAATCGTTAAGAATATTCTAAAATATCTTAGAAGTACAAAAGACTACATACTCCTGTATGGTACTAAGGATTTGATCCTCACTGGATACACTAATTATGATTTTCAAACTGACAAGAGATGCTAGAAAGTCTACATCAGGACAAGTATTCACCCTAATTGGAGGAGCAATAGTATGGAGAAGTGTAAAGCAAACTTGTATAGCTGACTCCACAATACAAGTTGAGTACGGAGTAACTTACAAAGCGACAAAGGAAGCAGTATAATTAAGGAAATTCCTGACAGATCTGGAAGTTGTTCCAAATATGTATCTGCCAATCACTTTATATTTTGCCAATAGTGGTGCAGTTGCAAATTCAAGAGAACCTCAAAGCCATAAATGGGTAAAGCATATCGAATGCAAGTACTATAAAAATTGTACATCATGGTAACGTTGTAGTGACCCAGATAACTTGTGAGCAAAACATTGTTGATCCTTTTACAAAAGCCCTCACGGCTAAAGTGTTTAAGGGTCACCTACAAAGTTTAGATCTACGATGTTTGTAAACTAGGACAAGTGGGATATTTATTGGGCATGTGCCCTAGTTTATTGTATTCATATGCATTTTGGTTTCTCTCAATTAAATTCAACATTGTTTTACCCCACTAGAAGTTTTAGTCCAAGTGGGATTTTGTTGGAATTTATGTCCTAAAACTTGTGGTTTGCAATCATATTAGGATCAGAGGTATTATTTAGTAAACTTGAACTTTATGTAGAGGCATAAACGTGGATCAAGTTCGAGTATATAGCTTAAATAGTCTATAGTATACGAATACGGTTAGACACCTTATTATAGGGACACAATGGATGTGGCCCGCTTTGTAGCTATTACAAACTATGTGATCCTGAATCGTTCATATAGAGACATAAAAGTGAGGACATTATATGTAAAATGTTTACATAAGATTGGAACCATGAAATAGTCGCTTTTAGGTTATAACATGGTTGACTTTAATAAAATCAACTATATCATTTATAGATATCCAATGTAACTTAATTTTAATACTGAGCTAACTATGAATTTCTGTTCATAATGAATTATCCTTAGATCTGCATAGGTGAAGGCTTCTTAATGGCAATGACCCAATAAGCCTCCTATATGAGGGGTAAGACCAAGTGGATAGCTAGTGACATAGGGTGCAACAAGAAATTCACTTCTACCCACTCTAGGGATAGTATATAGGTTGTTTCCTTAAGGACCAAATCCAAGTCTTGAACAAGGGGCCCCACCCTCTCATTGACATTAAAAGGTTGGACCTTAAACAAATTGTTCAGTAGTGGATCAATGGGACTTAACTCGGTTTAAAAAAGTTTAGTCAATTAATCTTGGATCATTGAAGTCGATAATCTATAGATCCATTAGGTTCCCCCGCTAGCTCACACGGAATCAACTTAGAACATTATGATGGAATAATTCAAATTGTTCTAATTAGTTAAAGAGAGAGAAACCGACGAATATATTTGATGTAATCATCCTTTATAAGCTTAAGATCGAGCAACATGTTTGAATATGATTTAAATATTAAAAATATGAATATGTATTAATATTCGGAAGCACAGAATTGATGAAAATGGTCAAAGTTGTGAAAGTCAAAATGTTGACTTTTGACTTTGAAGAGTCTAACTTTAACCGACTTTATATACAAATGTGATTTAAATTTTTTAGAAATGAAAGTGAATTCATGCTCAGAAAGTCAAAATTAGTTAAGATGGATAAAATGATAAAAAATCAAAAATCAAAATGTTGACTTGAGACTTGAAAAGTCAAACTTTGAATTTGATTTAAATGCTAAATTATCATATTGCCCTTAGACTAATTTAAATAATAACACTTGTTGAGATTTGGCAAGCTTATCACTTTTATGTGATATGCAAGTGATTTATTGCATGCAAGCCCTTACCCCACTAAGAATGCCAAGTGGTGAGGTAGGAATGCTCTTGCACGTAGTTTGCTTGTAAAGTGATTTATTGCAAAAGATGAAAGGACTCTTTGTTTTTTAGAAGCGCAAGAATTAATTTTTTTAATTGAGAATTACAAAATAAAGCAAGAAGATTTTTTACGCTCAACAAAAGATCTAAAAGTTAGGTTCCTCCTAAAAGTATCATCTTTCTCTATTTTCCTCCACCATTCGAATCCCATAACTTGGTTCCAAGTCCTGAGAATAGCGGGTCAACTCTAATGGTAGTCTCGACTTCGAGATTGTTAATAGATTACAGGAAGAGAAAAGCATCAAATGTGAGTTTTTCTTTTAACCCTATCTTTGTTTATATTTGGGTTTATTATGCATGTTGATTACTAAATTTTGTTTAGTTGCAATTAGAGTAAAGTTGGATATTTTTTTCGCTACGCATGTCTACCATTTCCATTTGGAACTCAGTTTTTCTTCCGCGTCTATGTATCAATTTTTCTGTATTTTGGTGTTTGAAACCTTATTTAAAGTTCTGTCTCATTTTTTTCATATTTATTTCTTTAAAAAAATTGATAGTTACCTATGAGTCACGTTTTAAAATTATTTTTATTGGTTTTGTCGATTTTACGCTTTTGGAACATTTATTTGATAGTTAATTTTCTAAAAAAAAAACTAGTTTCCCCTTTTCAAAAAAGTGTATTTTGTTATTGATCTTTTGAGTAATGACCTCAACTTAGTTTAAAAGTTTGGCACATTACATTAAAGTTTTTCTTTGTAAAGCTTGATGTAGTACTCATGTTTTAATTTAATAAAAGTTTAAGTTTCTGTTAGTTTCTCTGCACTATGTTTTCTTTATCACTTATTAAGTTAAATGGATGTAAATTTGAGCTAGGCGATAAGGCCAAGTATCAAAAGTTAAGGACCTAAGCTGAGCATTCTAGCATTTCACCTAAGAAGCGTCGGGATGACTCAAAGTCGAGTCGCATACGTATGGCATGGCAAGTTAGGACACGTGCAAGTCGGGGCGTGACACCAATAGAATCGTTTATTACAATTGTTCATGATTTACCCACTATTTGGATCAAAGTGGTATAATATTTTTTTTGTGTATGGATTTGAAAAATGACAATCTAACCGTGTATATGTTCGAGCGAACAATCAAATTTTTTCTGACATTTATTATAATTGTTCAAGTCGATAAGTGACATATCTAAATATCCGGGTGTGATTTAAGTTATAGATGTGAAACGCCAATATTGGAATGTTTGAACAAATCAATCACATCATTGGCTTTTAAAATCTCATAAATTATCATCTTATCTTTTATATTCAAATAATTACAACTAATTAAATTAAATAATGTAAAAAATTATTTTATATATTAAATAGAATCGTTTATAAACTTTTGTTTTTCGATGTTCTGAAATAAACTATAAGATTGTGATGTAGTAGTAAGTTTAAAAGACAAACAAAAGTTGTTAATGAATTGTACATTTGTATATACATATATTAACAGTTAAATGTTCCAATAATATCTTAAGAAGCAAAACAAATGAACAAAATATTGGAAACCTAGTAGTTGGGCCAAGTTCCAACGGTACATATCAATCTATTATATATCAGTTCCATAGAATATAAATAAAAGCAAATTAAATATATATAACCAGTTAGGTTGGATTTAAATAAAATTTAGTCAATTTCAATCAATTTTATCTATTTGATGGATGGCTCATTTAATTTTGGCGGTTGTTAAGATAAAATAGAATAAAAGAAAAAAGAAACAAATTAACATCAATTTTTATCCCATAAAATTATATATGTTATGTACAAATCAAATCCACCTAAATTATGAGAATTTTTCTTTTAATGTTTATTTAAATTTGTGTTTTTGAGTTTTGACATTATAAGTTTGTTAGACCCAGCTTTGAAATTTGATGCCTTTTATTGAAACATTATTGGCTATAATATTAGTGTTACTATCACATCATTTTCCTGTCCTTCAAACTTATTTATACGTCACTGACAACAATTATTACTTTTTATTTTTTCTCACACCAACCACGTGGACTTCTTATAGCCTCTTCAAAGGGGTTTTTCGAAAAATAGCCTTCAACAACTTCAAACAAAATATAGTAAGTGTCTAAATTTGAAAATAAGTGGGACATACAGATGTATAGAAGCAAGACAAGAGAATGAAATAATATAGAGAATGGAAAGAATAATTGAACTTAATTATGGTGTATTTTACAAAGACACTACAGAAATATCACTACATGGAATTGAATAAAAGTTTTATAAAAATTGGTAACTTACGTAGGTTATAGATATCTACATTTATAATATATAATTATATTTACAATATATATTCTTAGTTTATTTTCATGGCTAGATGTATAATTTAGTCTCTCGTGAGTTTCTTACTAATTAATCAACTTTATGAAATGCAACGAATAAAAATATGAAAAATTGTATTAGATAACAAAAGCATTTAGAAAAAAATAGCCTATGACACTTCTTTTTTACATATTATGAATATGACAAATATGACAAGTAAATAGTGATATCATAGAGTTATCATAAGACTATAGAGGGCTATCAGAGGGTTATCAGGTTTTAAGTTTGCTACTTTTGCAATTGAGAAAATGTAGTGACATTGTCCCCATCATTATAAACTTTTTTGCTATTTTTGCAACGATAAGATATAGTAAACTTTTATATATATATTAAAATGACTTATTAAGTACAACTTGGGGTTGGTGAATTAAACCCAAAACCTCTCGTCTTTGAAAACAAGATGCTAATTGAGTTTAGCTGAGCTCATGTTGGCAACTTATATTCTATCTTGATAGAATTTAAAATTTTGCTATACTTTAAAATATTTTCACAAATTATATTATCTAGGATAATTTTCCTTTAACTTTATTCTATATGAACCATTAAAAAAACATATACTTATAGGTTCTAAGCGCATGTTTGATAACATTTTTATTTTATGTTTTCTGTTTCTCATTTCTCCTCATTTTTAGAACAAGAAATGAAATTATGTTTATTAATGAGGCTTTTTAAAAATATAATAAATCGACAAAATATTTACAACGTATAAAATAATTTAAAAAACGAAAAAAGTCCATGTGGCAAGTGAAAAATACCAAAAATGTCCCGATCAACACGATATTAATTGGCCACTCACACGCATAATATATTTAGTAAACGATCGTGTACCAAGATTCCTTTAGATTTGGTATATGATCGTGTAGCCAAATCTAAACGATCGTTTACCAATTGCCACTCGCTAGCGTAATATATTTTGTGCACGATCTTATACTGATATTCGTTTAGATTTTGAGTGGGTTTTGAATACCTGTTTAATTCTATTGCTAAAATTGAATAGCCCATAATGTTAGTAGTTAGATTTCGAAGCTAGAAGGTTGTTAGGGTGCTATCCATTAGAATTACTAAGGCCACTTTGATAAGTGTTTGGCAAGATTTCGTTGAAACTTGATTTTCCATGGAATTCTTGAACACGCGTTGATTTCTGACTTCAAATTAGTGATACCTATTAAGTGTTTGGAAAAAATCAATTTACCCATAATTTTGGATGCTAGACATGGGTTTAGAAAGCCATTAAAGTGTTGTCTATCCATATTAAGGTTACTTTACTAAGTTCTTGTTGAGGGTTGGAGTGTTTTAAATGAGTTTTCTTGGAGTTATTAAATGTCATGGAGTCTAACCATGAAGATTAACTTGTATCTTTCACTTTGTTGTTTCAAAACAATTTAATCTTCCTTCCATTTTCTGAAGAAATCGTCACTATCTGGAATAACACAAGATGATGATCCTTGATGCTTGACGTATGGACCAGACTTTGTCTGCCCACTGGAACAACCATCTTTAGTAGTTTCATCTGTAGCAAAAATACTAATTAGGGCTCTCCCAAATTCCTCAAACTCGCTACTAGAGGATACTTCACATTCATGACACCTTACACTTTCAGTTGTTAATCGTCTGTCCCTAATCAACACTATTGAAAACTCAATGAACCAGCGTCAACTCGCTCTGATACCAATTGAGAAAACACACACTTAGTTCTTGTTTTATTCTTTGTTATACCGAGAGTTAATAACAGAAAGAACAATTATGGAAGCACATAAAAACACAGAGAACACAACAAACTTTGGTAACCTAGTTCGATGACAGAACATCTACATCTAGGAGATCTTAGATCCATGATAAGAGATTATATTGCTCGTACAGTAATTGATCGTTACAATATTATGATTAAGGGTACAACAACATGAACCAATGTGCTGACCATGGACTAACTTAACAATCGAAACTAAATTGTATAATAACAATTATCACAACATTAATAAGCACAACTCCCTATTTGTCATCAATATTCACGTGCACTCCTAGCTTCAAGCATTATTGAATAGTTGATTGATCTCTTATGTTTAGTAGGATTGATGCTTTAAATCTCGTGGTCTTGTAGTTGCAATTGTATATATTATACAAATATTTTATTTATCTCATAAAATAAAGTGTTTTATTTTATTTGACATTTAGTTCCACTAACACACAAAACCAATAAACTAACATCCAAGGTTACCTTCTATAACCTAAACAAGTATGTGGAGAGATACAAGTGGATCATGTGTTTAAGTGATAACCTAAATTGTCTGTAGTAGATGGATAAGGTTGAATATCTTATCCTAGTGACACTACAAATACAGAATGCTTTGTAGTTGTTAGAATTGTTCTAAAGTGCTACACATGATTTTATCTTAATCATTAATGAGAGATTAGAACGGGGGTATTCTATATAAAAAGTTTGTATAAGATCGGACCATGAAATGAATAGTCTCTCTTATTAACACCGTTAATAGTTGAGACTATATTTCACCAAGATGACCATAGATGACTTCACCTAAAACCTGAGTGAGTTTTGAACTCTTGCCTATGAAGGCGGTCATTTCATTTGCTTGGGTGAGAGTGACCTATGTCGTCGACCTAATATGCCTACCATTTTAGGAATTCGTCTGATTGGAGAGCTGAAAACACAGATACACAAAAAGGAATTCACTACTTCCCTATAGATAGAGTAAGTAGAGAAATTGCTCTCTTAAAGGCTGATTCCAGGGCTTGAACAATGTGCACCTGCTTATATTTAATAGTGCATTAAATTCTCTCAAGTTCCACAATTATCAGCTAACGTGAAATGCTCTAAATTTGACGACTAATGGGCGATGAAGTAGGATCATGCGATAAAAGATGCATTCCTATTCTTACATTGCTACATGATCATTTAAACATTATCGCACAAGCTTTCCTCTTTATCGCCCAAGTATAACGGATGAGAGGTTTTCTGACAAGTCCATGGTCGAACTCAAGGAATATAAGCTCCAAATTTATCTAATTATGCACTAACTCATGCGGTATACATTGTGCAGTAAATCATATGAATAGTATATTAGCTACTTCAACTATTTACACTACTGTGTTTGGTGGTGCAAGGAGAATATGGCGTTATAGCATGATGAAATAAGACCTCAACATAGATAGGGTAAGGAAGTTTTATCTACCATATGCTACAACCGATGACTCAATACCTTAAGGTGATACAAGAACCTCTTAACCAACAATTAAGGCAAGAAACTCTTTAGTGCAAATCCACACTTGCTTACCTTTCATGATGTAAATACACAAGTGAAGCATGTGATTATCTAATCAATTTGAATGAAGTAACAGTAACTATTCCTCAATTGAGACACATCTTTCAGTGTTTCTGCCACACACATTAACCTCTCGATAATGTATGTAGAGGATGAGTTTGGCGACAGTAATACATTGTTGTATTTTTCTCACCACGTGCTTAGTTAAATGCAGTTTTCCCCTTCCTTGTGAATATAATCTCTACTTTTGCTCTTCTCTTGAATGAGCAAGTCTAAGATACTCACGTTTAACTAAACAAAACTCTTACGACATTCATTATAACTTTTGTGGTATTGGGTACATCATTTGTTTCTATTTAGCAAATCAATTACAAGTATATAGAAGATGTAAGAAAATGGAAGGATGGAAGAAGAAATGCATTATTTTCATAACTGATATTGTAGGGCTTTCGGCCATAAAGTTTTGCTTAGAGAACAACACAAAATAACAATGATAAAATGGAACTACAATAGATGTGTTTTGCCGCGGAGTTTGATTTCTCATGTTCCTTGGCTATGCTTTTTGCCTATGTATGTGAGTATACAATGGGATTGAGGAATCTCTCTCTCTTCAACTTCAAGCTGTCACCTAAAATTCAAGGTAAAAGAGAAGGATGGATGAATTGAGGAACTTGCTCTTCTGGCCAATTGTACACACCCTTCTAAAGAGGGAAACTCTTCTAAAAAGTTATAGGTATGCTGCACAGCTTGTCCCAATTGTTCTTTTCTGGAACTCTTTCCAACCTCTTTTGTTTGCTAGTGGCTTAATCGCCTCACAGCTTTTTCCTCATGTTGAAGAGGTTAGCTGATCTCCTCACATACCATGTTCTATTCACTGAGATTTACTCTTCTTTGCTTAATATTATGTGATAAGAGCACTAAAACATTATAAAACAGGCATGGAGTTCTATTGCAGTAAGTTTTTTGCGAAGTAATCAAATTGCTTACTTCCTCTCTTGTTTTCTTCTATTTTCATTCGGAAGACACCATTATTTTACATAAATAGCTATAATAATTTGTATTTCTACAACTTATCACACGTCCAAATTTAAATTAAATGCTTGTCCTCAAGCATCATCTTTGGATTCTAAACATGCTTCCTTCTGCTTCTACATTAATCCTTTCAGAGTGCTTTTCTAATTGCCCTCGCACACTAGCATTTCTTATTTCCTTCGTATACTCTATGCTTGAAAGTATTTTTCCACTTCTAAACACGACAAGCTTAAGTCTCAAAATGCTTATGTTTCCTTCTAGAAAATCTTTTTTTCTCTCTTTCCTTTAAAAAATTCTTGGTTTCTTTCTTTCTCCTCTCCACCTTTTGTTAACCAGCTATTTATTTACATTTGGAATTGAGTGAAAAATCATAGGTACTTTATCAATCTGTTCCTCTCCTCAACTACAACTCCTATCGCCACCTATTTATTTTACTCTCATCTTTTGATGAAGCTTTGCTTCTTGTTTACTTGTTTGAGAGCCGGAAACATAAGAGTTTTTATTTTATATGAATTTAGAAATTGATCAAGAATTAAGTTTTGTTTGATTTTTTTTTTGGAAGAAATGAATCCTTGGTTTTCTGATAGTTTTGACTCGGACCTTGCACACCCCCAAATTTTGAGTTGCACAAGGTCCTTATTGCAAAAAAGGTAATGATAAGTTAAACTTGAAAAAATTTTCAAATGAGGTTTGAGTTAAAGCTTGCACGACTAAAGATTATGAGAAATACCTATGAACTTCATTTCTCTAGGGAAAGTGGCATGACCAAGTACAAGTTCTTTATACTTAGCAAAAATTTTCATCATGAAGGTTATCCCAATGTGGAACAAAAGGGCACAAGCAAGGAATTCAAAATGAAGCAATCGTTCAAACATATATATTGCAAAAAAAATAAAGGACACATGAAAAATAATAAGGATTTTATTAGATTAATAGAAAACATACGACAAAGGAACTATAAAGAAATGAAGATTTGCAAAGCACAAGGAAATCCAACCACACAACCCCAAAATTTATGCTTATGGGCGAGGATTAGGATCTATATCACTAAGAACCGTGTCAGGAACTTGAAGCAGGGGATTGGTGCAATTAACTTTGGTGCGATGATAGTCTGTGGGACGCGCTATACAAATATTGCATGCGTATATTTCATTTGGGTTGTAAATTGCTATCTTGCTGCTCTACTATCTGACACGATTGGTTAGAGTAGGCTATTATCAAACTGTTCAGGTGGGTTATCGCAAATGAAAATTGGGCTACTGTGGAGTTGAGGTTTAAAATTATTGTAGTTTTCATTCCTTGCACTTGACTACTTATGCTAGCATTATGGTCCTTCAGCGCCACATTTTCTTGAAGCACAGCCTAAAACGCAGCGTTCATGGGTTCCATGATTACTATGTGAAGTACATCACAGAAATTACTATCGTTCACCATAGGGACCTCAGTTTCCCCATGTTCCCTATTATCCTCTTTGGTCATTCGGGCATCCTCCTCATCAGGTGTTTTCTCATCTAAGTGAACTTTTTCCTCTATGGTTATCTCTCAAATATCATCTTCCAAATGTATGTTTTGGGAAAGAGATTTGCAAACAGTGAGAGGTAGTTCAGGTTCAATAACCTCAACGTTGTCAGTCGTAGGATCGACTGAAGTAACCTTGGAAGTTACATTTGTGTCAGGGATGCTCATCTCCTTCTGATTTGAC
Source organism: Cucumis variabilis (assembly GCA_037974545.1). Taxonomy (NCBI): domain Eukaryota; kingdom Viridiplantae; phylum Streptophyta; class Magnoliopsida; order Cucurbitales; family Cucurbitaceae; genus Cucumis; species Cucumis variabilis. The sequence continues at coordinate 21,693,552 of JBBPDI010000029.1, read as the reverse complement.
TCCAAGTTGATGATAGACGGTTGGTTGAGTAGGTAGCTTGGCGACACAGATGTTAATCATGAAAGAGTTCCTTGAGGCATTTGAAAGGTGGGAGATATATGGTTGTTGTGGGGAGAAAGAGGGGTAATTGATTATATGTAGGAGAGGGATGAGGGAGTTGGATTTGGGAGCTAATAGGTAGGCAAGGGCAGTGTTGGCTATGAGAGATAGGCAAAGAGGGAAATGAGGGATTAACATTTTTCTCTGGAATGGGCAGATCGGGCGAAGGGGGTGTCAATAGGAGGAGGGTTGGTTCATCATCTTTTAGATGGAAGGAGGGTTGGTTTCATCATCTTCTAGGTCGGGCGAAGGGGGTGTCAATAGGTCATTATCGTTGCAGGATTCGGTAGGTGAGTCTTTCACCAAGATTCGCTTAATAGTAACTTTTTGCCTCTTTTTATGCAATAGATCCTAGAGAGCTAGGTCCTCTTTATCTAAACCAACCACTTCTTATCCAGCCTGTGCTTTTCATTTTAAGCGATGGTGGTGGTGGTGCCGATTTCTCACTTTCTTCCCCATCTCCATCTCTCGGTGCGCGTGTTTTTAAATGTTGCACTTCTTCTTTATTCTGATGGAGAGTTATAATGTGATTGAGGCCCACAAGATTGTACTTGTTTTCTACCGTGTTAGTTTGCAAGGATCTGGCAAGGGTTGGCAAGTACTTCAAACATAACTTCTCCACGGTAGACGAGAAAGTGTTTACACCCTTGGGGTTTCTTTTCCAGACAAGGAGTGTTCCATTAATCATATACCCCAAATTAAACGGCTACTTCGTCAGGATACAGTATATGACTAATGCATGCTCAATAGGGACTGTGTTGTCATGGCACATTGGAAGGATCTTCTTTTTCATGAAAATCAACCAGACGTTTGCCTCGGTTGTTAATTGATGTGGGAATAGTTTAAGCCTCCTAGTTTATATTTTCGTCCATTTTGCCCCTGGCCAAGCGATTATCTGGATAATTTTTTTATATCACTTCTGATCAGATTGTCAATAATTCTTTGGTTGGGGTATGCCTTAGGAACTTTGGGAAAATCATATAACTCGTTAATCTCATCCGCGGTAAAGGAAACACTCTCTTTCCACTACGACGTATAATTTCTTAGGGTAAACTTTGTCATCTAGAACATGTCTAGCATATCCAATCTTATTTTTGTCTCACCGATGAAAAACTTTTTCCATCTGAAGGCCTTGTTGGGTCGTAGAAGAATTCTAGTAGTGGGCCATTAAAGGGTAGCAACCCTTTCTCAATCTTAATGAGCTTGTCTAATTGTGGGGCGCCCACCATTTCCCTTTTTTAACATCCTGAGGTCTAAATGTTCCTGCCTTACTTTTTCCCCTTTTGTGGACATTGGACTCTTAGGAACCCAGACTCATCGAGTCTTACTACTTGCTCTGCAATACTCATCCTTTCAACCTTCTGCATTAGTTCTTCCGCCACAATGTTCACTTGATCAACCTCCTGCTATTTTGTTGCCCTATTCTCTACACCAACCCTCTCTACCTACTCGCTCATGTCAGCGAGGGTGTCATTATTTTTTTTCTTGGCAGCTTGAATTTCCGCCAACTTATTCTTTGTCCCTTCCAAGGAAGTAACATTTTGCTTTTTCTCCTTGGATATTTTGTAGAGTCGTTCATCCTCTTCGTGTGGTCTGTCTTTTTCTCTCTTATCTGCCATCAAGTGCCCTTGTGTGAGCGTTCTCACCACCTTCTTTCTTCATCATCCTTTATTCTATCCTCTTCTCTCTTAGCCTTTTCCTCACGCAAGGCTCTCTCTTTATCCTTTTTCTTTCTTACTCTCTCATCCTTCCTTATCTTTCTTCTTTTCTCAATTTTTTTATGCTGCCTCATTTTTTTTTGTTCGGCGGCCTGCAAGTCTTCTATGAATTTATTGACTTGATTTGAGAGGTGGGATGGGATTTGCACACTTACCTCCTCACTTGTCTCCTTCTGGCCAATAAACACTTTCCATGCCTCATGCTTCAGATGCTTGTAGCACAGTTGCTTATCTTCTAAATTGGTGGTTTCCACCTATATCCCAAAGTCTAATAAGTCATTATAAATGTTCTCTTATCACCTTATCCATTCATCAGCTTCAAGAACGGAGTCTCTAGCGGTCAAATTAGGTCTCTGGGCTTGCTTTAAATCAGGTCTATCGAAGTAGGTTTAGGGTGAAGATTGGTTTCGTGGTTGAGGACTATCTTCTTCAAAGAATCCTTAGTTTTAGATTTTTGGGAAGGAGTTCCAAAGGTTTCTTTAAGGGTTTGGGCAATTTTGGGGGTTCTCTGACATGTGCTGGCCATTTGAAGGTGAAGGACTCTTGGGGAAAATATTGACCCATTTAAAGATAGATTATTCTCAACCTTTATCATGCATATTTTCACTATTTTTTAATTTTATACAGAGTATGAAAATAGATTTCAATACAAACCCAATGACACAAAAATCACTTAAATCGGAGTTCAAACGAAGGAGAGCGGGCAAATTAAACATAAGGGGAATTTTGGTAAATATCAAAGCAGATGGACACGTGTCAACTCTTCATTCGCGCACACCTAGCCTCGATGTCACAGGTTTGAAACTCAACAGATGCATTTTTAATCTGAATTACTTAAGGCAAAAACAATATCGTTTTGAGGCATTCGCGCGCGTCCCCGAAGTCACAAGTTTGAATCTTCGTTCACGCAAAAGATTTACCATTTATTTTTCTTCAATCTGTGTCTTCAGTGATCCAATGGCTCTCCATGCGCCACGTGACACGATCAAAGTGCACGCGCTCCTCAGCCACGCGAGTTCGAATCCCAGCCGGTGCAATTGATTTGTTTTCTAATTTTTTCAGTGGCATTTTCGTAATTAACACCTAAACTTCCAAAATTACTCCAATTTTCATCTTTTCATTTTGGATATGGGCTTAGAAATATAGTTAAGACCCATTTCTTCCATTTCTCCCTATAAATACCACCAATTAACCCCTAAATTGATATTCAATTCCAAAACAATTCACTCTTCCCTCCAAAATTACTCCAAATTTCTCCCAAATTCCAATTTCTCTACCCCCACTCTATAATTTTTGATCTTCAACAGTTTTTCAAGAATTATTGAAGATGGAAGGCTAATCTCTTGAGGTAATTTGGGCTTAGGTAATTTCAATCTTTAAGAATTTGATCGATTTGATTTTTCATTACAATTAGGGTTTGATTAGTCTTTGATTTTCATGTAATTTTTGTTAGAATCATCAATAAATT
>JBBPDI010000029.1:21664147-21683237 GCA_037974545.1 Cucumis variabilis | reverse complement strand
ACATTAGATGAAACCATATCCACATGTTATCCTCGAGTTGAACATAACCTAGATTCACAAACTTTTAATAGAGAAGATGTTGAACCTTTGATAATTGGAGACCAAGAAGGCTTTACTGCACAAAGTAATGAAGAAGCATCAACCAATGAAGCATTGAATGATGAAGAAGATTTTGATTTAGATAATTCTAGTGACGAGTCAATGAGTGGCGAAGATTGTGATATCTAGTGACTTATAAGCATACTACCAAAATAGCTATGGTTTTATTTATGCATACATTTGAATTGTACCTTTCGATTGTTCATTTACTTTTATATTTATAGTTATATTTATGCTAACTATAGTTATATTTATGCATCAAAATATTTTGTAGGATATTGTCATGAAATCTTGGATCGAGAAATCATAGTAGGTCATCTTCAAATGTGAACCAAGCAAACAATTCTAATCAAAATAGTATTAGTGAGCAGGAACTGATGTCCATAGATTTAGATATTCAAATCTATGTTAAATCTTCTAGTTTTCATATAACAATAGATGTATTAATATCAACATTTCTTATGTAGGTTCTAGTACAAAAACAAAAGGTTGAGGAGTGACCAGAGGGGTTGCACTTGAGAAATATGTCCAAGCAAATAGTCTCATTCCAATTAGAATTGAGCTTGAAGATAGAAAATATATTTGTAAGGACTCCAAGTTAAACTTTCAAATTGGAAAAGAGGTACAAGCGTTAGTACCTCTTGAATGTGAACATTGGTCGAATGAATCCAAAGAGGTGAAAAGGGAGATAGTAGATAGACTTTCGGTAAGCTATTTAAGTTTAGTTTTAAGGAAATACTATGTTTGTTTTATTTCTTAATGCTAGAATTATTTCATTCTAGACTTCGATGAACCTTTGGCACAATATTATCTTAATCATGAGATAAGTGTATTGTATAGAGATTTTCGTTGTTCACTACATAAAAGCTACAAAAAGTATGATTGTTCAGCTGAAGCACGAAAACTCCATGACAAACGAGTGGCACATGATTCAGATTGGGCTTGTTTATGTGATAGATGGGAACAAAAAGACTACGGGGTTCAGGCCAAATAAACCGGAGTATAAGTGTAGATATAAAGCAAATCCTAAGGCATGATCTAAACTTTTCTTCACTCATCGAGGTGAAACTGTAACATTTTTACACCATAAGTAGAAAATGGTATGGCACTTATTTTTGTATTGTACTTATAAATACTTTTCATACTTAGAATTTTGACTGTAATGTGTAGAAAGAAGAGGTCAAGGAAGTAAGTGAGATTGAATTATTCTAACTCACATATTACAATCATAAGAAGGGATGGGTGGATAAGGCTAAAGCGAAATATGTAAGTAATGACACTCATTATTGAAAATTTTCTTAACCTAGAATACATTTATACTATTATGTAATTATGGTGTAAGATGAAATGATGGAATTAAAAACCACTTCATCATAAGAAGGGAGTGAACCTTTTCTAGAAAAGGAAATATGTGAACGTGTATTGGGTAAGTGGTTGGGGCATGTGAAAGGACAAGCTTGAAGACTAAGACCGAAGAGTGCTAGAAATGAAGAAATTCAACAAAGCACCAAAGAAGCAAGTGCACAGATTGCACACTTGCAAAGTATAGTTGAATTGCAACAAGCTACAATTGAAGCGATTTTAAAAAGGTTAACATGTCAAGAAGCTAACTCCTATATGAAACGAAGTTCAGAACAATCAAATGAGGATCAATAATAGGTACAGTTTTCAACTTAATTAGTTTGATATAAAGTGTCAGATTTGAGTAGTATATATAAACATGGTATACTGTGAATTGCTATGACTATCTTGTAGTTATGGTAGTCATAAATTCGTTCTTATGATGATTTTGGTGCTTGTGATTAGAACGTTATAGAGTGTCATTATGATTTTGATGCTTGTATTAGACATGCCCCTCCCTGCATTGTTTGAGTTTTCACTTTAGACATGTCCCTCCCTCCTTTCATTTTTCACTTAATTAGTTTGGCATAAACTCTCAGAATAGAATAGTATATACAAACATGGTATATTGTGAATTGATATGACCATCCTGCAGTTATGATAGTCATAAATTCATTCTTATGAGATTTGGGTGCTTGTGATTAGAACGTTATGGAGTGTCATTATGATTATGGTGCTTGATGTAGACATGTGCTTCCCCTCGTTGTTTTGAGTTTTCAATTTAGACATGCCCCCCTCTCATTTTGGTGCATGTGATTAGAACGTTATGAAGTGTCATTATAATTTCAGTGCTTGATGTAGGCATGTCTCCTCTCATTTTGGTACTTGTGATTAAAAGATTATAGAGTGTCATTATGATTTTGGTGTTTGAAGTAGACATGCCCCCCTCTCATTCTGGTGCTTGTGATTAGAATGTTATGGAGTGTCATTATGATTTTTGTGCTTGATGTAGACATGCCTTCTCCCTCATTATTTCAGTTTTCAATTTAGACATGCCCCCCACCCCCTCCTCATTGTTTTAGTTTTCAATTTAGACATAGGTCCTCTTCCCCCACTCATTGTTTTAGAATGTTTAAGTTTCATCCATTTGAGAGTAATGTCATTATGCTTTGAAGTGCTAAGTTTTGTGTATTCAGTTCAATCATATTGAATTTTTTGCTTTTCCTACAGACATGCCCCATTTCTTCATTATAGAGTTTGTGCTTTAGCTTTAGACATGCCTCCCCCCTCCTCCAGTCCCCTTTTCTCATTGTTTTAGAATATTTGAGTTGTATCTATTTGAGTAGTGTCATATTTAAAGTGCCGAAGTTTTGTTTTTTGCTTATATGTTTTACTTATTTATTTTTTTATGTTACACATTTCAGATTTGACGCACAATGGTCTTCTATACAAGATTTTGAAGTTGACTTCAGATGAATATGAAAAGAGTTTTTGGTTCATATGTTATAATTTTGTTTGGAAAGATCATTTCATGATTCTAAGACATGTAAAAATTTTTTGTTATAACTTTTTGTTAGACTTGTAGGAATTCCAAGACTTGGAACTTCTTGATGTAACTACATGGTTAGAACTTTGAAACTAACTTTGGACATCCATTTTTTTTTATGTAACTTCATACTTATAACTTAGATTGACATTGCTTGAACTATTTATGAAATTATTAAAGTTTCTTGACATATCTTTCTTGTGATAAAGTTGGTGTTATTCCATGTTGCCTAGTGATAGTTCTTAAAATTATTGTATTTGACATTTTATTCCAAGTTTATATAATAAATTGGATATTATTTTTTTATATAATAAAATATTTTTCTGGCATTTTCAATAACGTCGCAAAAGCATTGATTTTTTAAAAAAGATATAGGAATTTTTAGTGGCACACTTCAATATGTAGCAAAACATATTTTTAACAGTCTCAAATTAACCTTTAGCAACAAATATTATTTGTGACTAAAATGTGTCCTTTGGTGGCGAGCATAATATGTCACTAAAAAAATAAATAGTGACGTAACATATGTTACTAAAAGTAAACTTTTATAACGTGGACATGTCATTAAAAGTATATTTTTTGTAGTGTGTAATTGGTGTGTCACTAAAACTTTTAACTATGTGGATTTAGCAACAATTCTAGCGACGAATAACTTTGCGTCACTAATACTTTTAGCGACGTGTTTTTGGATTTTAGTGACGTTTTTCGTGCGCACCTAAAAATAAAATTCCTTGTAGAATTAGAAGTAAGTGGTGGAGACATTGGGAGCATTTCACATGCAATGATCATGTCAACTAGCATGACAAAGAGAATATGGAAAGCATTTCACATATAATGATCCATATTCAATGACATGTCGTACCACAAATCAAACATACAAACAACTATTCTGCAAAGAAAACACCCAAAAACCAACAAGTAAAGGTTTGTACAAACTACAAGCATTTATTCATTTTGTAAATGAAAAGATTGCTATTAAGATTTTCTCTTAGTTTGATAGGCTTACTTGCTTGGTTGGGGAAGTTTTATTCCATTTTGATGACTTGTATTTCCACGCTTGATATTGTGGACTTGGTTAAGTTATGTAAAACATTCTTTAGTAATAATTGTACATGGAATGAATTACTCTAATCTTTTTTCGTGGCCGATTGGCCGTATCTTTTTTATAAAGTTGATGACAACAACAAAAATGATGACAACAATGACAGGACGAAAACATGACAACAACGACGACAACAACTATAGCAATAACAACAACAAAAAAAATGACGACAACAATGACAACGACGACAACAACAACAACAAAATAAATTAAAATATTTATAAGATATAACAAAATTTTTGGATTCTATCAATGATAGAAACTGATAGACTTTTATCAAAATCACTGATACAAGCTTATCAATGTTTATTATTTATAGAATCTAAAATTTTTACTATATGTTGCATATTTTATCAAATTTATTATTTTTGAAAATTCAACTTATTATTATTATGTATATAGATATTAATTGTTCAATAATAAACGATGATAAACATTTGACAAGCTCCTTCAATAAATAAAGGATGATCGACTTTAAAGGTGGACTTATGCACTAAAGGCAACCAACATTGCGAAGAACATTATTAAAGGTTTTCAATGTCGGTCGAGTATAACATGAGATAAAATGGATATATATTTTTGTTGTAGTGATTTGATTTTACATGAATATATTATGGCTATAAATAGAAAATTTGGTTTGATATAAAAAACAATGAGATCTACTTTATTTGGTTGTAAGATAGTAAGAATGCAAATATACCACTTTGAAAAATGACAATGATGAAATGTATTAATTAATGTCTTTAAATCAACCGGTTTTCTAAGTTAACTCTATACTATAAGTTACAGATTGCAATCTCATGTACGATGAGTTATGTTCATGAATATAATTATAACCACTTATTTAATTGTTCACAAAGTGATGTAAGATTCTCCAACTAGGGATAAAATTTATCATTTTGGCACTAGAGCGATCTCTTACTCCTTGATTCCCATTGGTTTTAAGTGGTGTGTATCGATCTACATCATGGAAAAATTCTTTTTTGGATAGCAAAAAGGCAAGCAACTTGTCATCTACGCCTCGGATCATCAACATTTTGATGGAATAATATGGAATAATCATTTATACATGCACTCAATGTAGAGATGTGCACATTCCATTAATGAATATGGTTGTGAGTTTTATGTTTTGTGATTGTAACCCACGGATATCTATTTGACTCCAACCCTGATCTTGTCTTAGAGAAAATGTTTTTGGCTACCCAAAATGGATGAAGTCTAGAAGTAATAATTAAAATGAAGTTGGAGAAGAAAAGTAGGGGTGTAATTGAGCTGGGTCGGGTCGGTTTTTCTTCAAACCCGACCCGAAATATGTGGGTTGTTTCTGCTTATGACCCAACCTGAATTCGGGTCGAGTCAACATCGGGCCGGGCTGGTTCGTTTTTTTTTTCTTCTTCTTCTTTCTTTCCTTCCTCTTCTTTATTTATTTATTTTAACCGTTTAACAAATAGAAATCTACAAAGGATGTGCAACAAAAATCCATGAATCAGAATAACCAAGAGCCGCATAATTGGTAAGTGAAATATACTCAAACAAGAACCATCTCACAACTTGGACAACAGTCTCATTGTAATTCCTTCGCACACTTATACCTCTCCCCACCCTGCTAGGCTCTTAATTCTGAGTGAATATAGGTACAGAGGATTGATTCAACCTCGACGACATTACATTCTTTTGCAAAGGTTGTATCAATGTTGCAACTCTCAGCCTACTATGACCGACTGCAAGGCTAAGGAAAGCCTGAGTCAGTTCAGCTGAACAATGAGTCCATTGAAATAAGAAATAAGACAAAAACGTTCATCCAAAAGTGGTGGGGTTTCTTAAAAATCCATTCCAGTCTAAACGGAAGAGGTTTGATTAACCATCCCTTAACTTATGAACAAAGATAGATGCAACAAAATAAAAAATAAAAAAATAAAAAATAAAAAATAAAACTGAAGAAGCGATGAAGGAAAGTCCTAGACCAGAATTGCAAAACAGACTTCATGGGCAAATTTGAAATGGAAAAGAGCATTCAGAGGGAGAAATGGGTTTAGGTTGAGAAACTTGAGAAAAGAAAAGTAAGATATAGAGAAAGAGAGCAATGAAACGGCAAAGACGAAGAAGAAGAAGAGAAGAAAATCATCTTAATGAGCATAATCATCCTTTTAATTTCATCTTGACTTGCAAGTGAATTATACAGACAAAGTCTGTGCTCCGCATAAACCCCACGCATTTCGGAGAAACGGGTTTAGGGGTGCTAAAAACTCCAAATGAATTATACAAACAAAGAAAAAAAAAACCATTTGATTGAACACAGGAAGCATCTAAACCATGAACCGTGAATCAAATAGCACTACATCCACCATAGTTCCAGCAAAATTGATCGATCACCGATCATAATAACAAAGCAAAAGTCTAGAAATCAAGTTAAAACCAAATTCCCATTAACCAAAACTTACAAAACTTCGGAAAAGGGGCGAAAACGAACGAAGTAGATGAAATTAAGCAAAACCCAGGAAAAGATATGAACTCCTCTGGCGAGCCCTGATGAAGAACAACGATCGACGACGGATTTTCTTGCTTGTAATGGTTGATTTCCAAAGAAGACCCAGTCTTGTAGATGGAGGAAGAACGCAAAGAAGGAAGAAATGTAGATGGAGGAAGACTGCAAAGAAGACCCAGTTTATAAGATCAACAACGATCGACGACCGGCAAAGAAGGAAGAAATGTAGATGGAGGAAGACCGAAGACGAACGAACGAACACGAACGAAGCGAAAAAGAAAAGCGAAAAATGAAAAAGCGAAAAATGGTTTAATTTTTAACCTAAACGTTATCGAACCGTCGGTTCGGTTCGATAACATTTAGGTTGAAGTCCAATCCAACCCGAACTGAACCGAACCGGTTCGGTTCTTTGGTTCGGTTCGGGTTTTTTCACCCCTAAAGAAAAGAGAATCCATTGTAGACCTAATGAACAACAACAATTGAATAGAGGGAAAAGATATCATAACAAGTGACTAGGGTTCTTGATTCCCTATATCCAATGTTCAAGTTTCACTTAATATAGTGGAATTTAATAAATCATTTGAAAATATTTCCAATGGTTCATTTCAAACAACTTCTTTTAAAAACAGGAAACACAATATATTGGGAATTTTATTGTTTATTCTTACAAATTAATTTGTACAATTTGGGAATCTAATTGCCAAAATATTTCATTAAAAATCGTAAAAATAATAATTAGTATTTGACTACTCTCATTATAAAACCTAACCAATCTGAATCGACTCATTTATATCCAAGAGTATTTTTGTTTATTCTCAATCACCAAATGTCTCTCCTTAATCTTCTCCCCTCTAATTAGGCATCTAATTGTAAATTGATTTGATTCTATTTTATCATATTTACATTATCTAACTTGTATAAATATAAGTGTATATCAATGAAAAGAATCATCTAGAAATCCAAATTATTATTTTCTTTTAGATCTTTCAATTTACACTTTTTCAATTTTAGTTTTTTCATGTTAGAAATCATTGTTGTGGAACTATTTGTTTATGATCAGCAGGTGTCTCTAAGTTTGTATCTGCATTCAACGACTTATCTGAAGGGCTATTTTCTAAAATGTTGATTCATCTTAGTATTTTTGAAGATCTTTCTTGCATTTTAAATCCTCATTCGTTTTGGAAGCTAGGGTTGGGTTTTTAGGTGTGCACTGCGCATATTTATTGTTTGTAGTTTGGGTTTCTTTGGTTGGCCTTTTTAACAATAAGTATTGAGTGCCATTGTCATGTAAAGGATTCGACTATAAATGTTTTGTTCATTGCAAAAGATAAAGAAGATAGTGTTGTTAAAGGTGGGAGACATGCATATTCTAATTTGTTTGTGTGCTCAACCAGTGATCATCTTTGAGAAGGGATTCTCAATCTTAAGGTATCCTAAGCAAAATGAGTGCAGTATGGTCTACCCTTGAGAGAGAAGAGATGGGGAGTTTCACTGCTCAAATGGAGCTATTAAGCTTTATTGAGAGGGAGTCTCAACCTTGGAAAAAGCCTAAAGGAGTTTTTCACTAATATTAATACTAATTAGGGAGAGCTTATCGATGGAGTCTCACATCTAGGAGGAGCCAATATGAAAGGTTGGGTGACTTAGCTCTATGGTGGCTATTGTAATCAAGTTCTTTAGTACAGTACATAAGTATTATGTTGTATAATTTCTTATATATCATTTATCATTTACATATATTAGTGAAGTTATCTTTCCTAGACCTGTTGGCCTTCAGACATATATGGTGATGTTGCACTAAATTAGGTGACCAATCTCCCATGTTACTATTGTTTGTTGATTGTTCTTGTTTTATTATTTTAGAGTCTGTGACATTATTGTTAGTAACATGGTCAAATAACGTATAGTAAGCACCCTTGTTATTTTTTTACTTACCTTTAATAAATTTTACGTATAGCAGCTCAAAGTTAATTCATACGAAAATTGGCTAAATAAGTATAGTAATTTTTCTGCCAAAAATATAAAACGTGAATATGTTTTTAAAATATACAATAACAATTAAATGTTAAAAAATAACAATTTTTTAAAAAAATATCAACAATAAACACTGAGGACTATACAATGGCGAATCCAGGAATTTCATATAGGGACACTATATAACGAACACATTAAAAAAATATTTTAAAAATATATTAATTAGCTTTAAAAATTAATTAATTTAATACATATTACAATTGTTCTCTACGAGTTTTCATGTTTTGGAATCGATCCATGATAAGTTTATTATCTAACTTATCCAATAAATCTTTCTCAATATAAGCTATAAGACAATCATTTATCCATTGATCTCCCATTCGATTACGCAGTGGAGTCTTTACAATATTCATAGTGGGTAGTTCTTCTAAATTGATTTATGTATAAGATCTATTTAAATCAGATATTTGTCTCTTGTTTGAAGATGATGCCTCTATAGTTTCTATTGTTGTTTTTCTTTTAAAATATCTCTACATATTGATATGTTTACTCTACAAAATTAGTATTAAACAATATAAGTATTATGATTTATCACATGGATTGAAAAGTAAAAATTAAAAATATTAAGAAGAATTTGAACTTACTAGTGAATTGATACAATACTTATATTCTAACTATAAACGAAAAAAAATATATTGTATCGTTTAATTCTGAAATAAAATAAAATCAATATATACATAAGCAATGTAAATATGTGAATTTAAAAATTGCATCAGAAAAATAAAAAATAATACCTTTTTCATGGAATATTGTTGGAGTGAAAGTTTGTTAGATAACGAGTGTTAGAAAATAAGGTATGATTTTATCTTATATAGGTATTTTTTTCCTCGTTTAAACAATTATTTTCCTTTTAAGAAATCAAATTATCTTCCTAAATAAAATTATTTTTTTAGAAAATCAAATTATTCCTTTTAGAAAACCCGAGAAACCAAATTTACTCTTAAAGAAGCATTTTTTAATATATATTGTATTTTTAAACTTCAAAATTAATATTAAAATACAAAAATCGAGAATGTGAGGGGGTACGTGTCCCCCTGGCCCCTTCTTAAATCTGACCTTGGGACTATATATTTGTGATTTCTTCAAGAAATTATATATGTGGCATGTTGTATTCTAAGGATAAAAGTTATATTTGTAATTCTTACCAAGTAGGTCATACCTACGATGTTTACATATATATTGTTTTGGTTATTTTTTCAACATGATTTCCTATATACAACGACTTAAAAATGTGCTGATGACTACTTTATTAGCCTAAGGCTACCACTAAACAACTCTCTAATTTCAACCATTCTTTTTAGACTAATCAACTTCGCTCCTTATCATAAGCATGATCCAAAACGTCTCTAAGACACTACACACTTGTCAAAAGTATTTTATCCTCTTACAAAAACTTGGTGTTGCTTAGTGTAACAAGCACACTTGTCTAGGGCGATATTTGTCTATGACCGTATGCCCAAATACCTTTGATTTATCTTATCTTTATGTTTTATATTTAGTTTAGCTAGTTGATTTCCTTTTTCTGTAATAAATCTATAGTGTGATGTTTCGGCTTTTTCATATGCAAGCCTATCAAAGCTGAAAAGTCCAAAATGTATTATAGGGGAGACATAATAGTTGAATCCCTGTCCAAGCATTGTCGCACTTTTTGCAATCTAAGCTTTTTGTTGCAATTGACAGTCTCCAATGCTTGTTTTAACAATGATTTCAATGAATTTATTTCTCTCTCACGTTTTCTAAAACATTTTCTCAAAAACGTGACGAGAGGTTGAATCGTAACCTCAATTTGTCCGCGGTTTTCAGATTTCGATCGACTGACTTGTTGACTTGGTCGAACAAGTGTCGCACAGTCCCTCGTCCCTAGTTTGAAAGGTTGCAATTGTGACACTTAGCACCACATAGTTTTAGTTTCTTTTCTTAGTCTTTTTGCTTAGTTTGGATTGGAATGTTCTTCTTTTTACCACTACGTGGAGCGATAAAGTCCTATTAAGAAAAAGGTTAATAACAACTTTCCAACCAAAATCATCCTATATCAAATCCACATAAACATATAGTTTTTGTTTTTCAAATTATTCAAATTCATTGCAAAAGTTTTCTTGGCAACATAAACAAACCAAAAGACAATACTAAATTAAAAGAAAATGAAATAAATAAATAATAGGGACATTTTTAAAAATACCAAAATAAATTAAAATATTTATAAGTTATAGCAAAATTTTAGATTTTATCACTGATAGTCTTTTATCACTATAGTATATTAATGACTATCAGTGATAGAATTTACTATAGATTGTAAATATTTTGTAAAATCTATTATTTTTAAAAATTTCCCTAAATAATATAATGTTTTAGAAACTAAAAAGTTTCTATATATAAAATGGTAATTGGTGTTGAAATTTGGATGACAGGGACAATGCTTAATATTATAAAAAGCTCAAGTCCAATTCATTGATAAGGTTTAATATATATTTTCTTTGCTTTTTATTTCTTTTATTTTATTTTATTTTTGTAGTTTTCTTGTGCATGAGAAACCCTAGCTGTTTGATATATTTATTCGACTGCTTTTGACAAAAGTTCTAGCTAGGGTTTGTCTTTCCATTTGTTTGTTTCCTTTTTGAGAGAGAGAGTAGAAGTTGAATGACAGGTGTTTTATATATGTTCAAACAAAGTACTTTTTGAGATAATATAAATACTTATATAGTTATATGTTTATATATATGTATATAGTGTTTGCTCTCTTTTTGTACAGATATTGATAATGTTAAAGAATTAGAGAGAGATAATTTGTTGTATCTATAACTTTTGGATCTGACCTATAAAATGACACTACCCTAAAAGGGAACATATATAATATTGATATAAGAAAATTAATATATAGCCGGCCGGCCAAATTGATTTAAATGATGTGTAGAAGGAACCTCTTGATCTTATATTCACCCGTCAACATTTAAAGCACATTATTATTATGTAGAGCAGATATTGATTTCGATCATTCAAACAAAAAGAAAATTGATTTGTTTGGATACGACTTTAATGTTTAAACTTTGATGGTTATACGGTAACTATTTTTTTTTTTATATATAATTAAGTTGTTTAAGGAAATGGTCCAAAATGGCAAAATCAATTGTAGTGACAGTATTTGTTCTTCAGTGGATTTTTTTAATTGTGAAATGCAAATAGTTTGTTTTTTTTTCCTCTATTATTCTAAGAAAAACCCTTCAAGTTTATAAAAATACTAAAATAATATAAATAAATCACTACTACAAAAATAGACTATTTTGATGTTTTTTCACAATCAAGAATTTTATTCTTTACAGTTTTAAAATAATCATTAAAGCCAGAGTCGAGAAAGTCCAAGTTCATGATAGTTAATAAACGTTGACATTTTATAGTCGTCAAATATACAAATGTTCATGACATGTAAAAACTGTCAAGTATATTGATGTTAACGACATTTAAAAAATGTCAAGAATGTACTTGTTTATGGCACTTAAAAAATGTCAAGAATATACTTGTTTATGAAATTTAAAAAACGTTAAGAATATACTTTTTTATGACATTTCAAAAACTTCAAACTTGTTTCAAATTATTTTTTATATTGTAATTCACTATACTTTTGTTTCTGTATTGCCTCTATATTAATCCATGTAGTGTGGTCCAACAATCTCATAAATATGCACGAGGACAACTCCAAAACTTTACATATATTAACATTATTTCACTGTATATATATATGAACATTTTGAAAACGATACATACTGGTTTGATACTATTGTATACAAAACATTACTTCTGAAAAATGATACTGTTAAATATTCTTTAGCTATACCACATGCATTTAACTACAGGTTTAACTAAAGGCAAACAGAAATAAAATACACAACACTTTGGTAACCCAGTTCAACAAATGTGCCTACGTATGGGGAGCCTCTTTGCTCAGATTAGGAATATTATTAAGATTCATCATTAGTAACATGTCTCACTAGTTACATAAACAATAGTTATCACAATAAGTAACACAAACTTCAGGCTCCCCCTGAATATCACAAGAATCTTGTAGAAGACAATTTCGGGCTCCCCCTGAATTAGTGAATTGATCCCTCAACTCAATGTCCTCTGTGAATATTCCTTCTCTTCTCAATAAGCTCAACAATCCTCAGTAATTCATAGTCAACGACGTTAAATCATCATAAGAGAATCACCTTGTCAAGCTTTTTGCCACTTGCTTGGACGCTTCAATACTTTTCAACAACACGGGTCACTTTTTCGTCAACCTCAATCATCGTCAAGATACCCGTATATATCCTCTCAAAGAATCTCTCTCAACAAAATCACAGATTCCTTATTCATAGGAAACAACCTTAACCAAAACAAAACTCCCTATATATTAGAAAGATTTGGTTATTTAACAAATAGGTTGAAAAGGAATTATTTAATTGACAAAAACACAAACTCAACAACTTCCATTAACCCTAACCTAATATGATAATTCCAAAATTACAAAACTAATCCAACTATGCTATTTCAAAAATCACAAGACTACAATTCTAGTTCAAGAAACACAAAGTTAATTAAAGAAGCTTGAAACTCAATGGCCTTGGATAACTTTGGCTTCAAATACAAACTTCGATTTGACAACTTAAACCAAAATGCAACAATATGTCAAGTTAAAATGGGTTCACATAGCAACATATATCAAATAGTTGCATAACTTATTCCACAAAAGAATTATTAAAAAAAGAACAAAGAATGCCAAAAACTAAAAAATCTAATAGTTCCAAGAAGAAGAAAACAATAAAGAATGCCAAAAAGTAGTCTAATTCAACTGTAGACTAACTCTAGACACTACTACAAAATTGGCAATACTTGATGCTTTTTACCTGTCATGTATTTGTTTACTTGACACTTTTCAATGCATCAAGTAATCTAGTGTCAAGAATAAGGGAAGTTTACTTGATAGTTTTTAAGCGTCAAGTATAATTATACTTGAAAGGTAAAAAGCGTCAAGTATATGAGATTACTTGACGCTTTTTATGCGTCAAGTAATCTAGTGTCAAGAATGAGGGAGTTTTTTGTTTGACAGTTTTTACGAGTTAAGTAAAATTATACTCGATAGTTTATAAATGTCAAGAATTTGTTTATTCTTGATACGTTTGCATGTCAAGACTTTTTGTTTTTATTCAAATAAAAAATTGTACAATTTGTAATATTCATATAATTATATTGCACCTGTTTTGAAGTCCATTCACAAACATATAAGTAGAGCCTTTGAGATTACGCAAAGTTGCTAAACTTTGCATATTAATTAAACAATTTGATCAACCCAAACTTTTCATCAAAGAACTAAAATTTTTAACAAATTGCATATATCATTGAACCATACACATATTTAGTCATTACATACTTTATTACAATAGCCCAAACTTCTATCATATGAAGATATTGTTCTACCTAGCTCTATGTCGAATATGAAAAATCTTAAAATATGTAAAATATAAATATGAGGAAAAGCTAACATTTGGTCTATGCTCTGGATTTTTTCATAACATGTCCTTAATAAGTGTTTTCTTGCATGAAGAAAAGAGAAAAAGTTTCAACATCAAACTGCATAAGAAATCAAGAATTAAGTTTCAATTTACAAAGTTAGTTCTTCAAGCATATTATCTTTTCATTAAGAAAATACATGTGTAGGCTATAATGTGCAACTATGGTCGATCATAAATGCAAAATAATAAAAATAGGTGGAGGGTAGAAGCAGCAGAACATTTAAGGAGACATTGCCATCTTTTTCCTAAGTTGATTAAGTAGTAAAACATTATCCAATCAATTTACCTATAAACACAGAAAACGTAAATGAGTGATAGGGATGGAGATTCTAGAAGCATTTTTACCTGAAAAAAAAAGGAAAGGATTCTAAGAATTTATGTACCATGCTGACTAAGAAGAAGGTAATTAAGAAAAGGATTCTCACAAAGGTGAAGCTTGGAGTTGAGTTAGCTTTGCTAAAAAAATCGATAATATTCTTTTGTGAAAAACCTATAAACAAAACAAAAAAATTCATAAAGAACGACTACAAGAAGTAGGTGTTTGCCTGATGCAAACACGCGTCGGCCAAATTAACAAAACGTGTTGGAAATGGGTATGTTACACCCCAAACCGTACTGCGATGAAAATGCCGAAGTAGTAGGAATAGGATGTGAGTTTGATACAACTTTGAAATTTTCTTATTGCAAAATATTATTCTCAACTTCTTTTATACTATCAACAAAACTCAAAACGCAATGGTGGTCAGCCTAAATGTCAAGTATAATAAATACCTACCAAAACATTTATTAATAACATGCGTTTGATACATAATTACAACACTTTAACCAAACAACCAATGCTTAACTATTTTCAAAACGTTTGGAGTCATCTGGCTGCAAATCTTTTAACCTTCTTTTCTACTTGGCCTAAACGTTTAATCCTGGAAGATGAATTTTTGAAAGAATGTCTAAAAGACTGAGGTTTTATGAAATCTTTTTCGCAATACCTTTTCATAAACATTATTTCGCATAAATAATATCAAATAATTTCATCTCACATAAACCTTTCTTTATGCTTAACATATTCATAACATAACAATTTCACATAAACACACATTAGTTAACATTCATTCCTTTCGCCAAGGATCCTAAATCGTTCTCTACGCTTGGTCTCATTACCTCGCGCTTTGACTATTGTATCAACAGCTCCAAGAACATACATATTTGTCCTTGTTGCTCAGACCACTAAGCTTTATACGCTCCTTTCAACACATAAGCTAGCTTCTGATCACCACGTGGTCAGTAGACCCTATGGTGGCCTTGACTCTTTATGTGTGCATAAAAGTTATCATCATCTCAAGGAATCAACTAATGGTTTGAAAACCATTTCATGGCATGAAAATTGTAATCATCAAATCAAGCTTTAACACTTTCTCACTTGAAATATTTTCACAACTTCTTTTTTAAACACTTTCTCATTTGAAATAATCTTTTAAAATAGTAAAACTGAAACACAAAATATTTAAGAAGAAAACCACTCACCACACTTTAACAAAAATTATTCTCTTTCTTCTCTTCTCGTGGAAAGGGAAGAGACATTTTCTTAATCTTACACATTAACCCTTGTCAGATTATATTTCACATTTTCTTAGCCAAACCTTACTGCTCACCTAACCCTATACCGCAAATAATCTTAACCACAACACTTTTCCCGAATAACCTTATCGTGTAGTTATATTTTTACAAGAAACTTTCATCGCGAACTAGCAAACTTTTACTCGCTTAGAACACTTATCGCAAGTTTAAACTTCAAGGCTTCCTCACAGATTTTTTCATTATAAAACTCTTGGTTTTTATTGTGAGACTAACCAAACGCCTAGTCGTTTTAGTAAAAACCTTACGCGAACTTTCTTCTGAGAGAATTCAGACTTATAGATTCTACTGTAAACCCTTCTTTTCTAAAAAATTCCTTGAGAATTAACTTCTTAATCACAAAACTTATTCTAACAATAAAAGATTTTATTTCTTAATTATTTTCGTGCATATATTCAAACGTCAAATTCTATAATAGTTTTAGCCAAAATTTTACTTCCTATACTCGAATTAAAATCGGGTCTCACAGGGTATCTCGATGCAGAAACCCACGTCAACCCGAGCGTTGGCAGTACTGTGTCATCATAGGCAAAGTCGACGCATAACACAACGATGTCGGTAAAATTGTTTATCATGCGGGGACTGTACAAATTAGTGCACGATGTTGAGGAAGCATTGTCCAACGTGGTCAACACGTGGGCAATGGGTGCCATGCCCATCGTGTTTTATGCGTTAGGAAACATTTTTATAATATTTTTACATATTATTATTTAAGTTTTTTCGCTGTCAAGATCGGATTCAATTTAAATTTAATTAAATTCTAAACACAATTAACATAAAATTATTAAAATACCAAATCAAAATTATATTAAAATTAATTCAAATATTAAAAAAGTACACGTTTGTAGGTTCGAAAATTACATGAATGATAAAAAGTAAAAACAAAAAATTAAAAACATAATTCTAAGCATGGACACCAGTTTCCCCAACTTTTGCACCTTGCCTCAACATTACTACGACTTGTGTCGAAGGAAATATGATAATAGGGATATGGACAGAATTGCAAAAAATAAGTTGAACATTCTAAAAGTTGTGTCGAAGGAAATATGAGGTTACTTCAAATAGAAACGATCCTTGCTTTGGCGGTTCCAGAAAATTGATTGGAAAGAGAGGAGCAGTAAATGATAAGATCAAGAACTAGAGAGGGTAAGCCATAGAATGTTCCCCACTTGCATATTAAGTAAATGTGATTGATAGCCTTTTTGACAATCAATCATATTTACTTAATATGCACGTAGGAAACTTTCTATGGCTTACCTGTTTGGTTCTCGATCATGTCACTATCTGTTCCTCTGTTTGAAATCAATTTTCTAAACCACTAAAGCAAGGGCCATTTTTGTTTGAAGCAACCACATATTTTCCTCGACGCACGTCATAACAATGTTCAACTTTTCTCTTTGCACATTTTGCCCATGTACCTATGACCATACTAGCTGCTACTATTTAAATTTCTAATAATTCTTATTTCTTGATGTTGAGATCCTCCATTGCATATTCGAGTTTTAAATTCTTGGACCTAAGCTCCCCTATAGTCTTCTCATACTCTTCCTTTTCAATAGCATATTTACACTACTACAAAAAAGGCCTTTCTTGACGTTTGTTGTTTTTATTTCTTGACGTTTTTTATCAAAAAAAAAAAGTCAAGAAATGGGTAGTTTTAAAGATAAAACGTCAAGAATTTTTATAAAAAGGCGGAGGTAGACTAATTTCAAATTTCTTAACGTTTATTAAACGTCAAGTAATATGTATTTTTTCTTGACGTTTTTAAAAACATCAAGGAATGTCTATTAAATTCTTGACGTTTTTAAAATGTCAAGATATTTATAAATTTTACATTCTTGACGTTTTTTAAACGTCAAGAATATCTATTAAATTTTTAACGTTTTAAAACATCAAGAATTTTTATACAAAGGCATTTTTCAAATTTCTAAAAAACGTCAAGTAAGATCATATTTTTTTACGTTTAAAAAACGTCAAGTGTTATTAAATATATATATAGAAAATTAAATAAATTTATATATAAAGAAAAATATATTCTTTTAATAAATAATTTATTCAAAAGCCCTAAAGCCCTTTTGGAAAACACGAGTGAGTTTCCTCTCTAACCGAAATCCTTGCACTTAGAAAACATTGTGTTCTCCGACCGTTCGATCGCCTTCAACGTCCATCTGTTTGCCTTCAACACTCGTCCGTTTGACTGTACCGTCGATTTCCACCTCTTCAAATCCCTCACTTTCGCCGTTTCAAAGTCCATCTGCCCGTCGTGTTCCACCTCTCTAAAATCCCTCACTTCCAATGCTTTATAGCCAGTCCGTCCATCTGTCTATCATCCATTAAGTTGAGGTTAGGATTTTATTCCGCTAAAAACATATAATAATTTTATTATTCTTGAATATATAAACTCAGATGGCAAGATTGACAATAATAGAATTGTAAATTGGATGTATAAACTTCGGATTGAATGTGACTAAAAAAAAGAAAATTAAATGGTTTAATACTTCAATACCAGTACTACTTCTTCCTAAGGAATTTGATTTTTTTGTTCTTTATGCTAAAAAAAGAAAACTGTGAAAAAGGCAGTGTTCATAGTTAGTTCGTTCATCCGTCCATCATCCATTTAAGTTGAGGTTAGACTTTTATATATATTTCAAATTGAATGTGGTTGTACATAATATTTAAGATAGGAAGGTTATTGGATATGTAAATTTTAAATTGAATGTGGCTGTGCATAATATTTGAGATATGAAGGTTATTGGATGTGAAAGCTTCAAATTGAGTATGGTTGTGCATTATTATTGGATTTAGACCGAGATTATTTGATTTTATTGCTTGCTGGGATATGTTTAGGAACCTTGGCTAAAGTGAGTGATGAATCATTTGACTCACTTGGCTATACATACACTGACATAGTTGTCTGTAAGTTCAAATTTTCTTTTTTTCGATTTATACACTGGAATTATGTAGAAATCTAACATAAATTTACTGTACCGAAAACCAAATGTTCTCTATCGAAAGATATCTTGTTATTTTAGTTATGATTTAGAGTTTATACTCTCCGGATAAGCATTTCAATATTATTAAGAATGTTGTTTCTTAGAGGAGTTATCTTTTAATAGTGTTGTATTTTTCACATTTGTATATAGTTGGAATTTGAATGAATTCTTCGTAAAGTTTGAGCATTCTTGTGTATTCTTTGCATATTTTAGTTTGATTAATTAGATTATTGATAATTTGAAATCTTGAAGTAAGAATAAATTATTCTTTAGTCTTGATATTTAATCGATTTTTTCAAGTTAAAATATGTT
>JBBPDI010000029.1:21648281-21664047 GCA_037974545.1 Cucumis variabilis | reverse complement strand
ATTTTTATTGTTCAGTTTGATAGTCATGTGAGGTATTATATTTAAAGTTTAATTTGGTTTGTTTGATGATAGTTTTGATCCAAAAAAATCAAACTTTTTCAGTAGAAGATTGGAACCACATATTTGGTGGTTAGCAATACACTTAGATGTCAATTGAACACAGGTTTTACCCGCAAAATCAAATTTATTTGATGATTATATTTTGTTTCCATTTTGTAAGGGTATTTTAATTAATGTGTAGGCTGAAATCAAACCTCAACACCAACGTTCATGTAGGCTTCGTTTCTTCTTTTTAAAAAGAAAAGATAATTAATTATTTAATAATTATTTTTAGGTTAATTTTCATAAATGTAACAAAACATTAAAATATTTACGATTCGTGTAACAAAAACGAAAAGCCCATGAAATCAATAAAATATTTTCATAAATGCTATATTTGTCCTTGATATTTCAGACGATTTGTCACTTTTTTTTTTCTTCTTTTTTGCGATTTATCCATCTTCTCTTCCAGATTTCTTCAGCTCCTCTTCTAAATTTTCTTTCTTTTATTTTTATTCATCTTCTTTCTCTTTCTTTCTTCAAGCTCCTCTTCTAGAATATCAAGATCGTTTAAATATCACTTTGATATGATCTATGTTGGAATTTATGTCTTAAAACTTATAGTTGTAGTTTAAATTATATATTGTTCAAATAAGTTGTTATGGAGAACATATTAGTGAAAATTGAATACTATAATATTGATCCAATAAACTAAATTCCTGTGGCTATTTCATGTAGACTTGAACCTTATGTACAAACATAAATGTGAATTAAGTTCGAGTATATAGTCCAAATGGTCTACAGTGTATGAATAAAGTTGGGTGCCTTATTTTGGGGACACTATGGATGTGGTTTGCTTTGTCGTTAGTACAAACAATGTAATTCTGAATCGTCCATATAGAGACACAGAAGTGGGGGCATTCTATGTAAAGAGTTTACATACTTTTAAGTTATAACACCATTGATTGTTTAAAATTGACTATTTCAATTATGATAACCTAAGGTAACTTAATATTATGACAATAAATAACTGTCATCATTTGCGTATTAACGACAGTTAAAAAAATGTCGCAAATTCATTTATTATGACATTTTTTAAATGTCAAGGATATGTCAATCGTGAAAGTTTTTTTGAAAAATAAATGTCATCTTTTCGAAATTGATGACAATTTAAAAATGTCACGAATTCGTATTTTATAACAATTTTCCCTGTCAAATATATGTCAATCGTGACAGTTTTTTTAGAAAATTAAATGTCATTGTTTTGCTATTGACGACATTTTTTCTTGTCAAATATAGGGCAATCGTGACAATTTTTTTTATAACAAAAATGTCATTGTTTTAATATTGACGACAATTATGGAGTGTAACGAATTCATATATTAGGACATTTATTTCCTGTTGCAAATTCCTTAGTTACTACCATTTTTTTCTTGTTCTCCTTGTCACTCCACCATTACACAAACCATTTGAATGACAATAATGTTATAATACATAACACCCATATAGAAACAAATGGTCGACACTTTGTGATACACTTTGTAATACTCGTACATTTCCAATCAAGTTTGAACAATTTACAAGTATGAAATTATAGCCCTTGATCAAAACTAGTGTAAATACCATCATAATACATATAAACATTTAGGTCTTAAGTGTAAATAAAAGAATAAATATATAGAGTTTTGAAAATGAAAAACAATTAGGGAAAATTGTAAATAAACCAAGGCAAAAGCCCAATTTTGTATCTCTTCAGATAACTCCTTCAAATGTCCAATTAACTTCTTCAAAACTGCAAAGCAACATAAGCAAACATTTTTTTTTCAATATGGTCTTAGCACAATGCAACAAATTATAAGTCAAAAATAGAGATTTTTATAAACTAGTCAGTTCAAGAAATTTCTATTTGTAAACGCTCGGAACCTAGTAAGTAATTGTAGAAACTAATACTTAGATCCTATCATAAAAGCCACAGTAGAAGTTTTATGCTCTAAACTAAAGTAGGCTAAAGAGTTTAAATATTGCACATACAATAATGAAAGAGGTATTATTGGGCAATATGAACAAATACTATCCATCCATATTGCCTTACAAAAGAAATCTTAAAAGTTTTCTTTAGTTCTTACAAGATTAACTTGGAAAAAACAAAATTTCTTACCATGTAAATCAAGTAGAAACAACTTCGATCCAAAGTCTAAACATAAAGTTCTCAACTTACATCTACATCTGATTCCCTAGAATGTTCTCCAATAATCATTCCATCATAAATCTGCAATAAAAATTATCAGGAAAACTAAACATAACATTTTTTATGACCCATGCATTATCTACAATGAAAAGATAAGTGGATCCTCAGTCTAATTGAGACAACAAAATGTACATTTAGATCAACTCATAGCATAAAAGATAATAGGTCTATGAATCAAATGATTTCAACGCATAAAAAATAGCTCCTAAACAAACGTATATATAATTGAATAAATGTGCAAACAAGCAGAAGGATAAGTTCTTAAAAGTTTGAAACTTTTTTTAGGAGATATCAAAAGTTCTTGAAACTAAGACATTAACATAACAAGTTGAAGACAATATAGTCAAAGATCTCAGGATTTCAAAATTAGTATTTAAAATAGATATATAATTCAATATATGTAAAAAAAGTACAAAGTTATGAGTGTAACCAGACATACGAGTCCTCCAACAATTACCAACACTAAAATGTGAAGATTACAAATCACTAATTCTCATTTAACTTGGAAAATAGCAAAACGTGCAACTCTAATTTGCACAACTATCCATCACAAAAGTTAGCAACATTAAGATGCCAAGAATTCTTCCATGATTATTCTCATTAAACCTATGCTCCCTCAGTCAAATTGAAAAGGTGAAAAAAAGATACAGAGATCGTAATGAATTACTTATGAATGCCAATGCATAAGAAAAAAATTAAGCAAATTAAAATGATATTCTCAGTAGAAAACAATAACACGAGAATAGAAGAAATTCAAGCTCAAAATACATACTTAAGAGTGCTCTATGCATAAAACCAGTTCCACATGTATCACTTCTAAACACAGTTCTGTAACCAACTAGACACCTGAGAAATAGCAGATGAAAAAAGTTTATCAGTGTGATGGAACGCAAAGATCATAACCATTAGGATGCATTTTTCAAAAAAAGAAATTTGAAAACAAACAAATGTAATTCAATTTAAAAAAAAAAAAAAGATAACAGAGATACCAACCAAGGATACATTTCAATTTTATAGGTACATCATATTATAATAACCCACAACTATGAATAAATCCATTGAAACACCCATTTGTTGATAGTTAACCCGTTTCTTATTTGCAATATGTATTAAGCCAAAATGAATTAAATATTCACTTGGAACCCTTTTTCACGTGCACTTGTTTTGAAATTGTCTGCAATGTGATTAAATAGTGTTACAGTGTAAAGAGCATACTCATTATCCTTGTATAACTTCTTGGAAGACCTGGAAACCTAAAAAAGTTTACTAGCATAATTATGCGAACATAAAAGTAACAGAACAAGAAAAGAGAAGCAGAAGCACTATAGTCCCAACTCAGTCATTTCAACAATGTGAAGCTACAACAGTTCATTTCACCTACTTTAACATAACCTAAATCCGCCATTGAAATGTCTACAGGAAGTTTGTTGTTGTCCAAGAACGAGCCAACTATTAGGACCTTCATGTATATATAAAAAAAAAGTCAAACACCCAGGCTTGATGAACCCAAGGGACAAAAACATATCATACAATCGTTAGTACCTTTGTTACATTTCCAGAATATGTCCAATCTGGGGAAAAATAAAAAAAATACTAAATAACTGTTCTTAGGAAAAAGAAGTCCCAAGTGAATTAACATCCAGCTGCATTTGATGAATTGGCATATTTACCATATTTTCTACTAATCCACTAGAATCAAATCTAGCATTTGTTGGCTTGTGTGTAATGGGATCAGTTGTGGCAGATTGAATAATCACGATTTCTCGTCCATACAAATCAGATGATCGTGCACCATCACTACCCAAGAATGAAAAATAAACCAATAAGACAACTTGACATAAACCAAAAAGATGACCATTTAAACTCCCTAGGATAAAATTGTTAAATAACAAACAATTGTTAATACAAAGTCTCAAAAAGAACCAATGCAGTTTCATAGGTTCTTAGCAATAAACGATTTTTTAGTCTGCAAATACAACTATAGAATTTAATACATTTTCCTGTTTGATAACTCAATTAGAATACTGTTATATGAATTTTAGAACACAATAGGTTTCAGTCTTCAAATACTCAGCACAATAGCATTTCAAAAGAAGCAGAAGAAAGAATAGGGGAAATAGCACTGGTCAGAAAATGTGCTTTCCACGAGTTACAAGTACAATAAAAAAGGCTCAATTGAAAATCCGTACAAAATGCAGTAAAGTACATAGGGGTGGGGAAAATTAGACTAACATAATACCTCATTTACTTCTCTGTAATGTACAAGGACAATATGCTTTAATTGCCTGAAAACAGTAAAAAGTGAACGATAGAGCAGACTGGAGACTATTAATTAATAAAAAACAGGAATTTCTTCAACAGGATCTAAAATATGACCAGAAGTCAGAACCTAAAAACATGCACGAGCAAATCTTTACTTAAGAGCAAGTTCTCATAACATTGAAATAGTTCTATAACTACCTAAAATTATATATAACCAGGAAAGAGAGATGAAGAAGCAGAAGAACTCACCATTAAGCATCCAATAATTTCTTCCCCAGATGTTCTCATTGTCCTCATCATGTGCATAGTAACAGTACAGAACATCTACGCTTCCGGTCGATGAAAACAGGGAAACAATTAATTCGTGAGATGGAGCATTATGAGCAACTTCTATCCAAACAGAGAAAAGAGGGGGTGGAAAGTGTACACTAAAAAACTATTATGCACCGTATAGATGAATTGATATGACTTAGCTACAAACACTTGTGCAAACTGCAAAATGACAGCAACTAGCACAATTAAAAAATTGTAAAACAAAGAGGGAAGATAACTTTCAAATGACTTAGAATCTTCTCTATGAAAGAAAACTAAATGCCTAACAAAAATAAAATATCGTGATTGAAGCTTAACCACACATTCTGATGTTGGTACTTGTTCCTTTTAAGGTTATGTTTGTTGTCTATCCATGGTTTTAGGTATTTGGTTTGAAAGAACAAGAGGCTTTTCAAAAATAAAAACGTTCCTTGGGAAGAAAGCTTGGTTTTGATAAGGACTTATGTAGCTTCATGGAGTGCTATCATAAAGCTTTGCAAAATCAGATTCCTTCTTGTTGGGAAACCTCTTGTAATTTGTTCCATTTTTAATGTAATTTGTAATTT
Source organism: Cucumis variabilis (assembly GCA_037974545.1). NCBI lineage: Eukaryota > Viridiplantae > Streptophyta > Magnoliopsida > Cucurbitales > Cucurbitaceae > Cucumis > Cucumis variabilis. Next base: position 21,658,620 of record JBBPDI010000029.1, on the reverse strand, counting down.
CAGTTTGGGGTTTAGAAGTACTTTTTGATTTTGATTTTGGAGTGCTTAGAATTCATCTTCCTAATTGTCAATGAGGAGTTCTCATTCCTATAAAAATAACAAAAACAACAACAATAATACTTAAATGTTTAAAAGTACAAATCAAGTACTTCCAGCTTCTAAATATTGAGAAAACATAATCGTGTAGACATATTTGCCTTCGTATAATCTTTTGTACTTATAATCGAATACAGCAGTGTACACATGAATAAATGGAAATCAATCTAACAATGGTCATGGCCTACTAGCTCTACATGTTCAAGTGCCCCCCATCACTCATGAACAAAAGGAAAAAAGCTAACTTACTACCAATAGATTAAACAGCACACCTTCAACTTTTCATGAGCTTCTTTGATAGTTTTTCCATCTTTCTTCTTCCTCCATCTATGACCATCTTGACGAAAATATCTAAGTGCTTTGCGATAAAAAAGGAACAATGATCCAGCTGTAAGTAAAGAGTAATTATATTACTTTGCGCAGGGGCAGAAAATCTAAAAAAACAGCTGGGAGGAATAATACTTAAATAGAATAAAAGCCTTTTATCTAAGCAACATTCGAGCAAGCAGTATTGAAATAAACACGTTGCTTACAAGAAATATTTCAAAAGATAACAAACAGGCAAGCAGATTGACAAAATGGCACTGCTTGCACAAATAACATTAACTAACATTATGAATAGTATTTTGTTTTCACATGGTTTCAACAGTGTTCCTACTGATTCATAGCAAGACATGATCAGATTTCAACAACTAGAAAAGGAAAAAAAATTAAAAGAACTTGAAGCACATCAAAAGTGCATAAGTATTATTTCAATTCAAGGGCTAGCATTTTGATACAAGATTGTCTACCTATATCAAAATAGAGCAGATATATAGGAATAAACTACTGAGAAACGTCAAAGCAATAACCTGAAGGCTGAACTGAAGGATATGATGCTAATTGAAACTTTTTGTAGTTTCAAAAAATTTCATATATTTCAGCTGGCCGAAGCCATCGACTTTGTGCTTCTTGTAGCATTGGTACTAAATCTATAAGAATTTTAAAATAGGGACCGATATTCAAAATTTTAAAAATAAATAAATAAATTGGCCAGGCACAGCCAAAAGTAGATAACATCGCTACAATTTTAAAAGAAGAATACATAAATTTCAAGCATCTGAGGACGTAATCAACTCAGTTAAGTTTCATTGTTTCATTTGAGTGTTTATTGAATCATTGATGAATCCTTTTGTATTCATGCTTTCTTAAAAATAAACAACAATCCTAGAGGTTTCTTTTCAACAAACTCAAACAAAGAGTACAAGATTTTGATTCTTTGAATATAACTCTTTACTAGCTAAGATAAATAAGCAAATACATACAAAATGCTGAAACACTCGTCAACCGAAAGATCGAAACAGAAAAAACTCAAATTAGGGCAGACATTCGTTTATCAATGCAACACATTTTATTAATGCTTAGATTATAATCAAACCGTAGAGTTTCAAACACTCGTCAATTGAAAGATTGAACAGAATAGGACAGAGAACATTTCGTCGTCCAGTAGAGAAGGTTACGATGGCGCAAGAGTGAAGAGACGGACACGAGGGGCCGGTGGCGGTGACAAAACTGGGCGTCGTCCTAAGATGACATTCAAAGAGTTTGGAGATAGGGGACAGAACCGGGCAGTGGACTAAAGAGATGGGCACGAATGGAATGGGGGTTTTTCTATAGGGTTAAGATTTAATCCTAAATAAAAATTTAATTTTTTTTATATATCAAATAAATTATTCTATTATTATTTTATTTCTCTTCTATGACATCAAATAATTGTTGTGGAAAGTATTATTCGAAAAATTCTGTCTTTTTCCGCCAAAAACATATTTTTCACCTTTTGTGACAATTTTTTTCTCCCTCCATTTTGTGATATAAATAACTATCATCATAGAGGGTTTTTCTTGTAGTGTAACTATGCACTTCTGTTTAAACGAAATTATCCTTAGATCTGCATAGGTCAGGGTAGCTTAACAACGATGATCAAATAAGTCTCCCATTTTAGGGGCAAGATAGGATGGATGACTAGGGACATAGGGTGCAAGACAAAATTCTCTCCTACCTACTTTGAGTTAATAGATAGGTTATTCCCTTAAGGACTGAATCCAAATATTGAATAAGGGGTCAGACCCTCTCGTTGGCTCGAGAGGGATTTGATTTATAAGTTGGACCTAAAACCAATTGTTGAATAGTGGATTAGTGGGACTTAAGGAGCAAGACGTAATCTTAGGGAAAATGGTATTTTGACCCAATTGAGGTTACAGACAATCTGTGAAGGATTAACTTATTGATTATGGTTATATCAAATGGACACAAATATATCTATAATGAGAGGAATGCAACTACGGAAATTTAGTGGAATGACCCGTTAGTTAACGAATGTTGATTTGCTCGATCTAAAAGTGTTTAACTAGTTAATCTCGGATCATTGAAATTCACGATCTATAGGTTCATTTGATTCCTCTACTATCTCGTATGAAATTAACTTAGAACAATAGGTTGGAATAATTTGAATTGTTCAAATTAGGTAAATAGAGAGAAACCGACAAATATATGTGATATAGTTGTTGGTTATAAGTTTGAGATAGAGCTTTATGTTTTAATGTAATTTAAATATTACAAATATGAATATGGATTCATATTTGCAATCTCGAAATTGATGGAAATGGTTAAAGTGGTAAAAAGTCAAAATAATGACTTTCGACTTTGAAAAGTCAAACTTTGACCGACTTTATATTCAAATGTAATTTGAATTTAGAAAAATGAATGTGGATTCTTACTCGGGAGGTCAGAATTTGTCAATACGTACACGAGGTAAAGGTGACTTTGATTTAAATGGTCAAATGACCATATTCCCCTTGACTTAGTGAGAAAATCAAACGTTTTGTTGGATAATCCCACTAACATTTAGTGGGATAGGTGGCTACATGAGATGTAGACACCTAATCCACTAAGTTCCACTAATAGTTAGTGGAATGTTAGGTATTGAGCTTTCATAAATTAATTACATGCATTTTGCATGTAATGAGGTTATAAATAATGTTCATTTCAATTTTTTTTTAAAAAAAATAATAATTTAGAAATTTGTATTTTTTATTTACATACAAAATAATATCAATTTTGATTCTCTCTTAAATCTCAACTCTTAACTCCTTCAATTTCCACCCCTCTCTCAATTTCCTTCACCTAATCGAGTCTCACAACCCAGTTCTAAGTTTGAAGAATAGTGGATCAACTCTAGTGGTGGTCTTGGCTTCGAGTTTGTGAGGAGATTACAAAGATAAAAAAGCTTCAAATGTGAGTTTTTTCCTTTAACCCTAGTTTTATTCATTTAGTGTATTTTTTGCATGTTAATTTCTAAATTGCTTAAATGTAATTAGAGTCAAATTTGATATTTATTCTACTACACATGTCTCGTTTTTCTTCATGTAGTATCAGTGTATGCTAAATTTACTTAATTTCATATGGTAGGTTTCAAGTTATTTAATAAATTGTTTATTAAACTAAAACAGATATATTATGGTCTGGGCCTTAAATTAGGTGTTATTTGTTTTAATTATTGTAATTGGAACAATTTTGTGGCTTAATTATTGTTGCAAAGAGTATGTAAATTTGCTAAAGTCAAAGAGTTAAAATTAGGTTGTAATTGCATCAATCGGGAGAGAGAAAATCAATGAGATTTGTGAAAGTTAGAGGACATACCTGGTTTAGCCCTTAAGCCCAAGAGTCGACTTGCAAACCCATCAGAAATATGGTTCATAACCTAGCTGCCTGCACGCAACTCACTTGCGTGTGTCATCTCTGCCTCTCGCGTGTCCCAACTTGATCCAACCATTGTTTGCAGCCTGCGTTCATAACCTGAGGAACAACCCGCATGCCCGTGCGCTTGACCTGAATTGTCATGCCTCACCCCAAATCACTTGTTGTGACTAAGGAGAAGCATGCCGCCTAGACTCTCAACACGTGACTTCCCACTAAAGTAGACGTTGATCTCTTAGTGAGTGGTGATAAACGTAACTAAGATTTTAAACACAAAATGTAGACAATTATGAAATAATACACTTCGTTGCTTTTCAACATAGGTGAATACATTAAGTCTTGATACAAAATTTCTCCATGGAGAACAAAACACAATTGGACAACATTCAGACTTTTCCCACCTGGGTTTTAAACTAATTGCGAGATGGCAGTGGCCACTACCAAGATGATGTGATTGAGGAGGCACAATAAACGATCAAGATAGCGAGTTCAACATCGGATGTTCCTCACTACCTAGGAGGGACAAACAAGCATTTAAAAAGTTAGACAAAATTTGTCTTGTGAGTGGTGTCTTTTATCAATTAAATCACATATTTCAAATAAGGGCAGTATAATAACACGTGTTTTAGAAGCATCGTCGTTCCTTGATCACGAGTTATCTCACGTCACAAGTCTTCTCACGGCCCTATGGCCAAACTCTCGAGGTCATTTCATAAGTTGAATTAAGACTTTGTACCCGTTTCCTTGGCTCAAGCATTTACCACACCTTTGTACCAAGTTGCAGTTGGGCGAAGTAAACTGAACGCCTCTAGCATGCCTTATCAATTTATCTACCCATTACGGGTCTTTCGTTGCCATATCACCAAGCAAGCAAAGGGCATCCCATCCAAGATCACACAGCATGGATGAGGTGTAACGACCCAACTTTTTATACTAAGTTGAGGTCATTACTACTAAATTAAATAAAGATTTTCTAAAAGAAAATAAATAAATAAAAGAAGACACTAAACTTTTCAATGAAAAACTTTAAGTACTCATTTATAAGTCATAAATAAATTTTGTAGAAATAAAAATAAAAGTCAAATCCTATTTTGGGCCATATTTAAAATAAAAAGAAAATACCATATGAGTACTCATGAGTTCTAAAATAAAATATTATAAATAAAAATACTAAAAACATAAAGAGTGAGTATAAACATATACTCAGTATTCCTATGGCGAATCACAATCACTTCTTGTCATTCGTCAGCTTTCCTCTACCTCTACCTTTACCTTTGCCTGAAAAATTAAATATAGAAAGAGTGAGTATAAACATATACTCAGTAAATGACCCACTACTAGTCTCGCTAGATGTCTGTTAACTTTCCGTCAGGGTTCTGTAAGAATGTATCCCATAACTATCATGCTTCCAATCGCACGCTATCTAGTGATCCCAAAGAAACAAATTTGGACATTGATGATCCCGAAGGAACACCTAAGAGAAACTAGTCTTCAACGACCTGAAGAAACGTCTAAGAGAATTAGAATGAAAGTGACTCCATCAAATCACTCATAAAAGTTAGCCACACATGCACAAATAGGTGGTGATCTCAAGAGATACCCATATGAGTACAACACTAAGGGGTTGTTTGGCCCTTTGGCTTGGAATCAAGTGCCAATATTTAGCCCATGGTGTAAAATCATGGGCTTAACACGTGGGGTAAATTGAGGATTTTTTTTTCTAATTTAAAGTTTAGTTCTCAAATTTAAACTAATACTTTCACTTCCATTTTTAAATTATTACTATAATTTTTTTATGACAAGTCAAATAAATTAAAGGTCAAAATAATTTGAGTTGGTTTGACTCAAAAAGATTAAAATTTTGTTCATAATTTTATGTATTAAATAATTTTTTTTTAGTAAAAATAGTTAGTGTAATTTTTTGTTTTTTGAGCGAATAAATATAGAATTTCTTTATTTTTTTTGTAAATGTAAAATAAAAATAAAAAATTTATCACTCAAATAAAAAATAGAAAATGGTACATTTTTGTTCAAAGAATAAAAATCAATGAACACATTAGAACTTTCTTTTTTATCTTTATTTTATCATTTTTTGTATGGGAAAAATATAAATCCCCTAGCCCAATACAAGTTAAAAATTGGAATATATTTGACATATAATTAAATTTTAAAACACACTATTATACATATTTTAAAATTTAAAAGTATGTTATAGCTGACATATAAAATATTATTTAAATATACATTTTTTTGTCATTCTAACTAGAAGACTTAAGACTTATTTTGATTGACTTAAGAAAAATGTGTTTTTTCAAAAAAAAAAAAAAAACTCATTTTTATTTAAACTCTTTTGATAAAAGTGGTTTAAATATTACATTGCATGTACATCATAGGAAGACAACCATAACTATCGCTATATGTAACTCTACTTGACTTCACTTTTGCATGACCTTTTAGCTATGCTTATTTTGAAACCTAGGTATTAGACACTTTTTAATGTTTTGCTTAAGTGAAACTTTTGTAAACTCCATCTGATTACATAATTTCATAAAAATCAATAACTCAAGAAATTGAATTATATGTACAAAGTATTAAAAAAATCAATTAAATAATATTTTATACATGATAAACTTATATTGTAAAATTGACAAAAGAAAAGAAAAAAAAAAAGCTAAGCCTAGGAATTCGTAACTAGCACCCCAAACACAAGCATTAAAAATCCAGATTACCAATTCCTGCACCACAAATACAGACATCAGAACCTCATCAAATAAGCTCACAGTCATTTAATTCTCAGGCATTTGATTCTGAACCTGCGTGCCAAACGTCTCCTAACAAATAAAGCTAACAAAACACCATAGCCTATACATGTAGCATATCATAAATATCATATCTGAGTCATACATATCTCAAACATAACATATCTAAATCATAGCAAGTCTCAGTCATAACATATCTCAGTCATCCATAACAGTCGTCTTTTTAGCCACCTATATTTGTCATCCCTAACAACAATCACATTATGTATCTTGACTACATTAATGTATAATAAGGGAAATATACATGCAAGCTCTAACAGTATAATCTCTTACCTTGAAATTAGCTAAAAACATAATCCTTTCCTGACAGTCAATTTCTATTTAAAGCATATCCTAAACAGTAAAGAAACATCAAATATCTTAATTAAGAAATATTAAGAGTTAGTTATGCTCTCTATAAATCAACTTACCCAAAGTTGAGGTTGAAACCAATTCAATCCTATTGGAAAAAATTCAAGAAAAATAAACCAACTTAATCCAAAATTAGTTTATTTTAGATCAATAGTTAATACTTGATGGCTATACCTAAACTCAAGTCAAAACTCACCAAAGTTCATCACTCAGAAGCAAATGGCTTGGAAAAGAGGCTTGTGAAGAAGGGATTCGGCTCACACACGGCTTAGCAAATAGAAGGAGCAGGCTACACAAGAGGAAACTGGCTCAATGAAAAACTGCTTGGCTCGGTCAGCCATGGGCTTTCTTGACAGTTGTTGAGGATGGAGGCTTCGTCGTCAAAGGGAGTTTGGCATCCTTATGAAGCGGCGTGCGGTAGAGTGCGACAAGGGAAGATAAGGGACTCGCGACGTTTATTGGCAGATGGAGATTGGGGTTAAATGGGCTTTGTTGGAGCGTGGTTGAAGAATGACAAGCACGACGAACGACTGGATGACACTGCTTAATGGCGGATGGTGGATGGTCACGTTGAGCAACAACTAGGCTTGAAAGGAGAAGATGGAGAGTGAATGAGATGATGCACATTGAACGAGGAGTCTATTTGAATAAATTAAATAATAATAATAACCTTCATTATCTTTATTATTGTTATATTTCCCTTTTTAAAACAACAAATCAACTTCTTATCTCTCCTCATTAATTTACTATCAAATTATCCTTTTTATCTTCTCAAAATCAATATTATATTATCCTTAATAATTATATTATCTCCAATAATATAATTATTCTTAACTTTCCATAACTTAATTAATTAATTAATTATATATATCCATAACTTTTTAAATTTCACCAATTTAATCAACCCACAATCAAACAACCTATATTAAAACTTTAACAACACCGAAATTCCAAATATTTAGATTAATTAAATATTCTTCCAATAAATATTTAATTAATTTTAATTTTCAGATAATTAAATAGTTCTCCACAAATATCTCAAATAACCCCTAATACTTATAACATAATTAAATTTAAAATTGCCTCATTTTTGGGGCGCTACATGGGCATCCCATCCAAGAACACACATCATGGATGAGGTATTCCATTACAGATCACACAACAAGAATGGAGTATCATAAAGTATAAGGTACAAAGTCATCTCCTTTGGTTTGTATATTCCTTAATGTTCAAACATTTCTCTCATCCAAACAACCATAAGAGTATTAGGATATATGCACGCACACATATTCATATACATATCTATACAAGCAATGGTTTAGACATACTTAATTACGCTTTCAAAAGATATCTTCAAATAAATTTTATTAAGAGAGATTGTTGCAGGGCATTTTATTATATGCATCTTTAGATTTATTAGTTATCACATCTCATGCATGGTATAAGTATTTCATTCTTTTATTAAGTTAAGTTTAGTTCGTGCATACGATTGCATTATGACATTAGGAAAAACATGAGGAGAAGACATATATGATTTAAATCTCTTAAGAAGCGCATTCATATATTCATTCAAGAACTTTGAAATTCTTTTACGAATGGTAACCGCTCACAGTCACAAACAACTAGTTTCTCTATGTTTGGCCTTCAACTTTAAGTTTTCCTTTTTTCATTCGCTTGCAGGTCCTTGCCGTATTTTGGTTGATCTTGGTTCTCAGAGGTATCAAAATTCTTCAAATATTTCTCCTAGAGAAGCTTATGGCCGAAAAACAACCTCAGAATGACTGAAATCCTACTATTTATAGCCATTTTCAAGTGGAGTCTACCCATATCAGAATGATTACTACTGTCAGCGGCCAAAAGAGATCAAATATTAAAACGCCACGTGTCTCTGCCAAATCCTTATCTTGGATTTGGATTGGACGGTGAGGTCAAATCGTTCGTCGACTTTCTTAGTGGGCAACGATGTCATTATTTTATGGAGAAGTGAGTCTATCTCGCAGCAGAGGTTCTCTTCTAGGTCCTTTTACCGCTTAGTTCTTCTTCCTATTGGGATTTATGTTCTAAAACTCGTAGATTGTAAATATAATCTATTTACCGTTGTTAATAAAGTGTTATTATTGTAATTTCAATAAATGTTATTGATTATATTATTAGTTTTGTCTTAATAACCCAAATCCAATGAATTAACATCCTAAGTTGTTTAATGAGTCTTGAACAGTATGTAGAGACATACATGGATCAATGTTCTAGATCAACTTAAAGGGTATATAGTATAAGGATAAGGCTAGGTACCTTATCCTAGTAACATTATGCATACAACTCTGTTAACTGAGGGTATTCTATGCAATGAGTTTATATAAGACTGGATCATGAAATAGTAACCACTAGATGTAACTCTGTTAACTAGTTAGATTTCTATTTCATTAGGACAGACGACTTAGATAAGTTAGTCTTAATCTTAATTGTATTATGAACTCTTATTCTCAAGGGATTGTCCTTTAATTTGTATGGGTGAGAATGACCAGATTGCTTACTCAATATGTTTATCATTTTGAGGACAAGACTGAGTGAGGAGTTGGAAACATAATTACACAAGATGGAATTCACTCATTCTCTACTTTAAGGGTAAGTAGATGAGTGTTTTCTTAAATGGTGTCTACGGGACTTGAAACAAATGGCTCTACCTTCTTTATAGCACGAGAGGAGTTTCTATTTATTGGTAAGACTATAAATAGGTTGTTCATTAGAGAAGCACTAGTATTTAAAGACTAAAGGTAACCTAGGGGTAAAATGGTATTTTGATCCAATTGGTGTTAATGAATATTGATTAATGTGGTTAATGAATTTAGTCAATTAATCTCATATTGTTGTAGCTTCTAATTTGTAGATCCATTAGGTCCCCCTTCCTAGCTCGTAAAGTGTAATGAGATTTATTTATATTGGTTGTAATTTGAAATGTTCAAATCTACTTTGGGAATTAGTATAATGTATGGTGATACATTATAATATAAAATTTATATTTTAATCAAATTCCATATATAAATTTAATTTTGGATATAATTCAAAATTAATTTATGAGATATAAAATATTTGAATGAGTTCAATATTGGAATTTTTTGTCCTAAAACTCGTAGTTTGTAATCATATTGTGTTCAATAAAGTTGTTGTTGAGAAATTGAATATTATAATATTAAATCCAATAAACTAAGTCCCGAGGCTATTTTTTAGTAAAATTGAACTTTATGTGAAAACATAAACATGGATCAAGTTCGAGTATATAGCCTAAATAGTCTATAGTATATGAATAAAGGTTGGGCGCCTTGTTCAGATAAACTATG
>JBBPDI010000029.1:21604685-21640068 GCA_037974545.1 Cucumis variabilis | reverse complement strand
ATTTGAAAAATATGAATTTAAGAAGCGTCTCACATACCTCAAACTAGGATAGGTGTATTCTAGATCGGGGTGTGACAACCTACAACATCAATTTTTAAAAAACAGATATAGTTTCTTTCGAACCTAACCATCAATAAATTTATTGGTACGAAAGCTTGCTTACAAAACGTTCAAAATTGATATCGTATTTACAAAAACTAATTGAACATGTTTTTCGATAAAAATTTTAAATTTCGGTAAATTAAAAATACGAATATTTGTGTATTGGATCTACAATACGAATTTTATTTAAAAAGTATAAGAGCACAAATTATTTATATATATATAAATATATATATATATATATATAAAATAATAAAAAATTTCAATATTTCATTTACAACATCAATTCTTAAAAAATATATATAATTTTCTTCGCACGTAATGCATCAATTAATTTATGGGCACAAAAAGCTTGTATACAAAATGTTTAAAATTGTCATCGTATTTACGAAAACTAATGGAACATGTTTTCCGATGAAAATTTCAAATTTCAGTAAATTAAAAATACTAATATTTGTGTATTAGATCTACAATACAATTTTTTTAAAAATACAAGAGTACGAATTAAAAAAAAATAATAATAAAATTTCTTAATATTGCACTTACAATATCAACTTTAAAAAAATAGATATAATTTCTTTTGCATGTAACACATCAATTAATTTATTGGCACGGAAAGTTTACGTGCAAAACGTTAAAAATGACACCGTATTTACGAAAACTAATTGAACGTGTTTTTCAATAAAAATTTCAAATTTCAGTAAATTAAACATACAAATATTTGTGTATTGATTCTACAATATGAATTTAAAAAAGAGAAATAATAATATTTTCCGATATTGTACTTACTACGTCAATTTTTTTAAAAATATATATAGTTTGTTTCACACATAACCCATCAATTAATTTATTGGCACGAAAATGTTGCATACAAAATGTTCAAAATTGGCATCGTATTTACAAAAATTAATGGAACATATTTTTTGATAAAAATTCTAAATTTTTATAAATTAAAAATACGAATATTTGTGTATTGGATTTACAATACGATTTTTTTTATAAAAAAATACAATAGTACGATTTTTTAAAAAAAATAAATAAATAATTTTTTTTTGTCATCATCCTTCCCACGTAATCCTTCCTACTTATTCATTCTCCCAAACAAGGTTTATCATAATCTTTCTCACTTCATTCCCCCAAACAAGGATTGTAAAAATTCTTTCATTTTCTTAATCCCCTTCCATATTCCTTTCCTTCCTCCAAACGCCCCCTAAAGAGATTCTAAAATAAAGAACTTGACAAAAGTGATGTATTAGGGTAAAATACAGAAACATAAATAGATGTTCTCTTCCAAAAGGTAAGCAACAGTGGGGTCATCATTAAGTATATAATAATTAGGGATAAATTTGGACAAAAACAATTTTGTAATATGTGAACAAAACAAATCACGAGTTTTAGATTTTGAAGCATTGCTATTCGAATTGGGCAAATTTTGTTATTATGTTTTAAGTTTGGGCCGAGGGAGAACTGAGAATTCAAGTATGAAATGTTACAAGGAAAAAGAAAAAGGGAAAAAGGCGGGATGAATGAGAGAATGAAGCAAGTCAACTTCCATTGTCATAAGGGATGAAAGAGAGCTCTCAAAGTTCTTTCCCTCTTATAGCTGCTTTACCGTTTAATTTCAATATGTCACCCTTCTTTTTGAGGGTTGAATTCTTCAAGAATTTTGATTGCAGTGAAGCGAGATTTGGAACTCAAGAATCATTCGTTACAACGTAAAAACACGGGTCTTTATAATCGAACATTCTTAAACTAACTTGATTTCATTTGTCTTGGAATGTGAAATTTCTTCATCAATGCTTCAATTAACTTTCAAAGTCCCTCAGAGGAGATGTTGTATATTCTATTGTAGAACCTATTCGGAAAGAACATAGTTCTCTAGCTTTAAATTTACTTTAGCTTTGAATTTACTTTAGAAGTAAAGACTTAAGCTTTAAATTTGCTTCAAAATCTCTTGTCAACTAATTGTAACAAGATTTTATTGAACTAAGTAGAATAAGTCTCAATCGCAAATATAATAAATTTTTCTTTCTTTATTTACGTTTACCTAAATATTTAGCAAAGTTAAGTCTTATTACCATTACCATTACTCTTTAGCATTAATCAATAATGATAATAGTGTAACGACCCAACTATTTGAAACTAGACTGTGGTCATTACTTTAATAGAAAAACACTTCTTTTAAAAATGAGTCTTGATAAAAATTCATCAAAGTCAAATAACATCAAAAATCTTTGTTCGTGCCCTATTTCAATCAACCAAAATTTTAGAAGTACAGTTTGCAAAACAAAAATTCATAAACATCTGTTAAATAACAAAAGTTTTCTGAACAGTCTCATGTCCTAAAGAAAACAACAAAACATAGGCGGAAGCATTTTGAACGACAATCCCTATGGCAGTCAAGCCTCCTTCTTGCCTCTCGCCAGTCTGCCTCCTTTGTTATCTTTGCCTGAAAAGTTAAACATAAAAAGGGTGAGTACAACATACCCAGTAAGAGACCCACTATTGGTCCCGTTAGGGGAAAAATAAATTATTAGCTCCCTAACGGAGTACCTTGCACAATCACAGTCTTGTGATCCCGTAGGATACACACAATTAGTCTAACGTCCCGAAGGACGCATAATCAGTCTAGTGTTCTACAGAAACATATATCAGTCAAATAATCTCGTAGGATACAAAAAGGTGGTGATCCCGTAGGACACCTGCAAGGTAGCTACACAATAGGATAAGTAATAATCTTTCTCCTTAATCCAATCTTTGCATCTTATCAGTCAATTACAATTTATTCTCATAACCTCATTGCATAGTCTCTACTTAACTCCTAGCGATCAACTTACTTTAGACCAGACCACAACCAGTCAACAACATATCAAGTAACCATTATGTTCTCCACAGTCTACAAGAGTACTTCCGCACCGTTTACACAATTCCAAGAACACATCCTTAATACAGTTTCATATACTCAGTCAAGACAAGAAATCCATCTTTTCAAACCTACCCCCTATAAGCATCATCATCAAGTTCAGTCATTCATCAATCATATGTGTATAAATACATATTCAGTCAAACACAACAATGCACCCAAGTGCCAGTCCAAATTCGTCCATACATAGATATATATTTTCTCAGTTGAATACAACATACAATAAACAATAAGTATTCATTCAAAAGTATAAATCACAACCATCATCCTCTCTCAAATCAGATATAACAACACATTTCGTTACATTCAAGGCTACAAGTGAGTCCAGTAGAAAGCCCCTCACCTTAATGTTACCTAAGCACCTTAATCGAACTAATGTCCATGAAAACAACTGAACATAATAACAAATCTCAATAATTTTCCCAAATTTGTTCCTTCATTCAATACATTAAACTAAATTATCCATGAACTTACCCAAGCTCCGAGCGGTGACTGGCGATCGTAGGCAGACGAAAAAGAGGAAGGGAGGAGATTGGAGTTGGTGGCCGAAAGAGAAAAGAAGAAGAGACGTAGGGGGGGTGCGGCGCGAGGAAGGAGAAAGGGAAACTCCAAATTTCTTTTTTCCTTTATTTTTTGTAATTAATAAATAATAATAATAATGAATAACTAAAAAAAACATATTATTATTATTATTATTTTCCAAACAAATTTTCCCTTTCACTTCTTTTCTTTTCCATAAAATAAATGTTCTCTTCCAATCTAAAAGAGATAAATTACACCCAACAACATTTAAAATCCTAAAATAAAATAATTCAATTCAAATCAATTACCTTAGTGCTCGGGGTGTTACAATATGTTCAATGTGAACTATATTTTTTGCATCAGAGAGAGCTTTTTCTTGTGACGTTTTTTATCCCGACGCCTAAACCTGCGAGGATAACTTCAATTTCTTGTAGTGGACATTGACATTCCAAAGATTACTATCCTAATTTATCTCCTATCCCAAGAAATAGAAAGGGGTAAATTCAATCTTGTGTAGTTGTGTTTCTAACTTCTTACTCAAACAAATCTCCAAAATGATAGGCTTGTTAAGTCGACTATCAAGGTCACTCTCATCGATAAAAATCAAAGGACTGTTGTCATAAATAAGAGCTCACAACTCATTTAAAATTATTGTCTCCTATAGTCATCCTAGAGAAATATTGGCTCCTTCAAGTAAGAATGTTATCAAAAGAAACCAATTATTTCACCATCTGGTCTAGATATGAACTCTTTTATATAAGATATCCACATTCACATGTCTTTACATGAACAAATGAACACAATATGGTTCATATTCTTTGTAACAATTACAAAGTGGGTTGTATCCGTAGTGTTACGTTCCCAAGATAGGACACCAACCTTTATCCATTTATTGTAGATATTTTAGGTTATAACTTGAACATGAACAACTTGAATGTCAGCCACAAACCATTCATCTAACATCATATAACATTGGATCTTAGTTTACTGGATTGAATTACTGTTGTCTAAATGTCAAATAAAATACCTTTTATTTTATTAGATGAACATTTTTTCTTAATGAAAACTAAAAACCACAAGATTTAGGACGACAATTTCAACATTCTTCCACTTGTTCAAAAGGAGTAGAATGTACAGTATTAATATACAATACCAAAAGAAACGAATCAAAAGTAAATTGTCAATATTCAATACAAAAAGTAGAGTATCAAAATACAAGACAATAAATACCTTAGCAATTATTATTTAATTAAAAGAATATAATAAAAAAATATAGGATAAAATTAGGTGGCTACAACATGCCCCCCTTCGTGCATCCTTGTAGAATTAGAAGGTGGACGAAGGTATAGCCACTAATTCATCAAACAAAGATGTTTTAGATAAATTACTAGCATCAAGGACCACGGATAAGACAAACATCTAATGACAAAAAAATAAAAAAGCTGGAGGCTAGGAATAAAACAAGCGTCATTGCAGCGACATGGTGTCAAGGGCCAAGAATAAAACAAGCGCCTCATGACAAAAGAATTAATAAATTGATTAAATAATAATAATAAGAAGAAGAAGTTAAAAAGAGAAAAGAAACAATAATACAAAAAAAGTATTAATAATAATAATAAGTTTAGTAATAATAATGCTAATATAAAAGAAAAAAACAGTAATATAAAAATAAACATAATACTAAAAATAAGTTTTTATTAAAAAAATAATAATAACGATAAAATCTTCTTTATTCCTCATTCTTTCTCTCTATATTTTAGAGAGAAGAAAATAAGTATCAAGACTTGGAAAAAAAAAGTAATGAAATAACAATAATAGTAAAAATGAATTATATTCTTATGTCTTTTTCATTCTTCCCTATTTCTTAGAGAGAAGAAAAAGACTAAAGATTTTTTTTAAGCAAAAGAATAATGATAAAAGTAAAAAAGTAGCAAGAAAATAATAAAATTTTCTTTATACATTTTTATTTCTTTCTTTCAATCTTTTAAAACAGAGAAGAAAAGAAAATTAAGGATTCATATCCCAAGGAAAATTACTTATTGTATGAGCTGCGGATCCTTAGAAGTAAATCTCTACCAAATGCAACCTCCAATTAAGTTTATTTCAACATGGGATTAAGTTGTTTAAGATAAAGAGAGAAAAAAAAAGGCAAACACAATAAGGTAATAAAATGAATAAGAAAAATTCATCTTTTGCAGAAATTTTCTCATAGATACATGAAATTCAAGGTATAGCATGAAAGAAAAGGGAGTTTTGAAGTTAAGTTTGAGAAAAATTTCTTTTGCTAAGTTTACTTATTGATCATAGTTTTCAATAAATATGTTTTGTTTTTAAAAGTTGTCACTCACGGGGTTTTATAGTTCACCTTTCATTGTTTTTATTTTCTTTATAGGTAGAGATCATGGTTCTGATGCCTGACTATTCTGCTAAAAGTTTGAACAAGAATTTTTTGTACGACTCATTCCATTCATGCATTTAAGGGGTTGTGATTATGTTAGTAAAAGAGTTAGTTGTTTTGTCTACGAGGGTCTAGTAAAGAAATTTTGAGTTTTTTTTAGGGGATAATAATGTTGTTAAGACTTTAAACTTATTTCTTGTGTATGTAAGACTTGTTCTAAATAGGTTGTCCATAGGTTGGATAAATTTGATAATATTTTATAAGGATTTATTTATTCTTCAAGTTTAGATGTTTTCTTTTTCGCAGTGCTTATATTGTTAAAAGAGATAGTTAAAAGTTCAGGTTAAGCAAGGTTGATAGGTATCATTAGCAGAAAAATGATGTCGGTCGACTTCACGCCACCATCTCGAGCCTAGTGACACCCTTCATTCTATTCATGTTGCAAATAAAAATTGCATGACTATTTCTAATAATGGCAACTTGACATACCCACATTAAGTATCCCTAACTTATATATTTTGTCTCACACCTTACCTTTAATCTTGGACAGTTATATGGTTTTGACCTCACTATTTGTTTCTCTTTTTAAACTAAAGATCCACAAACAAGATACATGGTAGGCATGAGTCCCAAAGTGAAAAGATAGTTTGAGCTCATTTCACTTTAACTCCCCACTTGTTCATCCATCCATGCTTCTATCATGGACCTGACTATTTATTAGTGGCACTTTATGTTGATCACTTCTTCTTATAAATTCACCATTTAATTATTGCTAGTCATTTACATAATGTTTCAAAATTTCTCTTTTTAAATTGTTTCGATTAAAAATTTACTAAATAACCTACTTTATCTTTCTCTCAATCATTCTTTATAAATGATCAATGTTCTGACTTAATTCATTCTTACATTTGGGTTCATGCCCCTATCACTATTGTCCATAATGCTGAAGCTACTTCTCTTAGTCTTCCACACATGTTTATCCCTTTAAGGCCTTGTTGATTGAGTTGGTACACTAATGTGTGTGTGTGTGTGAGAGAGAGAGAGAGAGAGAGAGAGTTCCTTAACCATCGACCACTATTCTTCATTGTGACAATCGCAACACTGTATAGATTGTCCACAACGTTGTGTTCCATGAACTTACCAAGCATATATCGAGAATGATTGTCAGTTTGTTTCTATTTTGTAACACTCTCCTTCTAAGATCTATCTTTACTAGAAGCAAACAAACCAGTATTCACCAAAGTATTGTCAACAAATCGCTATACTTAGTTGCTTCACAAAGTCATGAGGTACCGTTGTACCTTATGTTTGAGGAAGGGTGTGAGCATCAAACTTATATTCATGTAATAAGGTAAATTAGGGACTTTCCTTTATTGTACTTTCCCTTCATTTATATCTACTTGCTTTTATATTTAGTTTGCATTTATCTTTATCAGGACTAGGGGTGTTAAAAAAATCTGGTAACCTGATAACTTGTAGAAATAAAAGTTATTATAACCTTTTAGATAGAATAATGAGACTAAAATATGTGATAAGTGTATCAAAATGTGTAGCTTATGTTGTAAATTCATAAATATTTGGAAATACACTTTACATAAGTTTCCATGTCTGTTTTACCATGTTCATAGTGTCTTAACACAAAATCGTGAATAAAAGAAGAGACTAGTGAATCGTAAAGGAACTTGCACGAAGATTACGCGAGAAGACCTTGCCTAGCAAGTACAATTTCTAGGCGAGATCCACATCAACATGCAAGAACGGTTAACTAGAAGACAAAAGTGGTAGATGGAGTTGATGTGACTTGACAAAGACTGAATTCGATGCTAACGTGTTGAGAAGAATCTAGAAGTTTTTCATCGAAAGTTGCATATAAAAAGACTCCACCCCTACCAAGAAAATTACGTATGAATGGACTAGAAAGCTGGCCTAAATGGGCCAACCCTAGAAAGGGATGGAAAGGAGCCTTTCCACCATCTGTAAAAGATCTTCTTCTTCTTCTCCCGTTAATCTGTAGGTGAAAGCTTAAGGTCTGAGTAGAGAAGAGTCCATTTTCCATTTCTTCTAACTTGTAATGTTCATTTCTATACTTTCCATTTTTGTATTTCTTTGCAATGTATCTGTTCATATTGTAAAGTGACCTAAGACCTAATTCTTTAATATATTACATGTTTATACCTTTTCAATCCATCATGTCTTTAATATTCATCTGTCAAAGTGTTATTTGTAGTTTAGATTTGTGATAAGTTCTTGATATGAAGCTTAGTTATAACTCTTTTTACTTTAATTGAGTTATATTCATTACTTGACCAATGTAAATCGACAACTACTCGTGAGAGCAAGTAGCAAGGACATGGTTAACCCGCGAGAGGTTGTCACCCTTAAAAGAGAAGCTCATAACTCTTGTAAGTAAAATTTTCTAGATATATCTTGCTTAACCAAGTTACTCATTTGCATCCAGAAAGGCAAGAAAGGGTAGCATTTAAGACAACGAGAGGTGCTCGCCTTAATCATAAGCTAGTTAACTGAGTTTGTATCGCATCAAGTTGTTGCATGGTTTAATCACCTAGTAGCACATAAATCTTCCCTCACTCTTTCTTTGACAAGTTAGTTCACAATTCCATCTTGACTCAGTTTTTATTTCCCCTTTTCAAAATCTCTAGTGTAGATAAGTAAATATAGTATAAGCTTACACTTTACCACACTGTATATAATTCATTTATACCGCGTTAATTAAGAGTAGACCATAGAACTTTGTTCGACCCTAAATAAACCAGGAAACCTATTTTTTCGCTTACACTTGGACAAGCAATAAGAAAACTTGTACTTAACAATGACTTAGTATTACGTGAAGATGAGATACATACTAAGCATCTAGCATGCATTGACAATGGCCAATGACTCATCACATAGAATTAGATACAGACACATACAATACTATTGCAAACAACACTGAGTCCACAATCATGAAACCAACAACCAAGTTTTTTTTCAGGTGAATTCATTCAAGAATAACCCACCCAACCCAACCCACCCAACCCAAACTATAAGGGTTAAGTTGGGTCAGAGAATTAAAAATAATGGATCGAGTTGCTGGGTTGGAAATTAAAGGGCAAGTTGACCCAACCTGACTCGCTTAAGGGGTATCTATCTATCTATCTATATCTATATATATATAATACCCTAAAATAACATTTGTCATTCTCATTTTGCCCCAAACCTCACGCACTCAACTCCAACCCCTTGGATTTCAGCGTTCACACTTCCTCCCTTCACATTCTAGCCTTCATAATCCCTTTGCAATCTAGTTGTCGTACATTTCGACGAATGTTCCCTTCAATCACGGTCTCCTTCACATTCAACCTTCCCTTCACACGTAGCACACTTATTTTACTTCCCTTTCTCCTTTGCCACACTCAGGTAAGCCTACTTGACTTTTATCTTTTAGCATATGTTAAATCTTAACACTTTGCAGTCTCACATTCTAAGTTCCATATTTCCATTCTCTTTGTAGTCTCTGTTAAGCCCACTCCGTAGGAAGAACTGGATATATATTGTTGGAACTAAATATAAGGATTGATTAATGGAAAAAAATAGAGGGGGAAAAGACACCACAAGAAGAAGAGGCAGGAAAGCTACTGGAAGTACAAGAAGAGGAAGGCTTCATAAGATAGGTCTGAAGATTATCCATTAGGGCCACAGAGCGATGAGGGGCAAAGAATGATCAAAGTCTTTTACCGCATAGTAGGGCAGAAACTTCAAAGCCTCAAGTAAACTCACTCTCACCTTCGTCCTTTTACCTCTAGTTTGACCTATTAATTAAGAGGAATTGCCTCGATTCCAACCTCTGTACGAGATGCTTGCTCTGAAGTTGTGCTTGCTCTGAGGTTGTCAATCTACTCAATTGTGAGATTTTCAATGGGAAAGTAGACATAACCTAGTCCTTCTCCCCTAACCTACGATCATTATTCTAGTTGGTTCTTAGTGATGCATCGTGGTAGGGCATTCGCCAGCTATGAGAAGGTAGATTTCTCTTTATCCTAGACACGAGGTGTCCCATCTTTAACTTAATCTAAAATGGATTCCACCGTGTCAATGTTTTAGACTCATCTAGACCCTTGTTTTTGCTAGAGAATTCCTAAAACATTCTACCCACAATATTCTTTACGCCTTGAACTTACTAGTTGGTTCTGGAGAATGGGATGGAACCTTGTTAACATGCATTTTAAGGTGTAAAGTAAGTAGAAGGTATCTTAAAAAGGTTTAAGGTGGATTTAAGCAAGGAGGAGGTGTCAACTTCTACTCATCAAGGAACTCAAAAAATAGACCTGCTTCAGTATTGAATTTCTCACAATCCACTCAAGCACTTCGAGTGAAATTAGTCTAAAAAGTTTTCATTTTAAGTCTATTTTCTACATTAAGGCTGTTGGTTTATTTTGAGGAAGGAAAATTTGTGTTTGTGTTAACAGAAGAGAGGAAGGTCATTCTCGAGTAAAAACTTAATAGGCTTTACTTCAAGGAGGTTACTGGATGTATTCGGTTGAATCTTTTACTGAAATTTTTAGATAATATTATTAAGATATTTTGGAACAACTTTATAGAAGAAATTAGTTTCATTTATGTAAAGACCCGACTTTTCTATCTAAGTCGAAGTCATTAATTTTTGACGAGGCACTTTGAATGACACAAAAAAATAGTAAAATTTATCTGAAACCATATTGTCAAAGAAAAACTTAAGTTCGAGCCCTTTTCAATAAACCAAAATCTTTCAAAGTACAGTTTTCAAAACAATAGTTCAAACACAAATATTTCTAAACAGTCTCATGTACTAAAGAAAACAAGAAGGACATAGAGCGGAAGCATTTGAAGATCATTCCCCTATGGCAATCACGTCTCCTTCTTGTCCCTCGTCGGTCTGCATCCTTTATTACCTTTGCCTGAAAAAGTTAAACATAAAAGGGTGAGTATAAACATACTCAGTAAGAGACCCACTACTAGTCCCATTAGGAGAAAAATTAAACTTTTAACTTCCTAATAGGGTACCCTGCACAGTCTCAGTCTTGTGGTCCCGTAGGATACACATAATCAGTCTAACGCCCCGAAGGATGCACATATCAGTTTAGTGCTCTGCAGAAGCACATATCAGTCTAGTGCTCCTGAAGGATGCACATATCAGTCTAGTACTCCTGAAGGATGCACATATCAGTCTAGTGCTCCCAAAGGATGCACAACAGGTGGTGATCCCGTAGGACACCGGCAAGATAACTACCCAATAGGAATCTAACAATTTTCCCTTGAGTCCATTCTAAACATCTTAACAGTCATTCATAGTACAGTCAAACGTTCTCATCACATAACCTCTAACAGTCATCTCATTCTAATTTAACCCAAGGCCAGTCAAAACTTATCAGTACATCAGTCAACAACCAAATAATCATAACATTCCCTCAGTCCACAAGAACACGACTATACTTAATATATCATATATTTCGTCTAACAACAAACCACCCGTTTAAAACCTACACCATCTATAAGAAACCTCTACTAGTTTCAATCATTCAGCATCCACATGTGTATGCATATATGTATATTCAGAAAATCACATAAAGGCACTTAACACCCAGTCTACATCGAATCCATGTATATATATAAGTTTTTCCCAGTCAACCACAACATACCATAACCTTCAAATCTACTTCGACATACATGTGTATCATATCAACATCCAACCTCGATATAATGATTTCTCAATTAGATACACTCGTACATAAGCATCACTCATCTTAGCTCAGTCAAATCAATCAACCATACACTATCCCTTCTTTAACATCACAGTCAACCATCCTCAGTTCAGTCAATACAATATTTTTAATTCAGTCAATCCATTAACACATTAAAACTACGTAAAACAATTAAATCTTTTTAACCCCTTCAATCTACGCTTAGCAGTCATGTTCTTTGTTTCATTCAAGTCCACGCATAACAGTCAATTCATTTTAAACAATTTAAATCAACATATAGGTCCAGTAGTAGAAATCTCTTACCTTAACATTAGGGAAGCTCCTTAACCGAACCAACGTCCTCGAAGACGAACCTAAACATAATGATTAAATCTCAGTATTTTCCCAAATTCGTTTCTTCATTCAAATAATTAAACCACGATATCCATGAACTTACCCAAGCCGATAGAAAGTCGAACTCCACCTCAACCTATTGAAAAATCAAGGATCCGCTCACCGACCTTAACTTGGCACCTTTAAAGAACAACAAACCACGACCGTTTAATTGACATTATACCTCAACGCATCTATCACGCGGAACCATCAAATTCATTGTTACAACTTACACTACAACCCGATACTTCTTGTGGCAAGGCAGAAAACATACTTAGCTTAGGGGAAAAATCGATGCACACACAAGCAGAGTGAAACGACACGTAAAAGGGTGCCAAAATTGCAGCTAGAAGGAAGAAGATACAGCTGGAATGGGGGAAACGCATGGCGGCGCAACGGCTGAGACATGACGGAACCAGACGACAAAATTGCGGTGGCTAAGAGGCACGAATTGGAGTGGGTAGCGAGCGTTGTGATGCAGAGGCGTAGAGGAGGGAGGAGCAACGCATGTCG
The DNA here is from genome assembly GCA_037974545.1 of Cucumis variabilis. Lineage (NCBI taxonomy): Eukaryota > Viridiplantae > Streptophyta > Magnoliopsida > Cucurbitales > Cucurbitaceae > Cucumis > Cucumis variabilis. Next base: position 21,627,500 of record JBBPDI010000029.1, on the reverse strand, counting down.
AATTGGCTTCGCTGGATTTTTGTCAGACGAAGAAGACTCACAACGAGGTAACGGTCGAATGACAGAGTCGCGCGACGATGCTGTGTGAACGTGACGCCTGAGGTTGATCGTGGAACGACGTGCGCGGCGGGCTTGGTTGGCTTCCGATCTGACCAAAAAGGGGGATCGGCGATTGGGTTTAGTTTTTCGATGGAGGTTGTCGGCTTCAGGTGAACGAAACGAAGGGGAAGGATGGCCAGACAAGGTGGCTGTCAAAGGTAGGTGGCGGCAGCTATGGTGGATAGGGTAGAAGAAGAAGAAAAGGTGATTGGGGGGGGAGGGGTTGCTGGACGCGAGGAAGAAGGAAATTTTTAATTTCTTTTTCTTTTCTTTTTTTGTACTTAATTAATAATAATAATAATAATTAATAATAAAAATAACATATTAGTATTATTATTATTTCTCAAACATTTTTTCCCTTTCACTTCTTTTCTTTTCCACAAATTAAATGTTCTTTTCCAATCTAAAAGAGACAAATTGCACCCAACAAACATTTAAAGTCCTAAAATAAAGTAATTCGATTAAAATCAATTACCTTAGCGCTCAAGGTGTTACATGAAATAATTGAAGTAAGTATAGGACCACATGGTTTCGTAGGGTTACAATGTACACCATTTTGATTGATTGATAACTCATTGGTGTCAAGTGAAGGACTCTGTTGGTATGAGATAACAGTCACCATATAATCAAGCTAGATGCACTTACAAATTATTGATTAGTTCCCTCCCACCCCAACCCTCCCTCCCCCCGCGTGAATTCATATGCTCTCTCATCACAGTCCATTGAATCCAACCATGTGGATCTCTTGTGTTAAGAGATACCTCTAGCTGGTTGGTTGAACTAGATTCCTCTTTCCAATTTCGATTGATTTGTGTGGTTGTGATCTAGTGATAATGTTGAAATATTGTTTGTAGACAATATAATATCATTCTCTACTCAAGCAAGCTCATATGATTCGTCGTATTTTTTACCTATACATGTACCATCATAATTCATATTTCCAAGACCTCTTCTTAAATTTTTTTCTTTATGTGTGATTCAGCATTACGAATAATTGAACTCTACTAAGATTATCTTTGAAAAAAAGAAAGGCAACGTCATCATCATTCCTTATATATTATAGAGGCGCTTCAAAATCAAGTATATATTTAACTCTCTTTACTACATCAAAGTCTGCATAACTGACATTTGTAATCATGTCTATGTGAGCTTTAAATTCTTCATACTTCAATGTTATAGGCACAATAATTCCTGTCATCTCACCTCCAATATACAAACTTTGGTTTCCATCCCAACCCCCTCAACTTGTAATAGATATTCCTCATCTCACGACCTATATTCTCTTCATGTCTCACTCATTCCAAGTCTCTTTCACATTTATGTCTTGCTATCCAACCATTTCGCTAATTTATTGTCTCGCTCAAATGTGTCTCATTGTCTCGTTCTCATGTTGTCTCACTATCTCATTGGCTCACTCTCACTACATATAGCTTTACATCCTTTTATGTGTAACACTCTTTCCTTGATCTTTGATTTCAAACACTTTCACTCTACGAATATAGTTTTATGCAATACTCACTTCGTACCTTTTCTAGATGCCACAGCTCCAACAAACACCTAAAAAATGGAATAGAATCCCCGTTGTGTGTAAAGGCCTCTTGATTTATGGAAATTTCGTTCAACAAATCACCATTAAGAAGAACTCCATCAACAAATAATTCACCGTTCAAATGAAGCTTCAGTTCAAAGACAACATGATTGCGTGTTTGCTTAGTTCAGTGTTATATCATTCATTTTCATTTCATAAAATATTGTCAAATTGTTCATACTCTAACAATTAATTACATCATATAGGTCAAATTCCAATCGAGACATCAAGATTGTGGTATAATGAGAGCGAGACAAAAATGTGAGGGCAAAGTACATACTCTGGTAATGTTATGACATAAGCGAGGGTTAGTTGGCATTATCTTTTTTAAAAAAATAGAAAATTTAACATATTTGACCTGCCAAATGGGTCATCCGTACAAATTTTCCAAGTTAAAGTTTAAAAATTTAACTCTACTTTTGTTTTGTTCAAGGTCCCTTTTATGTCTACTTAATCTTTACAATATGGGTCGTTGAAGTTGGTCTATGTCTTGATTGTTATCTTATAGTTCATTCTAGTATAATTTAGAATAGAAAGAACTTGTTAAGATAGTTTAGGTTGAATTATGCTCAAATTAATATATGTATTATTGTTTTAACTAACTTTGTGATGTTTTGAGCTGAGATGATATGTGTAAACGATTTGGGCTGAGATATGACTATCTTTTTTAATAACGTTACAAAATTACCATTCTAAAGTTTTTTAATTTCTGTCAAACATTTTAAATTAACATTCTAATTTCTATCTAGCATTCCAATAGATATTTGTAGTTCTAAAACATGCATGAAAAGTTAACGATAATACTTTTGAAAAGGGATAATTGCAAATTTAACAATTAAATTCAAAATAATTAAGTATATAGCAACATTTTAAGACATTTGTAAATAATGTAGCAAAATTTGTCAAATTCTATCAATGATAGAAGTCTATCACCGATAGACCATATTGCAAATATTGATCTATCATTGATAGATCCATATGAGTCTATCAGCAATACAAGTCTATCAGCGATAGTTTTGCTATATTTGTAATTTTTGTTAAATATTGTTATATCCTTAATTATCAATATCTATCAGCATCTATTAGTGATATTCGCCATATCTATAAATATTTTAATTTAGATCATTTTGTTATATTCGAAAACAACCTTTTATACTTTAGACTAAAAGTTTTCAAACCTTAGATTTTTTGTTTTAGTTCTTATTTGGTTCCTAGGTTTCAAAATGTTACACTTTCAATCCTTAAGTTTTACATTTGTCGTAATGTTACAATTTTACATTTGAGAATTGAATATTCTTCCTACATAGTCCATAATTTTCAAAATGCCACACTCTTAACATTGACTTTTTATTAAATACACATTTTTCGTTTATTTTAACGGTAATGTCTATATTAATTAATTTAAATGAATTATAGTTAATTAATTTCATTGTTTTTCATCCACATTACAATTAACTTTTAAAACAAATTAGAAAGTTCAAACCTAGGGACCAAAAAATAATTTTTCCAAGTTCTTAAGATAGGTTCTTAACTTTTCAATATGATATAAATAGGTCCTTATTATGTTAACGCAACACTATACATAGTTTTATTGGTGGGCACTAACTTTTATTTGAGGATCCTTCAGTAGTGCTTATACTAATGAAGTCGATGATGAGAATCTTTTAATCACCTAAATTATTTTTTCTTTGACGGCAAGAGGGGACATTGAAAAGAAAACAAGATCATACTAAAGTCTTAGAATCATTTGAAAATCTATTGTTCACGTCTAGACAAAGCTTGTATTAGGCCAATCATGACATAAAATAAGGACATTCATATACCAATGATGAGAGACAATGAAACTTAGAGGGGTGGACAAAGTGGTAAGTAGAGTGACATGAGGCTATGCATATGATATAGATTGGCAGCCCTTGGAGAACAAAAAAAAAACAAAAAGGACAAATAGTTGCTTTGAAGATTAAACTATTTAAGTTATCAATGTGATTGATGTTTTTAAGTATCAAGTCTTTCATTTTCAAGAAGATATATTTAAGGTACTTAATTCAAAAATATTGATAGAAAATTAAAGTTTAGACGTTGAGAGAGGTTTTTGAGAGGATAGTAAGAGAACATTGATAACATGATTTGATAACCATTTGACTTTTTTGAAAAGAATATTAAATCTATGAAAAAAAATCTCTTTTTTTTAATTTACTTTTTACTAATATTTTAAAAAAAATAAACAAAATTTATAAACTAAAAATAATAATTTTTAATTTTTTTTCCTTTTAAATTTAGTTGCAAATTTGAAATTAAAAAAAAAAATCTCCAATAGTTGCTAAACATACCTAATTTTTCAAGTTCAACCAAAACAAAGAATTAATGGAAGTAATCATGAATTGCCTTCAAAAGAGTTGTTGGTGTGCATCATGAAGGTCCTCCACGTCTAGCTCACTTGTATAGAAAAACTTCAACACCTCCACCAAACTCTCAATAATTAATTATTTAATGCCCAAAAAATATAATATTTCATTATTCACAATTGTAGCCTCCTAAAAATTTAGTGAATGACATCAATAATATAGGTCAGAGTTTTTTCATTCATATGAACTAACTCCTAAATTTTGTCTATTGTTTAATAATATTTACATTTGATCAAAAAAGTAATATCATGATTTTTGACCCAACATTATTATCGACATGTGGAAATAATAAAATGAAGAAAAGCATGATATGTTGAGATTGACAATTAAATACACTAAAGGGAGATTAGCCTGGGTTAGGCCCAAGTCAGAAACTTAGGTCAATGTTGACCCTTGTCAAATGTCCAACAAGATATGTTTTACCCATTCCTCAACCCAAAGTAATATTTAAGCCTAAGACATAGCTCAAGGAGGAGCAGAGGCCAAGGTCGACTTTTGCCAAATGCCCAACAGAGCATATTTTACACGTCTGGACCAAAAATAGCACTTTAAGCTCCCAAGATATAGTCCAAGGAAGATCCTCGGCCAAGGCCTAGGTAAAAATTCTCTATTCAATTATTCACAATCTTCACCATAATGACTCATTTAACAATACATATAGTCAGAGAAGTTTAGTTGTGTGGCTCTGTGTATCTTCAATGGATGTATCCATTTGAACATTACATGAAAGTTCTTAAAGGGTATGTTCGAAATTGAAATAGACCTGAGGGTTCTATTGCTGTGGGATATATTATTGATGAAGCTATAGAATTTTGTACAAAATTTTGTCAAAATAACATGTCAATTGGACTTGGGAAGGCTAAAGAACGAGATCAAAATGATGATATTGGACGACCCTCGTCTGCATCTTCTCACACGAGGTCAGAGAAAGAACAACTAATGCAGGCTCATTTGTATGTGTTAGAGAATACAAATGACGTTCAACCTTACATAGAGTATGTCAACTTTCATTATTTACTTTATCTATTTATTATGTTATACCCATTAGGATATCTCTAATCATCGTGAGTTGATACAATAACTTTGTAGAAAACATATGGATCATTTGAAAAAAAATATTCATCAAAGGCAAAACATCTAAAATGGCTACAAGATAAGCACAATCAATGTTTCAAGTATGCGTCTAATGATGTTCAATTATTTTGTTTTAGTTACTTTTTAAAAAAAGTCTTGCTAATTTATATTTACATGCCTATGATTTTTAGGTTGCTAAAGAACTTGAGTTACCAAACAACATAATATCTTATACATTGAGATGAATATCACATGGTTCTTCGTCTAATGTAATAACTTACTCTAGTTATGTTATGAATGGTATTTGTTACAATACAATAGATGTCTAGTGCAAAGGATAAACATTCTATAGCAACAAACATATCGTTTTACAGTGTGATCCAAGAGATTTGGGAGTTAAACTATATTAATTTTTAAATTATAATGTTTAAATATAACTAGGTTGATAGTATTAGCAGTGTCAGAACAGATGAGTTGGGGTTTACATTTGTGAATCTTAAACGTATTGGTCATAAGACATATTCTTTTATCCTAGCATCACAGGCAAAACAAGTATTTTTTTATCGAAGATCCAAGTGAATCTAAATGGTATGTTGTGTTGAATCCTCTCAATCAAGAGTACGAGGATTGTATTAATGACGATGAGTTAGGAGATATAAGTTTAAATTGTATCAGTTTTAACAATGTTCCTGTTGGGCTTTCTTTTAATTTGATTTCAGGTCCAAAGCAATTGGAGGACAGTTGCAAAGAAGACTAGGAGGAGATGAAGCCATGTCTCTTCTTCTTGGTGATCGTACACGTGGACGAAGGTAAAAATCCCCTTCTTTATTTGTTTCTGCACTTTACGAAAAGAAAAGCAAACAAAGATAAAAGAAAATGAAAAGAAGAAAATACCTTGCCTCTTTTCTCTTTTCTTCTCTGCAAACCCTAATTCTTTATCAATGGTGGTTTTTATTTTTAATGGAGTAGATCACACAAGCAATGGTTGAAGATGAAGGAGAAGAAGAAGAAGAATGCACGATTTACGTAGTTCGACCAAAGAATGCCTACATCCACGAGAAGGATCACTTTTCTTGATTTTTAGAGATGGGTACAATATTTTTTGCTTGTTTCTTTTCTTTTTTTTTCTGTATCTAATGTAAAAGAAGTGTACGTAAAGCTTAGACTAAATTTTTTGAGATACACCTTTATATTTATAGGTGTTTACAAAGAAAAGAGAAAATAACAAAAAAAAAAACTATATTGTTGGAATTCAATATCTACAGTTCCTAAAAACTACGTTTGAGGAAATGAACGATGAAGATGATTCAACCTGCATGCGAACTGATTGTGATGGTATTTGGATAGTAAATGAAAATGAATAATAGATGGTAAAGTTTATTATTATTTTTTTATTGTTTATAAATTTTAGTATGTCTATAATAATGTTTATTTTCATGACAAGTTAGGTACTAATGAAATGTAGTAGTGATGACCACCCCTTAGTTGGAGGCAACAAGGATGTAGTCCAGGTTGATATTATTTTAGAGACATCTAGTCGAAGGAGTGAGTGTGGTCCTACCATGATGATTCATTTGACAAAAATTAGCTCTGAGGCAAATCAATTGATTGTTAACTACAACGAACGTGGTGAATGAATTGGTGAAAATGCAACTCAAATGGTGAGTTACATTGAAACATGCATTTGAAACAACATTCTGATTACTTATGCTTCACGGTTAAACGTCACGACAAAATTAAAAGATAAAATTTATGTTTGCATTCAGGTAAACATACTTCTTTTATTCTTAAATTAATATAGTGAGATCTGACGTTATTTTTATATATGTTATTTTGTTATTTTTAGAAATTATTTGTAACTAACCCAAAATCCAAGAACATATTATGAAAAAAAGCTAGAAGTTCATTCAGTAATTTCAAAAGTATTTTGAGAAACAATCATACTTTTCCATACATAGATAAACCAGAATGCTTAAAATTTCCACAACTAAACTACCCTAAAATATATCTATCTGATTCGTAAACATTTGTATCTCTATCTCTGAGTGAAGATTTTCTGATGAGTGTTACGACTTATTTCATGTTTCAATAGTTAAATACATTAATGCATAATTGACTTTTGTTATATGTGTGTGATATAGAAATGTGACAATATGCAAAAAAAGCGACGCAAGAGTTACAAATATAATCATAGAACATCTCGCAAAGGCTACGCAAATTTGGAGGAAGAGTTGGTAAGTTTATATTACTATGCACAATATTATCCTACGTTTATCAAATTTAATGTTTAATTTATTTGTATACATGTAGAAAAAAGAAGGAAAATTACCATTGTTGGCCGATTGAGCTACCCTTTGAAAACATGCTCGAGTGGGTAAAGATGGAGAATTCATTAATAAAGAGGTTGAAGAGATTGCAGTAAAAATCATAAGTAAATTTGACTACTAGGATTTTATAGGTTTGAGACATATTTCCAACTTGTGATAAACAAATTTTTAATGATTTTTTCCAATTGTAGGATGAACTCTAGAAAGATGTCGATAAAACATATAATGTATCGAATGATACCCGTACTCAAGCGTTGGGGACACCTGAACATGGAGGATGTGTGAGAGGTGTAGGCGGATTTATTATACCTTCGTTCTACTTTCAAAAACATATTCCATCAAAACCCAGAGAAACTCATATTACTATTGATGTAGATGCTAACTGGAAAAAGGAGAAATCACATATTTATTATAATACAGTGAAACGGCAAAAAAAATGTTTAAATGTTTTAAGAGAACTAGAGAAACAAGCTTAGATACACATTTTGGATGCGATCAGAATATTAGTAAGAAACAGCTAATCTCAATGCCCATCCATCCCATTGAAAAAATTGATATAATAAATATGATATTTAATTTAATTTTATATATTGTATTTCATGATTTATTCAACATTGATGATAAATAGAGATGTGAATGTATTTTTCAAGACCATGTAGTCTTCTTGTTGGAAAGGTTAATAACATTGTTGCAACAGGAACTATTTTCGAAAGAATAAGTATGAATGAAATAGTTTATGGAGTACAACTTGGAGCGGGTGATGTGTGGGTTCTCATTGAACCTTCATCTAACAGTCGTTCTCTGCTGCCTATACCCATTATTGGAAGCATCTATTTTGTACACGATACAATTGGTTCACACATTCTATGGCTAAAATCTCTTATAGTTATAAAAGAATAAAAAAAAAAAGGTAAAGTTTTAATTTTGAAATATGCATTTTCGCATTAGCATGTTTTCATTTTAATTTTTGACTTTCTTTTTATAGACATCTAGTAAAAAGTCTCATAGGGCAGAATCTTTGAAAGCAACAAAATCGAAAATGAATGAATTAAAACTACCAACGACATTAAGGTTTGTGTTGAGGCATGTAGATAAGGATATGAAATATGAATATCTTACTATCCCAATTAACACTGAGGATAGTTTTGGGTATAGATTCAATGTAAACGTGATGACAGATAGCATTAAACAACATTGTTTGATGGAGGAATTAGCGCTTTTAGTGATCTTGAGTTATATGATATAAGTGCAAAACTTCAAAATCTTATTTTCATTATTTTTTTAGATGCATATTTCTAATCTTAAAAGTTTTTTTTTTAATGTTAGTTGTTTATATGAATATGACCCAAGTAATCTAGAGGAATATGCATTCATGAATCTTGGACAATTTCAAAAAGTTCAAGTACTAACGAACATAGAGCTCGATACCTATGTAATAGATTGATATCGATCAAGAATAAATTATTGATATGTCCATTTAATTGCGGTAAGTTAGAAAAAAAGTATTGTTATTTTTCTTATGTTTTTTAATTATAAATATTTTGTATTAACTTGATTGAAACATATGTTTATTATATAGATACCATTGGATGTTATTTAATGTCTAATTACGGACAAATATGATGTATTCACTCGATTCGTTAAAGACATGGTAGTTTTCGAGACGAGTTGAAATTTATGGTCAACACTTAAGTGTTTAACAGTTATTTTACATTAAGTGTGTATTTATTATGTAAATTACAATTTGTTATATTTTTTATTCTTTTTAATTCATAGCCTTAAGAAGGTTTTATGTTGAAACAATTAAACATGAGCTTGACCTCTTACTTGGATGTCAATTAAGATATGAGTACTTAAATTTCAAATAAATGATAATGTGCATTCAGTTAAATTTTTATTTTATTTTAACATGTGTTTTGAATATATGTGTGCATATAGTGTGCTCAATAGTCGGGCACACAGAATGTGGGTACTATATGATGAAGTTCATGCAAGACATAGTAAGGCAAAAGAGCATCACAATTACACATGTGGTATGCATTTTCTTGCACCATCTTTTATAGTTATTATTCTTACACTTAGTAGAATCTAGTCATTAAATTACATTTATTTCGTTTACAGTCGACAAGCACCTTATACTCAATCTGAATTGGATGTGGTGAGAGTTGAATATTGTGATTTTATAGAACTCTACATATGATACATGTTTTTATAGCAATGAACGGGTAGTTTTTATATTTATAGTTTAGGTATATCTTGATACAATAGATGTCAATTTCTATAGGGTTATGTCTTATATGATCCTATTTGTTAGATACTATTTTTTGTAGAAATATTGGTTTACAGTTGATTAATGAAAATTAATTAGTTTATTTGATGGATGTCTAATAATTTTATGAAATATATGTTACTTGTGTTTCAATTATATGGTCCGATCGTATGAATTTCATATTTGTGTCTGTTGATAATTTTCATGAGTTGTTTGAAGTTGTGAAGTTAGAAGTTTTGAGTTGTGTGAGTTCTATAGTTTTGGAGATGTGCCAGAGTTATGCAAGTTATGTACTTGACACGAATTTGCAAGAGTTGTTTGAACTAGGTTGTAGTTGTATGTAATGGATTTTGCATATTTTCAAGTTTTGGTATTTTTAGACTTTTGTTTTATATTGTTTGAGGTCGATTATAGGTCACATATATTGGAGGTTCGTAATTACCTATAATTTTTTCTAAAGCTGTTATAGTTGACAGGCTTAAAATGTCAAGAATAAATTTTTGTTAACAGGCAAAACCCGTCACTAGAAGGGCTATCTTGATGGGAAAAACATGTCAACAGAAACGGTTATCTTGATGAATTGATCGAATTTCTTGGTGGGCAAAAGACGTCAAACTTCCCTTTCATAATGGCCAATCCCATTAAGAATAGGTTTTTGATGACATGTTTTGGTCATCAAGTAAACTAGTTTTCTTGATAGACTATTTAGTTTTCTTAATGGACAAGAAACATCAAAGTCTCCTTTCCTAATGGCCAATACCATCAAAAAAGGGTATTTAATGGTATGATTTGGTCATCAAGAAAACAATTTTTTATGTGTTTTGCACATCAAAGAAGGCCAAATTTGCATTAGTAAGCACTTGGAAGCCTTCATATTCTCTGAGCAAAAGATTGATTTGTGGGAGCCAAATTTGCATTAGTAAGCACTTGATATGACTTAATCTCTCTGAAATTTCAGAGAAAATGAGTACGTGGGAAACCACCTACATTCCCTATTAATTTAATACCTTAATATAAATATTAAAATTATTTATTTAATAAAATAATTAATTAAATTATATTTAATTAATATTTTATTTAAATCATATTTAAATGAATATCTCTTACATAACCTATGGTTTTAATTAATTAGATCAAATTAAACTAAATTATTAATTAATTCATCAATTAATTAATTTCTAAATTAAATATCTTATATTTAACTTAATCCAAATTTGAATCATATTCAAATATAAATGTCACACCCCGCCCCGCAAACTTTCTTGCTTTTCTTGCGAGATGTGGTGCCACTTGAGCATCTCTGACGCGATTAAATGCCAAAGACACTCATCTTAAATCCTTTACCTTGTCTAAACGCCAAATACTTTAAATAACATGCTTTAGGCGATAAAACTTAACGTAGTCAACATAACCAAAACTTAAACTTTTTTAACAACAAACATTTCATACATAGTATATAATACAACTTAAACTAAAACTTCAAATGCCTAGTAGCTTTTCGCTTGGTAGGCCCTTTCCTTCCCCACCTCTTGCTCGACCTTAACGCCAAATCCTGGAAGATAAAGTTTTAAAATGTAAGTCTAAGAGACTTAGTGAGGTTTTATGAAAACCTTTTCACAATACCCTTTGATAAATCCTTTCGCCAAATCATAAATTTCAACACAAATCAGTTTATCAATAAACACATCATTTCGCAAAATATATCAAAATGCATGTAATCATTTTTACAATAGAATCAGATTAACTCGCAAATCACATCAATATACATTTCGCATAAACACCCATTAGTCACAATCATTCTTTACGCTTAGTCTCATTACCTTGCGTTTAGACTACTATATATCAACACATCTGATAACATACAAATTCGTCTCAGTTGCTCAGGCTGCATAACACAATGTAGTTCTTTTCTACATTGGTCAGCTTCACTCCACCATGCAGACCTTTTCTATATGGTTGCCTCTAACCTTATGTGCACAGAACAATTAGCTCATTTAAAAGAAGCAACAAATGGTTTGAAAATCATTTTATAATCATTTAAATTACAATAATCAAAATCATCTTTAAACATTATAAAACATGTTCTAAACATATAAGCTTTTCATATAAATCTTTTCATATTTGAAATCCTCATTCAATCATCAGGGCTTAATAGAGAAAGCTTGAAATCAATATAAAAAATTTAAAGAAAACCACTCACAAACACTTAGCCTTAAAACCGAAAATCTCTTCTTCTCTTTTTCTTTCTCGCATGGCCTTCTCGCAGAAACAAAATGGGGAACTTCAACACTTCAAAATTTTTTCAAAATCCCCCTTACTTAGTGACCCAAATTCTTTATTTATACTACTCTTTAACCTGAATTAGTCATCCTTAAATCCTTGTCAATTTTCCAGCTCCTACTTAAAACCTCACGCATGTAAAATTAATATTTGTCTTATTCATGCTTAAAATCTTAATCTTACACGTTAACCTCTCTCAAATCAGATTTGACATTTTCTCATCAAACCTTTCTTCTCACCTAAGTGCATACCGTGAATAGCTTTAATCACTTAACAAAACTCTCGAAGGTCTTAACCTGTAACTCTTCTCGGGGACTATCCAACTTTCTCGCAAAGACTCTTTCTCATGTAAACACCTAGACTTCACAAGTCTTATCGCAAATCCTTCTTTTCTCAAAGCTTCCTCATGAACTAACCTCTTTAGACTGACCAAAACACCTTTGTCTAAATTACCAAAATTGAACACTTTAGCAAATTTTACTTCTAATACTCAAATTAGAAGCGGGTCTCACAATAAATATCTCATAACATATAGTTTTAATGTGTATCATATATACATTTAATTTTTAACTTATAGTTCTAGTATGAATCTAATTCACATTAAACTGATATTTAAACTCATTCAAATATTTATCTCTCATAAATTTATTTTGAATCATATTCAAAATTAAATTTATATGATAAAGTTTAATTAAAATATGAACTTTATATTATAATGTATCACCATATACATTATATTAATTCTCAAAGTAAATTTGAACATTTCAAATTACAACCAATATAAATAAATCTCATTACTCTATGAGTTAGGAAGGGGACCTAATGGACCTAGAGATGAGAAGCTACAACAATATGAGATTAATTGGCTAAACGTATTAACCACATTAATCAATATTTGTTAACTGTGTGTATACTCCACTAAAGACTCACAACTGAACTCTTATCATTATAGATATATTTCTGTGTCCACGGATATAGACCAATAACAGCAAGTTAGTGCTTCACAAGCGTTTGTAAAACTAGCTAGGTCAAATTACCGTTTTATCCTTAGGTTACTTTTAGTCTTTAAATACCAGTGCTCCACTAATAAATAACTTGTTTATAGTCCAACCAATAAATACAAAATCTCTTTTGTGCCATCGAGAGAGTAGGATCCTTTGTTCAAGTCTTGGAGACATCATTTAAGAAAACATTTATCTACTTACCCTAGAGTCGTAAAGGAGTGAATTCCATCCCCTCACTCGATTTTGTCTCCAAAATGATAAGCATATTGAGTCAGAAATCTAGCCACTTTCACTCATACAAATCAAAAGACAATCCCTTACGAACAAAAGTTCATAATAAACTCATAATTAAGACTAAGTTACCTAGGTCATTCTAATGAAATAGAAACCTAACTAATTAATGGAGTTAAATCTAGTGCTTTTACTATTTCGTGGTCCAGTCTTATGCAAACTCATTCATAGTATACATTCATTTGCATGTCACTTATACGAACGTGATCATTGCGTTTATATCAAATACAAAGTGAGTCGTATTAATAGTGTTACCAGGATAAGGTACCCAACCTTATCCCTATACTATCGACCATTTAAGTTGTATCACGAACATTGATTCGCGTATGTCTCTACATATTGTTTAAGACTCATCAAACAACTTAGGATGTTTGTTTATTGGATTTAGGTTATTAAGAGAAAACTAATAGAATAATCAATAACACTTATTGAAATTATAATAACAACACTTTATTAAAAATAGTCAATGGATTATTTATTATCTACGAGTTTTAGGACATAAAACCCAACATCTTGTTCATTTATTGAGGAACCTAAAGTTGAAGTGTAAAAGAATAGTTGATACCTGTACTTCATGCATGTGGCAAAGCTTATAATCTTGTAGACTTTGAACATGAGATGCGTTTGTTGGAATCTGGTGCCCCAGGTATACGTGAGGAGTTTCAATCAATTGGTTTTTCGAGGTGGACTCATGTGTAATCACCATGTAGGAGATATAATGTCATGACCAGTAATATATTTGAGAGTTTGAATTATCCCACGATTAAAGCTAGGGAGTTACCAATATGTTCCATGCTTGAGCTTTTAAGAATGATGTTGCATAAATGGTTTTTTGTATCAAAGAAATGAAGCTGACTATCACGTTACAAATTTTACAAAATCAATTGACTAATTTTTAAGGGAACAGATTGAACATAGTTGATCAACGATGGTATTTTTCATTTACTTTGTCTTACATATTCTGTATATGCTTAATCATATTTATTAATACATTGTAAAATTTGTATTCATTTACCAATGTTAGTCAATCCCGTTAATAATATAAAATACCAGGTCATTGATGACATCGCTCAATATGTTGTGTACTTGTTGTAACACCCTAAATTTTAAAGTATTTCTCACTACTTAATTGTTGAATTTTTTTTAAAAGTAAAATTTTTAGGATTTTGGGTGTTATATTATTATTATAGTTGCTGAAAAAGAAAAGGAGTTGGAAATTTTCAAAGTGGAAAAGTAATGAAAAGTAAAATGAAATAATATTTATAATATATTATTATAACTATTATAATACATTGTTATTATTATTAATTTTATTTTCTTTTTATAAAAAATTTAGGTCTCGAATTGTGTGTGCTATTTCTCCTTCACCAATCTCCCTCACTCACATTTTGTAGCCCTAGCCACCATAGCTGCTCATTCCTTTCCCTTTTTCAATCAACTCCATGGTCGCCTTCTATCTGCAATTAGTCGCACCCTCACTGCCGACTGTCTTTGTTTTTTCAATGGAGTTGAAACCCAGTCGAGCCTGCAATTTGTTCGTGCGTAGCTCCTCTGACGCCTGTACCACTGCCTCTCTACTCCAAGTGCTGTGGATTGTTGTCGACCGATCTATCTTCATCGTCTCTGTCTTGTTTGTTGAAGTCGTAATCCATTCAAAGCTTGTTGTCTTCAAGATCCAAATCGCATTGCGTCTGTCGAAGCGCCGTCGGGCAACTCTCCACCTTCTAATCATGAGATTTGAGCCAACATCCACCTTCATCTATCGCTCAGATCCGTTCTACGCATCATTGTTCAACTCGGTCCTTATACCACGGTCTTTACCTTATTGCAAATCATCGAGATTTTAATGGTAAGTTGTATTAGTGAGTTTGATAACTGTACATTGTAGTTCCTTGGGTTGTAGTGTTGGATAATTAGTTAAATTGGTATTCGATTCTTGAAGGTTTTGAAAGTAGCGCTTGGGTTCTGTGGATTCACAACAAATTTTAGATTTAGTTGGAGTTTGATCCGCCACTACTTGGGTAAGTTTAGAATTTACATTGAGGAAATTAAATGGGAGGAAGTATTGTGAAAGTAATTGAGTTTCTAATCCTTATGTTTAGTTTTGTTTCGTTGGACTTAGGTTTGATCAAGAAGCTAGGGTAACGTTAAGGTAAGGATTCCTACTACTGGACTCAATAATGAAATTGATATGTATTGACTGTATGGATCCCACTGAACTAAGATGGACTAACTGATATGCAAATTTATATCTGATGATTGTTTGACTGTGTAAATTTTACTAAACTGAGATGGGTTAATTGATATGTAAACTTAGTTATGATGACTAAACTGAGGACATTGAATTAATTAAATTATGGGTTTTTACTGTTATGGTAGTGTACTGTAGGTTGAATTGACTAAACTAGATTGAATTGACTGAACTTAGGTGGGTGACACTTATGTATAAGTATAACTGTTTGAGGAACTGTTGCGTTAATATTTGATTATGTATTAGTTGGCGTAAATTGACTGTATATGTGTTGAATTGAATGAATGATATAATGGTAGCTTAAATTATAAATTTCATTGTCTGCTTAAAATGTTATATTAGATTGAGGGGAATTATTAGCTTTATCTATAAGGTAATGTGCTTTGCAAGTGTCCCATGGGAACACCACCTGATAAATGCATCCTTTGGAGCACTAGACTGATAGGTGCATCCTTCGGGAGCACTAAACTGATATATGCATCCTTTGAAAGCATTAGACTGATTATGTGCATCCTACAAGATCACGAGACTATTATGATGCATGGTACCACACAATAGAAAGTTAATAATTTTTACCCCTAACGGGATTAGTAGTGGGTCTCTTACTGGGTATGTTTATACTCACCCTTTTATGTTTATCTTTTAAGGCAAAGGTCATACAAGAGGTAGACCAACGAGGGACAAGAAGGAGACGTGATCGCCATAGAAGAATTTTCTTCAAAATTGCTTTCGCTTACAGTTTTTTTTGTTTTACTATAGTATTTGTGACTGAAATGAGTTTCACGTTTAGAATAACTGTTTATTTCTTGATTTTATAAATGATACTTTCGAACCTTAAATTGGATTTGAAATAGGGCCCGAATAAAGATTCTTCGATGTTTAGTGATTTTTAACAAATTTTATAGACTCTTATATTCAAAAGAAGTGTCTTTGTATCAAAGTAATGACCTCAGTTTAGCTCGAAAAGATGGGTCGTTACACTTGCCTTCAAAGATTTGTAGTTGCAGGATGTAGGATATATTGCAAATACCGTGTTTGCATGCATGTGTTATTTTGACCATGAAGCATCTATCAATAAAGGCATATGTGTCCCATTCTTATTTGAGAAGCGCTTTGAGTTCAATATATAGAGGATTAATAAATCCCTTAGGCGATCATCGATAATAGAAAATACTCGACGATGTTAGATCGATTGTCATCCTCCCATCGAATGTAAAACATGCAGTTGATCGACCCAAGAATATTTGAATTCCTTCTAAAATGAAGTTCAAGTGAGGTTAAATGTGGCCATTGCGAACGTTTTGGCCATAATCAAAAGAAATGAAAGCTTTCCATATTGAACTAGTTCTTCCTAATTTTTTTTTTAGATTTTTATTAAGTTGTTGACAAATATTCATATTTGTATTATTTTACATAATTCACTTTAAATTATTTATGTAATGATGTTCTTTCCATTTTGTCATCGTTTTCCACCTTATTGATATTTCTTCATATATATAAGTCTGATTATGTATTCTATTTATACAACATTACAACGCAATCAGAATTATATGCAAACATATTTTTACCAATGTGCCTCAATTAATTTAACCATCTACAGTAGCAGTGACTAATCAATGTGTAACGACTCAACTTTTCGAACTAAGCTGAAGTCATTACTTTAGAACAAAACAATTTGTTTGACATAAGATATTGTAAACTCTAATTGAAACAATAAGAAAAATCAAGAAAAACTTTATTCGGGCCCTATTTTAATCAAAATAATAATTCAAATCTATTGCTTGAAAAATCAATAACAGACAAATAGTCGTTATAGATATGAAACTCGTCTTATTCAACAAAATTGAAAATAATAAACATTTAAGTGGAAGCAATTTTGAAAGGATGTTCCCCTATGGCAATCACATATCCTTCTTGTCCCTTGTTAGTCTACTTCTCGTATTACATTTACCTTTAAACATAAAAGGGTGAGTTTAAACATACCCAGTAAGAAAAACCACTATTGGTCTCGTTAGGGGTAAAAATTATTAACTTCATATTGGGTGATACCATGCATCATAACAGTCTCGTAATCTCGTAGGATGCACATAATCAGTTTAATGCTCCTGAAGGATGCACATATCAGTCTAATGCTCTAGAAGAATGCATCTACCAATCTAGTGCTCCAAAGGATGCAGAACAAGTGGTGATCCCATGGGATATCTGCAAGTCACACTACCCTATAGATAAAGCTAAAAAATTTCCCTCAGTCCATTTTAACATTTTAAACAGTCAACTCAAAATACAGTTCAAGCTACCATCATTTCATCATTTCAGTCCAACACATATGTAGTCAATTTACCCATACCAGTACATAATCAATCATTAGCATAATGGTTTCTCAAACAATTAAACTTATACATAAGCGTCACACACCTCAGTTCAGTCAATTCAATCAACACATTCAAATCTACATAAAGCAATCAAGTCCTTTTAGTCATTCAAATCTACGTATAACAGTCAAGTCATTTTAATAATTGAAATCTACGTATGATTCCAATAGTAGAAATCCCTTACCTTAAGATTACCTAAGCTTCTTGATCGAACTAAGTCCAATAAACCAATCCTAAACATAAGCAACAGAAAATCAACATTTTTCCAAATAATATCATCTATCTAATTCACCCCAGATGTGGATTTGATACTTACCAAGCAAAGTGGAGAATTGACTCTCAACGAAGCTTAGTGTGAAGCTCAAGAATTCAAGCACTAATTACCCAATCTCACCTTCAAGAATCAAATGACAATCCAAACAATTAATCCAAGATCAATACCTAAGATAGTTATGAGACAACTACAAAACCCACAAACTTGCCCTTACCAACAAACCCAAAGTGAAACACAGCAAGAGAAAAATAGCGGCACACGAACGGAGTCGAACAACGACGTGAAAAGCAGTGGGCGTGGCTTGGACGAAGATGCACGGCTCGGTGAGGGAGAAAGCAGGATGCAGCTTGAAAATAGAGAGACTATACACACGGCTCTGACGCGCGATCTGGAAGAAGAGGGGCTCGAACTCCATCAAAGTCTTCACGTGAGAGAGAAATACGACTATGTTGAACGCGACAGTAGCTTGCAACTTCGTCTGATCGTGAATAGCAGTCGATTGATGTGGCACGAACTGAGGCAAATATGATCAGCACAAGGCGAAGGATACAACCTTGACGAGATATGGAGTGACTCGAGTTCAATGACTAGAACAGTAGGGAAATGACTTCGTCGGATGGTGAACGAAAAAAACGAAGAAGGAGAGGAACAGGCGGGCGACTGGCTCACGAAGTAGAGAAGAGATGAAGGTTGGGGAAGAAGATATGCACGCAAATCAAGAAAGGTTTAAAATAATAATAATAATAAATTATAATAATTATTATTATTTTATTATTTAATATTACTTTTTTATATATATACTCAAATTCCTATTCCTTTTTCACTTCCTTTCTTTTCCATCAAATTAAATTCTTTTCCACACAAAACTAATACAAAATAACACCAATAATTCTTAAAACTTAATAAAATTTGAAAATTAAGTTGAGAAAAGTACCTAAAATTTGGAGTGTTGCACAATGTCTCTTAATCTAGTATATTTCATATACTATCTTTCATACATAATCACTATTCATTCAAGTATTTAATTTCAGACAACTTTATATAATTCACATATACCAGAAAATATATTTTCATCAATATGTTTCTCCATATACACAGTTTCCATTATTTCATTTGTACTAAGTATAATGTCATATGATATTTTTCACATCGCTAAGACATTACATATACACCGTATTATTTCATATATACTATACATAAGCAAATATAACAAACTCTCCCTATTCAAGCAGCTTCTCATCAAAGTCTCTAGATCTTCAATTCTTTTATATATTACCCTGCAAACATAGTCAATATTTCTCCAACATTTTTACCTCCTACTTCCCACATACATTACATATACCAGACAGAACAAGAAATGTCTTAATGTTATATATTATAAAGTCACGTATATATTTAATATATACTCTAGATTTGCAAAGTAAACAATGCCACTTATCGTCACGTACCAGAGACGACGCGAAGCAGCCAACGTCCTTAAAAAAGGGTTAATTTTAAAAATGAAAAATATGGAGTCGCCATCAATCTTTTTTACAGCGTGATTGGACACTAAAATAAAGTAAACAATTTTTAAAAAATATGGTCTGTGAAAACTATATTTGAGTTCGGGAGTCATTTGTGTATAGGGAAGATAATAGCACTTCATAAACACCCATTTAGAAAACAGTGACCAAATTTCAAATCTTTAATTGAAAATATTCTTTAATTTATTTTAAAACTAATGTCTTATTTTATCCTCCATTACTCTAACATTTGAAGAAATGATCTCATAAAATAAGTGGAGAGCATTCCATCAATTAGACTATAGTAAAGAAGATTTTCTCACCTCAAGAAAGTGAGAAATTGGTGCAGTTTCTCAAAATCCGTTATATGAATAGTCTTCTGATAAAAGAAATTTTTTTTAACATTAATTAAAATCATTTTTTCTGAAAATCGATCGTGAACTCTTGAAGAATCGACTCCCCACCTTAAAAATTCTAATAAATCGAACTCTCAAATTTCGTACATCTGTCATAGGAATAACCTTCTAATAAATATTATTTTCTATTGGTTATCCTCAAGATTATGACAGATCTTTGTAACAAGGGCACCTTTTAATGTTTCGTTGAATTTGGATGACATCTTCATAATCACACGTGTCCTATTTTTCCACATAAAATGGATTGTTGGCTTCCATTTTTTTCAAGTATATTTTTATACTCTTTTATTTGGTCGTCGTGAAAAAAGTATGGTATTGATGAAGACTTTAGAAATGAAATCAACATCAAGGTTTGATTTCAATTTTTCATCTTTTAATCATGAGGAGAGGAATTAAAATATTTTGTGATTGAGACATTGAAATAGAGAACTATGTTGTAGGATATCTAATAATCATCGATGTTGGTCACAAAATGGAATTAGCAGGAGTTTTCCTATTTTTATCAAAGACCATTTAGGACGGTCTCCTCTTATTTAATATATAAGGTGAAACTAGCTTTCTCTATCGAAATTCAAGTATCATCCATCTGAGTAAGATTATATTGAAGAAAATTTTCTCATTTCAAGAAAGTGAGAAATTAGTACAATTTCGCAAAATCCGTCATAGAATAGCCTTATAATAAAGATATTTTTTTATAAACATTAATTAAAGTCATTTTGTCTTGGGATCAAATATTGGACTCCCAAAGATATGATCTCTTACCTTAAGAATTCTATGAAATCGGACTCCCAAATTTTTTAGATTCCATCGTAGAATTGCTTTTAAGGAAAACGGTATAAGTTATTAGAAAAGATTAATCAGGAAACCTTATTAAATCATAGATTAAATTTTGAAGGTTTGAAAAACATAAAATAATAATAATAACATTAGAGATAAATTTTCTAAATGATTAAAAAAGAGTCTTTATTTTAAAACATAAAGAATTTTAAATTGGAAGGATTTTAAAACATTAAAAAAAATTAAATATAAAGAGTTGTACATTTTAAATAGGAAATAAAATGAGGCTTAAAATGAAAATTAGATAAGTATAAACAAAAGTAAAGAAGCTCATAATAAATTATACAAACACAAAATAACATATTGAAAATCGATCTCAGACTCCAGAAGAATCAACTCCTCATCTCAAGAATTCTAAGAAATCAGACTCCTAATTTCCTACATTCTGTTGTTGGAGTTTTCTAAAAGAAGAAAAATAAGTTAAAAGATAAGAAAAAGAAAAAGAAATACAGTAGACAAAAATAGGAAAGAAAAAAGACTAAATAAATAAGAAAACAAACAGAGAGGTGACGACAACTAAAATAATAATAATAAGTATAATAATAATAGTAATAACAACAACAACAATAACAAGTTAAAAAAACGGTAAAATAATAATAAGTAAAAGTATAATAATAATAATGATAACGATAAAATTTTCTCTATTCCTCGTTCTTTTCCTCTGTGTTTTAGAGAAAATAAAATAAGACAAAGAAAAAAAAACATTTTCCTTAAATCTCTTTTATTTTAGAAAAAAAAGGATTAAAGATGTTTTTTTTTAAAATAAAGAAGGAATAACCATACAAAAAGTAGCAAGAGAAAATAAAATCTTCTTTATACATTTTTTTGTTTCTCTCTGCTTTTAAAAAAGGGAAGAAAAAAAATTCAAATCTCAAAAAAAAATTACTTGTTGTATGAGCTGCAGATCCTTAGGAATAAATCTTTACCAAATGCAACTTTCATCTAAATTTTATTTTATTATGAGATTAGGTTGTTTAGGATAAAGAGAAAAAAAATACAAAGAAGATTAAGTAATAAAATGAATGAGTAAAAACTCACCTTATGAGATTCTCTCTAACTAATTTTTTTTCCTACAAACTCTCTCTAAAAAAAAATTCCTCCCCTTTTCTAAATGATAAAAGTATGTTTATAGATCCGAGGTGTATAGCAAGTTAGGAAAAATAAATAAAAATAAAATCAAAATTAGATATTATGTTAATAAATAAATTTTATTTTTCCTAAAATAATATAAATGAGATATTTATGAGATTTTGTAAAAAATAAAATGATTTCTTTTTTTCCCTAAAATAGTAGAAAAAAGTTAAATGTGATATTAAAAATTTTTGTTTAAAATAAATCGATTTGTTTTTTTTTTTAAAAAAAGGATAAATATGCTCATTAAAGAATTTTTTAGAAAATGATTATTATAAGAAAAAATAAAATCTTAGTCATTATTTTCTTAAAAAAATATAATAAAAAATGTAAGATAAAATTAGGTGGTTACACCACTCATTCAAACTATTTCTCATCCATGTTTCTGCAAACATAAACATCATTCCTCAAACATGATACATTTCATACATCACTCTGATATTAGATATACCATACCCTGATATGAGATATACCATATAGAACAAGTAATACTATGATATCATGTATTAGATCATATCAAACATATACACATCTAACTCTTTAATGTTCAAAAGTACTAACAATAGAAAATATTAACCAACAAAAAGAAAAACTAATGATTCAAAAACAGATTGTACAACCCAACTTTTAGAATTAAACTGTGGTCATTACTTTAATAGAAAAACACTTCTTTTAAACATGAGTCTTTATAAAAT
>JBBPDI010000029.1:21556288-21576411 GCA_037974545.1 Cucumis variabilis | reverse complement strand
ACCTATTTGTATTCTTCAATTTTTCAATTCATCCTCACAAGTGTAGCAAGGCTTTTGAGGCTTTTTATCACAAATAGCTATTTAAATAAATTATGAATTGAACCCATAAATCTAAAGATTAAAGCTATAATGTCAAATAAGAGCAAGAAAAATAATGATTGAAACAAAAGTAAATTATGTAAATAGTGAATTGATTTACCTCAAGAATTGCTCCAATCGATACACAATGCCCAAAGATGCTTAAATGAGTCAATGAAAATTCAATAAATAAGATTACTCGTAAAGAAGAGGAAATAATTTGTTAGTTGAGGCAAAAAATGAAGCAAGTGAAGAACAAAATAAAAGAAAGACATTTTATGCTTGTGAGCAATAGGGTGAAAGAGAATAGCATATATTGCATTGTTAAAACTTTTTTTTTTTTAATGGAAACTCATGCTATCATGTCTATGTGATCTTACTTGGAATACACTAGCTAAGATGTACCCTTCAAAATAGAATTAACCACTATTCGACTTCGACAAATTATGTGTAATACAAGAAACCTTTCACGATTCTTAAACCATGTTGTTAATTGTTTGGTGCTAGTGATTTTAGCTAAGAAATCCACATAAACTGAGAAATATTGAATGCAATACAACAGTCGACCAACACTCGAAATAAGTAAAAATTTTAAAAGATATCGAATCAAATAAGTAAGAGAAAGACATTTCAGAATAAATTATTAGAATTCACTTTAGCATGGGATAAATTGTCGTGATTTAGGGTTTGAGGGGGCTATGTTTTCTCTAGATTTTCTACACTTCCAATCTATTCTTCCCGCATTACCTAAATCGAAAAATTTTGTTTCAACCGTTTTGAAAAACTAACTCAATAAGCTGAGAAAGCAATAGAAAAGGAAGGTATTAGATTGAATCACCTTGGAGGGGTCAACTTTCGGATGGAGCTTGTTAACTAACAGAACTCCTTTAGTGACCTCCTCCTTTGTAGAGTGATCATCGTGGGATGACAATGGCCAAAGAGAAACATTGAAACACGACGTTTGCTGGCATTCCCGACAAGCTAGTGAAAAAAATTAGACTAGAACTCGAAGATGGCAAATAATTGCACAAAGTAGTCGACGAAAATGTTTTTTGGAGCCAAATGCATAGATATGCAAGAAAAGATTAGGGAGGATGGAAGAGAAGACTAAGAAAGAACAATTATAAGCAGACCTTGGGGACTTAGAGAAATAAATGGAGCTTGGTGACTTGATATGATAAATGAGAAGACAAAGAAAGGAAACGAAGGTGATAGTTGAAGGGAACAGAGAAGATGTGGTTGGAGATATGAATTGTGGAAGAGAGCTAATGGAGAGAGAATGTGAAGTGCCATGAATGAGAAGACAAAATGGAAGATTGAAAAAATGTTATGTGATATTCTCAAATGAAACCATTTTGGTGCTCTAATTTTATGGTTCCTGCCTTTCTTTTTTTTTTTTAATAACATTTTATAATAGATGTTATTAAAAAAATGTTATTCAAAGGCTGATTTGTTGGAGTGGTTGTAACCTTTTTTCAATTTAGTTTACAAGAATATGAGTCTCTACCTATTGTTTGATTCAATCAAACTTCTATGAACTTATAACATAGGTTTTGAATAATTTTTGTTGTATGTTAAGTAATAAATATCCTTTTCTTATTGGAAAACTCTTAAAAATAATTTAATTTAGTACTTTTCTCTTTCGCTCTTAGTCTATTTTTAGTTTCCATTTCTATTTGATTAGCTTTACCTGGCTATGAAATTTTACCATTTTCACCATAAGTTATATGTGAGATTGAAGGTTCTTAAAGATGTTATGTGTAGTTCTTAAAAAATGGTGTAAGACCCTCACCGCATTTTGAAAACTCACATAGGAGAGATACGTGACAAGAACTACTAGGCGAGGAAAGTCTACAGAAAGAGAAATTTCTATGAAAAAGGAGTATTTCCACCTTGCGAGTTGACCAAGCGATATGAAGATGATATGCTTCAAACTAAGAAAATGTTGAGATTTCCTTTCCTTGAAGGTAATTGACGTCATTTCTTTTATTATTACCGTACTAAAGTTAGCGATTGATTTGACTCTACCACCCATTTAAGGTCAGGAAAAGGAAGTGACAGAACCATGTGGGGTTTTGTTATTTGAGGATTTTCACCGCTAACCAGGAATAATCATTTTGGATAATAATGATCATAAAAAAGGACTATAAATTGGTGATTTCTGGCCAAATTGTGGGGAACATTGGCACTTAAGAAAAATTGAAGAAAGCTGAAGATCACTAGTTCTCCATTAATTTTATTTAGAAAAAGGATTGTGAGGGCTCTAGGGAACTTTGAAGTCAAGGATCACTCAAGGAAATGATTTGACGGTGAGTGGGTTATCTCAAATATGTTTGTAAGAACTATGGATTCTAGCCAGATTTTAAGGTTTCAATGCTTTCAAATTTCAAATCTTATAGTTTGAGCCATGAGGTACATATAACTTATTGTATATATTTCTTAACTCTTGAAATGAATTTCCTTGTAAAGAACGAAAAATGTGTCATCCTTGTAGTAAAATTTGTATCAGTTATAATGATACATTAAGATAATCCTTAATACCCTACAGGATAGTAACACTTTATCCCTGTTGTGTGATCTCGGTAGAATGACCTATTTTATTGTATAATCTGAAATAGCATGTCTTATACTTATTGTGTGACCTAGTATGAGATGCCATTTGCTTGCTGTGTGATCTGACATTGGAAGACGCACCAAGTGTTATAGACTTTATGAGAAATTACTATCACGTTGAGACAACTTCGGAGAACAACGATCCAATAAAAGAGTGTGGTGAACACTTGAGTTGGAGAAGAAGGGGCACAAGAAATTATTAAACGTGCAGATCATTTTTGCGAGGTGAAGTATGTAGAAACAAGCATCCTCTAAAACTATCATGTACAAGTTAGGGAGAATAAATTATTTAATCATCTAATATTAGAAGTTAAATTTTGACCATGAATCGTATGAATTTCATAATCACATGTTTTGAGTACTTATTTTGTTTACGCAATTGAAGTATTTTGGCAAAAAGGATTTCACTCACTAGACATTTTAAATAATATTTCCATTGTTTTGATCTTATCCCCCCTCCCTCAAGTAGAAAGGAACATCCAGTCTTTGTCCTGCCATCTTAGTCACCTAACGTGCCATCCTCAACCTGCATTATCAAGTTTTGGTAGTGGCCACTGTCTTATTGCAAGCATATAAAAGCTAGGTGAGTTTTTGTAAAGGGTTATAGGGAAGACTTAAAACAATAAAAGTCTTTGTGTGATAAGATGTATCTATGTTTTTATATCTTACTTTTGCTCTCAATGAATGAATAGTACATTTTTAAATCTTCTCATTATGTCATCTCCTTTTATTCCTTTCTTCTGATTATGTTTTGCTTACTAGGCAACTTAATACCTCAAAGAGAAAATCGCGTGGAAAGCCTGGGTGGTTGCACCTTTTCTTAAATTGCATAAAGCGGATGTTTTAGGCAGAGTGTGACAAATCGTACAAAGAACCTTTTCAAAATCTTAATGACGCAATTATGGTTTTGAATGTGTTATGGTCTTTGTATGGTTATTAGATTTTTGTTTTTGGTTGTTTTGGCTACTTTTTCAAGCTTTGAAATTTGAAGTTGAGTTTTTGTTTATTTAGTTTCTTGGCTAAATTTATTTGAAGTTGAGTTTGGATATTGTTTATATTAACTGGTTTATGATAGTTAGTCAATTCTCTTTGGCTCTTTTGTATGTAAAAGGAAATGAGTTGAGGAAAAAAATGCTTATCTTAGTTTTTCTACATCTTGATTGTTGATTATTTAATGTTATTTGAGAAAAAAAGCATTTCCACACCACTATTACAGACTCAAACTTTGTGTGAACTTTCTCATATTCTTCTATCAAGGTTTCATCTATGAAATCAGATGAAAAAGTCTATTATTGAATTTGAGTTTGTGTAGGACATTGCTCAAACAAAGATGTTTTGTTCACAATTAAGATCTCTAGACATTGAAATATTCCTTGAACTTGATCCTTACTTGTAATGTTCAATCCTTATGTGTGTGCTTGTAACGTGATGATTGTGGAAGCATTTGATACTTATATACTTCATGTAAAACATTTCTATAATTAACTTCATGTTTTATAGTTAGCTTTCCAAATTTGACTAATTTTAGAATGGATAAATCTTTTCTTCTCTTCTTCATGTTTTATAGTTAGCTTTTCAAATTAGATTAATTTTAGAATGGACAAATCTTCACTTTAGTCTTTATTCCCTTAAACAAGTTCTTATTAATCTTGTGCTACTCCCTCTCTTTCCTTCTCTCCTTTATAGGTTTGGGAGAAAGTTGTTGGCTATAAAGTTGTTTTAAGAAAAGGTTAGTATGCTTTATGTTTGAGATAATAATGCTACATCATTCTATTCTTTATGAGATTCTATATTTATTTTAGGGTGCTCTTTTATTACAACGAAAAATTCCGCTCTAGCTTGAATTAGCTTAAAATTGAAGAAGAGAAATACTTGCTCTTTTATGACTTAGATGATCTTTTTTTCAAAAAAAAAAGAAACATTTTATGGCTTAGATATTTGTGAATTTCTTTTAACCATTACACCTATTTTATCTTGACTTGGTTAAAATAATGGGTGTTGATTGGAAACTTTGAAAATCGTTACTGTTTCTTTTGCTTCTATCAACTAGGTTTCTCTGTCTACTTAAACAAATCGTGTGTGATGGAACTTTGATGTCGTTTCTTATTTATGCACAACCTTAGAAGTTCATTTTTGGAGATGTTTTGAATTCCACTAGTACAAAATTTTTGTGTTTTTATTATGACTATTTTATGTTGAAGTTAATTAATTAGTTCTAAAGAGATATTTGATACATTGAAGAGTTATATAGGTTTTAGAAGTGCATCTTTACTGGTTGCAAATACAATTTGAGACAACTCTTTGTGACAAGTTATATGAAGCCAAACCTTTATATATAATGTGTGGACAAAAAATGTTCAATAAAGAGTGGGTACATCTGAACAAGTACAATAACGTAATACTTTATTAGAATACCAATAATTAAAAGTAGTTTTTCATTTTAAAATGATGAACATTTGTACCTTTTTTTAGAGCTACAAACGAGTAGATGAAAAATGTGGAAGTTTGTAGAGAAAGTAAAGAAAGATGCAACGGATGTGGAATTGATTATATGCCCTTGCAAGGATTGTAGAAACATGAGCCATCAATCCTTTGATATTTTTTACGAGCATTTAGTAATTAAGGAAATCGACCCAACATATAAGATTTGGTACCATCATGGGGAAGAAGTTTATGTAAGGGAAGAAATTAAGGATGTAGATATGTTATTTGATGTATTTAACATGTATCAGTTTACATATGAAAGAGAAGAAGTAAATGTTGATCCTACTTTTTCAAGTACTAATAGTGAACTTCATTAAAAAACGAAAAATGCAAATGCCCCCTTATATCTCAATGGTACAAAATTCACAAAGATGTCAGCTACGGTGACCTCATATAAACTTAAATCTTTAAGTGGTTAGTCTGATAAAAGTTTTAGTGACTTATTGGAATTATTGCATGATATGCTACCATCATACAATGTTATCCCACAATCTATTTAAGATGAGAAAAATTTTCAAAACATTTGATTTGAGATATTAAAAGATTTATGCATGTGTGAGACTCGTACCTCAAAAAGAAAGGAAATCTCGGGGTAAATTAGAATAATTTCAGAAAAGAAGGAAAGCAGAAAGCAAGGAGTTTTAAAGAAAGGTTTTTGAAAAAGTATTTTTGTTGAATGACCATATAAGAAAGTAAATAGTCAGGTAGAAAGATAAACAATCATAAGAAAAGTTAGACGGCGTGTAAGAGGCGAAATGATTGTATAGAAGGTTGGACGATCGTGTAAAAAGCTAAATGACATGAAAATATTTAGCATTTTGGGAAACAGGAGCTAACGAGTTACTAAGAGTTCAAGAAAATGACTAATCTATTTTGAGATCTGTATTATTAAGAGGTAAAGGTAAAAAAAGGGGGTCGTTCTATGAGATTTTACAAAAAGAAAGGGTTAAGAGATGTACTACGGAGAAGCTTTCTGGAAAAGAGAAGGTTTGGGACAAAGTTTGTGAGTGATTTTCTTAAAAATAAATTCCAGATTTCTAAGTTTTTCTTTTCTAATCTCATGTTTCATGTATCATTTATTACACATTTATGTTCATTAAAAGCATGATTTATGGAGAAATTCTAGGGTTGTGTTTCAAAGCTAAAGTTCATGATTTATTGATTGTGATGTATGCTTTGATTGAGAGTAAACTGGCAAGAATAAAGAAAGTGTGTAACAAATTGTATTGGTAAGGTTGCTTAATATCTAAACATGCAATAATATGTGCGGAAATGGTATTAGAAATGGAATGATAATTGCTATTGGAAAGAATGTGAATAGAAGTAGAAGGCTTACCAAATTTTACCTAATGTTTATAAAACGTCAACGTTCACTATTCTTAATTTTTTTATCAATCGTCAAGAACTTTGTCTTTCTTGACGTTGACTTCAATGATGGTTTTAAAATCATTAAGAATAGTGATTCTTGACAGTTTAAAAATGTCAAGAGATTTTTTTTTTTTTTTTGTAATAGTGTGGTAGGGTTGGCACCAGTGACAGATCCATAAATTTCATATAGGGGGCACTATATAACGAACACACTAAAAAAATATTAAAAATATATTGATTATCTTTAAAAATTAATTAATTTAATACGTATTACAATTGTCCTCTACAAATTTTCTGTAGGGGTGAAATCGGGTTGGGTTGGATTGGGAGACATTCTCAACCCAACCCATATTTTTGGGTTATTTGGGTTGACAACCCGAATAATCCGAATATAGTTTTCAACCTAACCCAACCCAACCTGTAAAATATGGGTTGGGTTGGGTTGTCAGGTTGTATAGGTTTTTTTTTTCGTTTCTAGTTTCATTTAAATAGAGTTGTACATGTTTATTACATTTAAATTTCAAACATACATAATTCAAAATTTCATACAATAAATTCAAGCTAAATATTCATAAATTCAAAGTTACAAACACAAATAAATTCAAAATTACAAACACAAATAAATTCAAAATTACAAACACAAATAAATTCAAAGTTCTTAAAATACATAATTAAAAAATTACCGATAAATGTTCATGAAGTTCATTTTTAATAATAAATTAATAATAAAGTTCAAGATACAACACAATATAAACCTAAAAAAATAAGAAATCTAATTGTTTTTTTATTAAATAATATATTATTTTTTTATTATTTATATATATATATTATATTAATTCGGGTTGGGATTGGTTGAACCGAATTTCTCAACCCTCCAACTCGAGACCCAACCCAATCCGAAAAAATCAAATTTTTTTAACCCAACCCAACCCATATTTTAATCTAATCCAACTCAACCATATAATATGGATTGGGTAGTCTGGGTTATTCAGGTTCAACCTGTATTCTTACACCCCTAGTTTTCTATATAAGATCTACTTGAATCAGATATTTATCTATTGTTTGAAGATGATGTCTCTATAGTTTCTATTGTTGTTTTTCTTTTAAAATATCTCTCCATATTGATATATTTACTCTACAAAATTAGTATTAAACAATATAAGTATTATGATTTATCACATAGATTGAAAAGTAAAAACTAAAAAATATTAAGAAGAATTTGAACTTACTAGTGAATTGATACGATACTTATATTCTAACAATGAACGAACATATCTTGTATTGTTTAATTCTGAAATAAAAAAATAAATATATACATATGTAATGTAAATATGTGAATTTAAAAATTGCATTAGAAAAATAAAAAATAATATATTCTTCATGAAATATTGTTGAGAGAGTGAAAGTTTGTAAGATAACAAATTAGTGCTAGAAAATAAGGTATGATTTTATCTTATATAGCTTTTTTTTTTCCTCTTTTAAACAATTATTTTCCTTTTAGGCAATCAAAATCATATTTCTTTTAGGAAAACCCCATATAGAGAATCATTTGGGAAGAAAATTATTGATATTTGGAATAAAAATTAATCGGTAAAAATAAATGAAAGAGATAGGATTCAAACTCAAGGTGTGAGATTTTTGAATGGGGGGCACAACCACTACACCAGAAACTAAATTTATACTTAAAAAAGTATTTTTTTAATATATATTGTATTTTAAACTTTAAAATTAATATTAAAATACAAAAACCGAGAATGTTAGGGGGGACACGTGTCCCTCTAGCCCCTTCTTAAATCTGCCTTTGATTGGCATGTATCCTAAATAGAGAGGATAAGGGGCAAAATAATCATTTTATAAAGATGCGAGGGTAAAATTGTAAGTATAAAATGCCCCCATATTACACACCGTTAACATAGTAGAGATATTCTATGTGCTATTGATTAAGTGTAACAACCCAAGTTTTTACAAAAAAAAAATCATGTTGAATTTTAATAGGTGTTCAACCTTAAGTCGAGATAAGTTTTAAATTTAAACATGCCTATAAATATTGTGGATCATACCTAAAACAATGGGAAATTATCATGAATAGTAAATTCTGAAACTATTTACAAAATATAACAAAAAAAATTTAATAGGATATAAATAGTATGATAGATTTTAATATTTTACTATTTTTGAAAATGTCTCTAAAAAAATTACTAGATAAAAAAATATCCAAGTAATTTAATATTATGTGAGACCATGGTCGCACCCTAAGCTATGCAATAAGACTAGAAGTGTTTCTTGCGATTTGATTCGTTGAGACGTTTCAATCAAACATTAAGGAAGTCCCTATGCATTTTGGTAATAGAAAACCTAAGATTTCTTAATGAAGAATTAGTTGACATCAATTCTTACGTAAAGGAAACGCTTAGTTTTAACCCAGCCACTCACTGATGATTAAAATTTGGACGGTGAGAGCTACTGGGCAGAATGCGATTTGTTGAAACATACAGAAATAATCATTTGGCATGAAAATTCTCATCGGTGAAGTATATAAATAGGGAGTTCGGGCCAAGTTTTAAGAGCTTAACTTGAATTCTAAGCTAAGTAAGAGTTGGAGGAATTACAAGGCGTTAAGAAGACTTTTAGAGTTATCATGCATTCAAGGCTGACAAGTTGTTTGTCCAAGTGCTTAATATAGAAGGAAATCTCTTCTCGATAGTGAATGGTTTTTAAAATGAACTAAAAGCCCAAAATAATTTTCAACTCATATTTGAACTCTTAAACATGGATATTTATTTAATATTACCATTTGATTTATAAATAGGTATGTTTTGAACGCATTATGTGTATATAGAATTAATGATGTTCGTCGAATGCATTGAGATTACTCCGTACAACCATAACTCAAAGATGAGAATGTACAAATGACATCTCAATGGAGGTGATGGGTACAATTGTGATTCATCATGATTTTATGTTTTACAATCTATGTTGAAATGACTTACGTGAAGAAGAGATGAATTTCTAAAGCCTTTATGAACTAAGCGATATGGATTTTAGTGTTTGAAATTGCTTAACCCAATAAAATGGTTTTCAAATTTTGAACCGTATATTCTGAGAAATCCCATTGAGCTTGAGAAATAAATTTCAAGTTTATGGTTTATGCATTGTTTTTATGAAAACCATTTATTTAAATGCAATGGATTGAAGAAATTCTCACTCACTAAAAATCCCACCCCCCTCCTGGTAGTGAAGGACATCCAACGTAACTCGTCGTCTTAATTGCTTGTTGTGCCTTGTTGTGTCTCATCTTTTTGTTAGTAATCATCAATCTGATCGAATATCATTTAGATTTGTTAGGCGAAGGGAGGTATATTTTGTAATTCAGCTATTTGTATTAAGCTTTTGGTACTTGCATTTACCTTACTGTTGACATTTTGTAAATTTTTCTACACATTACTGAAATACTTTCTTTCTTAAGCCTTATAATTTAAACGTATGATGTGTTATGAGTTAGTCATTTGAATACGTCGCATGATTTCTGTTGGAGTTGGTCCATGTGATATAACCCTTAAGTGATATAACCTTTGGTCAGTGTTTCTTTGAACCATGTCTTATTCTGAGTTAACTTAGTCTATAGCACGTGTTAAATAGTCAAGGAGTGAATCCTGCTTACTAGATGCCCAGTGTATTACCCCGCGATAAAATAGGCGTTGGGGGTTGTTTAGGCTCTAGTTTATCACTGTGGATTTGGATTACCATAACCCTAACCCTTGTTTAGGGCCTAAGTTGTGGAAACCCTAGTTTTAGGGTTTTCATAATCTCCTTAAATCCTTTTCACACTGCCTTCACTCTCCCTCCAAATCTTCTTGTTTTACTCATCCCATTTTCTCTTTATAACTGTGAAGAGATACAGACAGAGAGTGACGCAGGTAGAGATTGAATCCTACTCTGTCTCCATCTATCGAAATTAATCTCCAAAATCCAACATCATCCATTTTCAATCTTCTCTTTTTTTCTCCATCTCCATCGTTTCTCCCTCTTTCTCTCTCTAAATCTACATTTTTTTATTCTCTCGTCACTCTATGTTCCACTCAACAATCAGATTGCATCACTGAAGTTATACAGGCAGATGAGACAACAATAAGTTTGAGACTAGGTGGTGGCAGTGATCTTCATGGTTCGTTTTAGGATTGTCCAAGTGGGATTTAGATTTGAGATTAAATGGGATTTTCTTGGCAATTTTGTTTGTGACTTAGAAGCCATTTTTTGAAAAAATAGAGAGTCAGAGAGATGTTATGTGTTTGGAGCTCTGTTTTTGGGATCAGATTTTGTTGAGAGATTATTGGGTTTTGAAGATTCATAATGTATTAGTTTTGCGGTTGGCGAGAAATGGGTATCAAAGGAATTTGCTTTCTAGATAGGAATCTTGGAGTAGAATTGTACTTCTTGAAAAGAAGGAAACTAGAATTTTTATAAATTTAATATCAAAATTGTAAATAAGGTTTCTAGTACCAAAATACTGAAAAGTTGATACATAGATGCGGAAGCAAAACTGAGCCCACATATGGCATGTCACAGACCATTCTTGTCGTTTGCCAGCTTTCCAGATCCTATACTTTTTCCTGAAGTATTAAACATAGAAAAGAGTGAGTGTATAAATATACATTGTAAGGGACCTACTACTGGTCTCGCTAGGTGATGTGTAAACTTCCCATTAGAAACACAATAATAATGTGTTTTCAATGGAGCACACCTGAGCAAGTGAGATCACACAAACACATGTAATCGTGTGAGCAATTCGATAGGAACACCCACAGTCGTACGAGTGATCGTAGATACACATTGAGTGAGACCATACAAACACCCCTAGTCGTGCGAGTGGTTACAGGTACACACTCCATAAAAATGTTTATAATACGTAGGTACACCCCTAATCGTGCAAGTGGTCCCGTCGGAACACTCGTAGTCGTGCGAGTAACCCCGTACATAGTAAAAATGTCCCCTAACCGTGCATGTCATCGGTAGGTACACCTTTAAATCGTGTGAGTGGTTCCGTAGGAACATCCCTAGTCGTGCAAGTGTCCCATAGATAGGATCACAATACAGATGGGGTAAAAAGCTCAACAGACAAAGTTAACAGACACACTATAGTCCAAAAGCATGTAGCAACATCATAACATGACATAAATATCAATCATAATGTCCTTATCATGTGATTAATATATCATGCATCACAACATGTATGTCATCAATATCAGTCATCAACATCAACACATTAAACATCAGTCATCAACATCAACACTTTATGTATCTTAGTTACATCAATGCATAATAAATATACATGCAGACTTCTAATCCAGTAGTAGAATCTCTTACCTCAAGATTAGTTAAAAGTTTAATTCCTAGCTAACAATCAAAACTTTCCAATAGGGAGTTCCTTAAACAGTAAAGGAAAAATAATAACTTGATTAATAAAATTAATTGGCTATGATTTCCAAAAATCGTCAAAATTAACTTACCAAAAGTTGAAGTTGAAACCAATTTAAACTTTATTGAGGAAAATTCTATAAATTAATTTCTCTAATTTAAATATTTAAGGAAAAAAAAGCTCTAAATTAGTCCAAAAATTGACATTCTATAGGTATACCTAAAACCCATTAAAAACTAACAACAAATGGCTCAAGTAAAGGGAATGCGGCTCGACATGGATGGAAGCAAAGCTTCACGTGCGAAAGAACCAGTTGGACGGCTTGGGCGGACGGCTCAAACATGCGAAGCACGCGAAGAATGGACTAGCGAACGATGGGTTGAAGGCGAAGCTTGAACGGAGACCTCATGCGCGTGGTGGTCCGAGATGGAGTGATGACAACGTGAAGACAGTGGAGATGAAAATGGCTTTGACGTAGAGGAACGGATGAGAAACGACTCGGGATAGGGACGTTCGACTGTCGGCGACGTAGTCTGAGGGTGAACAAGTAGCAGTGGTCAACGACGGATAGTGTTAATAAGCGGCGAGAGGTAACCGGCGGCGCAAGGGTTTGGAGAAGAGGAAGTGTGGAGAAGATAATGGGTTTCCTCTTTTTTTAGCACACAAATCGAGAAGATTAATATATATTAATAATATTATTATTATATTATTAATATCATTTTCCTTTTTCTTTTTAATTTTAAATCATTTTTCAAAAATCAAATCTTCTCTCGTCAAATCTAATCAACTTTATTTTTTTACCAAATAATTGTACTTTTATAAATAATTATATCTTTTTCAAAATATAATTATTTTATTATTATTTTATTTTTCTTCCTAAACAAATATCTTATCTTCAAATAATTATCTCCCACAAATAATTTGTCTTTGTCTTGTGTTTTGAATAATTATATTTTAATAAATATAATTATCTTTTCCTTTTTCATAAAATCAAATAATTTTCACAACTTTACTTAAATCTCGTATCGTACAATTAAATTAAATTCTCAACAACCACCACAAATTCAAATCCTCTAATTAATTTAATATTCATCCAACATATATCTAATTAATTTCAATGTCTACTTCAAATTATTCTCGCTATATGAAATCAAAATAACACCCAATAAATTGATTCTAATTAAATAAAACTAACTTCAAGGGCTTTTTCATTTTGCTATTTGTTATATTTATGAAATTTTTTCTAAATATATTGCTAATTAATACATTATGTGTATATAATATTATATTGGAATAATTTAGACTACATTTTTATATTATTATAATAATAATAGTATTATTAACATCGTTATTAGTATTAAATAATTAATTATATTAATATTTTGAAAACTTGTAATTATAAATATAATAAATAAGTTTGTTAAATTCATTAATGCAACAACCTTAAAACTAGTTTTAATCCTAAGGGTCCTTTATGGAATTTATAGGATCAAACCATAAAGGAATATTAATTAAGAATAAATAGGATCATGATTGAGGTAAGTAACTTATCTCACTCTTTAATTATGTGGCTATGGTAGTGTGCCCTTGATATGTTGCATTATTGTGATTGTATCTTTGTCATGTTGCATTGCATACTTAAACATGTTTTTTGATAGGGGACCTCAGGCATTAATATGCTCATGATCAAGCTTCTTTTCAGGTATAAACTACGCTTCCAGGGCTAGCAAGGTATATATGGGTTACACCCTTCTAGACCCATTACTTGATATGTTTATGTTAGGGGCTGGTATGGAGTATGTATGTTTGCACCGCCCTAGTTCCCTTCTATGTTTTACAGGTCGATGTTGGTTGCAATGGTGGCTGTACTAACTATATTACCTGCTACTCATGATTAGATGAGTTGTTTTGCTTAAGTCTTCATCTTCCTATTAAAGCGAAAAACTCATGCTATACAAGTTAATGTTGGATGTGATTTTGACTTTATTGACAGCATTATATGCTACTTATTAGATGGGTTAGCATCTACGTCTTTTTATCAAGGCAAAAATATTGATGTTGGAAGTGTAACTGACTACCTCATGTTATGACAAGTACGAGCCTTGTGTCCTAACCATATATTTTCATGACATGTTGCATGTGATTGTGTATTTAAGGCACTATACCTTATGTGAGAGCTATTCTGCAAATTTGGCCTTATTTGATGTGCAAAACAAGTCAAAAAATATTTACGTCTATGCCCATCAAGTAGGCAGACATCAAGAAAGTCCGACCATAAAAAACCTATTCTTTTTCTATTTAAATTTTCCTTTTCTCACACCCACCTTATGGATTCTTGTAGTACGAGCCTTGGGTCCTAACCTTATGGATTCTTATTCGCAGGTACATACAGGTGCCCGTTGAGCTAAGCTCATGCTAGCCAACTACTATAAATTTTAAAAACCCCAAACTACAAACTTTCAATTCAACACATTAAAGTTGAACACAATAACTAATTTAATTTTGATAAAGTCACTTATTTCAATCTAATTATAATTACAACAGTTAACTTTTAAAAAAGTAATATTGTATTTTGATGAATAAAAAGTAATAATTGGAAAAAATAGTAAAGATTTAAGAATATTATTGATGAATATTGTGTTTTTTAGCCCATTAACGAGGGTCCAAATTTTGTGCTTCGTGAGAAATAGCTTTTTCTTGATGGGATGGGCATTGCCTATGATCTTATCATAAATTCAAAATTATAAATTATTTTCTTGATGAGCAATGTCCATCAAGATATCATTTTTCTTGATGGACCTTGCCCATGATCTTTTTTTTTTTTGTCTTTTCCATCAAGAAACCCTAGACTCATCAAGAAAAGTCTAAACCCATCAAGAAATTTAAAACAAATATATTAATTTTTTTTCGATGATGGCCATTGCAAATAAAGAAAATTTATCCCTTTATGGACCTCGTCCATCAAGAAAACCTAACTAACTTGATGACCATTGTCCGTCAACTAATATATTATGATTCTTGATGTTAATTGTCCATCGAGAAATAGTTTTGTTTTTCTTGACGTTTGTGAATGATCAAAAAAACTAAGAAAACTTTACCCATCAAGAAAATCAAGAATCCACATTTTTTTATGTTTTTTTATATTTCTTCTACAAAATAAAGAAACTTTTCTTGACGTACATGACCGTCAAGATAAACATTGTAGCAAAAAAATATTTTTCTTGATGATTATTTGTCATGACCATCAATAAATCAAAATTTGTGTCCGTTAAGAAAGACCAAATTTATAATAGTGCTAATGTTTTTCTTTATAGATCCTAGTGTTTTGTAAAAAAAAAAAAAAAACTTTGTTGTTTGAGGTTTCTTTTCAAAAAGATCTTGACCAAAACTCATCTCATGATAGAAAAGTCCAGGTATGCCATATTGTAATGGTCAGACCTCGTGATATGTCATTACGTTAAGTAGGAGTTAAATTAATAATGAATATTCAATTGTGTAATTATTATAATTTTTTGTACTATCTTTATCCAAATTTTAATTTTGAACAATTTTGTTCTCATAGGTTTTATTTCTTTTGTCTTTCTTTTTATTTTTGCTTGTGATCTTCTTTATATATACATATATATATATACCAAGTCTCTTTTTAATTTAAATTATATAGCTCATATATTAAGTATGCCACCTCACATATATGAAATATACACGTGCAATGAAACAATAATATATATCTAGTATTATTAAATATATCTCATATTAATGAAATATAAACATGGAATGAAACCATAATTTACATCTTATATTAATGAATATACCCTTAATTTATGGAATATAAAGGTACAATGTAACAAAGTACATATAAAAACATACAAATATAAATCTACTCTGAAAAAAAAAGCAAAACAATGGGTTTTGTTTTCTATAACCATTAGTTTTTCTCTCCAACTCTTCATCTTTCCATATATCTATTTATAAAAATATTATTCATGAATAGTCTAAATTAGTGTAATTAGGATGATATTTGATCTAATTGTTTATGTTGCATGATATATACATCCTTCACAACGATCGTTGAAGACAGTGGTCGGATATTGGCCGACGACATTCTACAGAGACAGTTGCTGAAGGTTAGCTAGCTAGCAAGGATAGCCAAAGGTGGTGAGTGCACATACAAATTAGAGAGATTAACCACTAAGCACTAATTTAAAAAAAAATAGTTTTAAGTATTTATCCTAAACCACATTATTTTATAAACTCATTCATTCCATTCTAGGTGTTTTTTTTTTAAACAACTTATTTTTTAATTTAATCACTTGAAAATGCAATCAAGTTCACCATAAATCAAGATAAAATCGATTAAATAGCTCATTCTCAATTGAATAAGAAACCAATCACAAATTGTTATGTCATTTATCAAATTAATGCCGTAACTAAAATTTGACTTGTATCCTATATTGATATTGAAGACATAAAGTGAAAAATCTTGTTGATTTCATTTGTGTTTATCATGACTGTTAGATTGAATAATATTAATTTGGTCCAATTTTACATTAACATTTGTGTTAAAATCAAATGGAGGAAAAACAAGGGTTAATTTGTCCCAAAGGCCAACTAAGACCCAAATCTAATTAGTTGGCCCAATGACTAGGTTCATTCTCACACCCTCTCTCTACGCTAGCCCACAAGACCAAGAGAAGGTGTGACCGTCTAAACACTCAATGCCTGTCTCACCAAGTGACAATATACTGAACGCGTAGTATGCGAAATTCTACCACAATTCACTTATTTAACGCATGCCACATACTTAACTAATTTAGCGAAATAGTTTATTCTATGAAACTGTGAGACCCGTGACTAAAATAGAAGGGTTATTTTGAATTAGGAGTTTATTTATAAGGTTTTGGGAGAAGGCGTTTTAAGAAGAGT
This sequence comes from Cucumis variabilis, assembly GCA_037974545.1. NCBI lineage: Eukaryota > Viridiplantae > Streptophyta > Magnoliopsida > Cucurbitales > Cucurbitaceae > Cucumis > Cucumis variabilis. The sequence continues at coordinate 21,559,529 of JBBPDI010000029.1, read as the reverse complement.
ATTTTGAATTAGGCATTCTGAATGGTAGCTCGTGTTGAAGTTAGGTAATGCAGGGAAGAAGGAAGGCGTTTTGATGCAAGGCAAGAAGAGGCCAAGCGATGAGAGTTAGGGATTTTCTGAAAATTTTCTAATTGGGATTTATTAGTGGGCTATGTGTAAAGGATTAAACTAAGCATAGTTTGGGAAAATAATTACCTTATACGTGTAGCACTTTAAGTAGGAGTTGACGAGCTAATGAGAGCTTAGGGATGACTAATCCAATTTGGTATTAGTATACATAAGGGTGAAAGGTTAGAAGAAGGAACAGTTAAGCTGACATTCTTAAAGTTAATCTACTGAAAGGAAGAAAAATTAGGCGAGGAGGTGTTAGGCATTCAGAGAAAAGGGAATTTAGTATCGTGAGTTATTTTTCAAAAATTAATAGAGTTTCAAAGCTTTCTTTCTTATTTTATATTATTATGCTAATGTTTTAAGCATGTGCAACTTTATTGATCCTATTGGGAAAGCTTGAATCTTTTATAAGAAAGAGATTCTATTGTTAAAGTTTATGTGATGATTGTATGTTATGTATGTGAGTAGACCGTTATTCTTATTTCTATCTATGAGCTAGCTTTTATGTGCACATAATGAGTCAAGACAACCATGTAGAAAAGGTTGCATGGCGATAAGCAGTTGATATATGCAGTTGTGTTAGCAGCTTGAGCAATAAGAAATGAATCGAAAGATTCTTAGGAGATGTTGATGATGATGTAATCATCACAGTAGTCCATGTGTGAGAATGATTAATGTTCTTAGAAGAAAGGAATATGAAAGACTAATGTGTGCTTTATGTTTTCAATTGAGGCGTAATAGCCTGTCTTATAAGATGTGTTTATTGAATGTATTGTGTCTCCCTAAAAGAAATTGAAAATATCACTCACTAAGTATTTACCTTCCTCAGGTGACAAGGTGTTGAGGCCAAGTTATGAAAAGTTTGGTGAATTGTTACGTGTTGGGGCGATCTAAGTTTAAGCTTGAAAAGTTGAGCTAGGCATTGAAGGCCTAAAGTTTATTTTAAGTATTTTTGTAAAAGAAAGCATGTATATTGTATTTTGGAACGCATATAAGTTAATCATGAAAGAGATTTTGTTTGTTAATTTCCACTGCGTTGCAGTATTGCTTATCGTTTAGTAACCAAAGGAGTTAAGTTTGAACTAGGCGATAAAGCCAAGATTGAAGGACTTAAGTTGAGCGTTCTAGCGTTTCAATTTGAGGTGTTAGAGCTGCTCAAACTGTGTCGCGTATCGTATAGCAAGGTTAAGGACACGTGCGGTGCGATGAGTGTCACTAACAAGAAAATGTGATGCAACTATGATATCATAGGCAATTAAGATAGCAAATCAAACGATGGAAGTCCTTTGCTACCTGGGAAGGAGAGAGAAAACAAAATATTTGAAAAATTAGACAAAATGTCTAGTGAGTGGGATTTCTTCAACACATTTCATTAATATAGATTTTCATAAATACAATGCAGAAATCATAAACTTGAAATTCAGTATGCAAGCACAACACGATTGACAAGAATATGCGTTTCAAATCCGAAAACATTTCACTACCTTTAGCAATTTCAAACATTTGAAATCCACAATACTTAGTTCACAAAGATTTTCTTTGAAAATTCATCTTTTCCTCGTGTAAATCATTCCATAAACCATAAGGCATAAATCACAACGTATCACAAATGTACCCATCACCTCAGTTGAGATGTCATTCATACATTCTCATCGCTGACTAATCTCAACACATTTAGCAAACATCATCAATTTCATATACGCATAAAATGTCCTCCAATGTCAGATCACAGAGTAAGCAAAGAGCATCTTATACTAGATCACAAAGCATGTATAAGGCATTTTATATCAAATCACAAAGCAAGTATAAGACATCTTACGTCAAATCACAAAGCAAGTGTAAGGTTTATTGCATAGGGTACTAAAACATTTCACAAGCATAAATCATGATCCATTTTTAAATCGAAAGGCAATATTAAATAAACATCAATACTCAAGAGTTTCAAATATAAGTTGAAAATCATTTTGATTTTCGAAACATTTTAAAAGCACTCAAAGTCAAGATAAGGTTTCCTTCTGGCCTAAGCGCTTGGTCAAACTCCTCATCAACCTTAAATGCGAGACTAATATGAGGAAACCTCCTTAACGCCTGATAGTTCCTCTAGCTTTTTACTTAGTTCAAAGTTCATATTAAGCTCTAAAAACTTGCCTTAAACTGTCCTATTTATACACTTCTTCAATGAGGATTTCCATGCCAAAATGATTATCTATGTCCAACAGTGAGCTTCAACAAATTGCATACTGCCACTAGTTGTCACTGTCCTAATTTTGATCATCAATGGGAGGCTGGGTCTAAACGCCGACTTACTGAGCACCTCCCTTCAGACACAAGGATGACATCATGTACTTCTATGCTAAGAAATCTCTAGCCAACTACCAGAACACATAGGAATTATCTCAACACTTGTTCGAAACGCATAACACGTCAAATCAATAAAAACACTTCCAATCTGACAACTTTTACCGAATCTAGTCTTAACATGTACATTAAGAGGTGATTTGGGGTCTTACATTTATGAATCAACAAAACTCAACCCCACAAAACTCATTAGAGAAATTTATAACATAGAAGAGCTTTCCATCATTTGGAGGGTACATAAATTTTACACTCGAAAGAGCCCAGAAAGAATTATTGCAATAATTAAAAGACTCTAATTTCTGAAGGCTGAACTATATATTCTTTGAAGCTCAAATCCTAAATGTTCAAACAATCTTTTAAGACTTTAACTTCAAAAATATTACTCGCTCTATTTTTTTCAAATCAAGCGTAAGCACAGGCATTCAATTGAGAGAAAACTAAATGATAAGTACTATAGATTGAACCATATCATATGAAATAAACATAACACACAGATTAACTTGCATTTTCAAGTTCAAATGATTGTTCTACAAATTATTTTAACCTGTCACAACAATTCCAGATTAATTCTCACTACAACATTCTATTATAATTTTATCAGTTAAATAATTGTTGTTGCTAAGATTAGGACTTGAGATTATTAATGTTACAACCAATGTAATTGTATGTACTTTACATACAACTCCAATAACTAATAATAATAATAATATGTCAGATTTTAATGAAATAATAATCACCTAACATCTAGAAAATCTGCTAAAATGAAAACAAA
>JBBPDI010000029.1:21542570-21556188 GCA_037974545.1 Cucumis variabilis | reverse complement strand
AATAATAACACTTTATTAATAACGGTCAATGGATTATATTTACAATCTACGAGTTTTAGGACATAAATCCCAACAGTTTAAGCAAAACGAGAGGTTTCCTAGGTAAGCTAGGGTTGAACACAAGGAATTAATACACTCAATATTTTAATCATGTGATTTGATTTCATGTGGGTATCTATACAATATAATTTTATGAACAATATTATCTAACCTACGTAAACCTATTCTACATGTGTTGGAGAATAAAGCGGACATTATTGTATTGATTTTGTGGAATGCAAAATTAGTTATATGTTTAGGCACTGTGGATGCAAGGGTAATCCATCAATCGAGGTGATACAAAGAATTTATTAACTTCAAATTTAGGACGATTGGTGCCTTTGACATACTTGATCGTCTTTCGAATGGGCAAAAACCCAATGTTATTCCTAAATGATTTATCCCTACCATTTAACAATTTTATGTAACTCATCCTATATTAAGGCAAGTAACCTCTTGATAGTTTGTCATGACACACATTTGCATCTCTTGATTATGTTCCAAGCTATCACCTAAAACATTGAAGGAAGATAAGAGATGAAATGAGCTTGTTCACCAAATATTCGCACACTTTGTTAGGAAGAGATAACCTTCTATTTATAGGTGAGGATGGATGAGACTTAACATCGTCTCAACTTCATTAATTCTCTGATAAAGTTGCTCAGCGCTGCAGATGTCCCTTTCGTCTTTTTCTGACATTCGTGTCAACTATTTTTATCTTCTAAAGATGTAAATAGCCTAGCTTCATTTCTCATATATCCTAGTGGTCGCATGTTACTTCTTCTAATGTTTGTTGCTCTACTACTCTTCTCTCTTTCACCTAAAATCCCTACATTAAGACATAAAAACCATGATAAACAGGCATAAAACTCTTTTGCTATTTGTAACGCATGAGTATCTTATTTCATCTATTTGGCTATGCTTTGTCTTCCTTTTCCTCGCATTGAGACTTCATTATTATTACCTAAAGGGCCATAATAACTTGTATTTTTACAAGTTATCAATTTTCGTGAAGGATTTCGGTTTAGAGTTTACGTCTTTCATTGCAAATGATTTTGTCGAGAGTTTATGTATTTTTTTCAACGAAGTGGTTTTTTTGGTAGTCTTTATCTTAGTTTTTTATTGTGTTTTTTTAAAGTTGGACTTTGGGTTATAACGAAGATGTGACTTCAAGAGATTATCATTAATCTATAACAAATAACTTTGATGCAGTTAAATAATACGATATTTTTCCTCTAATCTATTATTCATTAGTCCCCCTCCAACTTGAGTTGATTTTCGTAGCTTACAACAATTGTTGTGTTACTTTTTTTTTTTATTTTAATTGTTAGGAAGTCAAAACGTTAGTTAGATGACTAAGATATAATTTTGAGATCAGTCCAGCGTGACATTTATGTATATTACTTAAATTTTAACATAAACTTACTTGTAGGTTGTAAATATATTATTCATCATCGATAGATGAACGAGAGATATGCTTAATGAATATCCCTACAAATTTTTTGTTCTTATTAGGACATTGATTCAACCACCACCACTTGAAGATCAGAGCATACTTGGTTCAAGAACAACATGAAAACTTGGATGAATGGATTATGAATTCTGTTTTAGAATTTATAACAGTATTTAGTCCTTTCACAATTGGATTATGAATTCTTTTTTATTTAGTTTTTTTTGGTAAGTTTATCAAGGACGTACTCTATAACTAATTTGTGTGATATTTATTTTTATTAGTTTAAGTTGTTTATAATTAGTTTTTTTTTATGTTCGTTGAATTGTTACCTTGGTGGAATAAAATGCATAGATTCTCTTGTGATTTGTAAAGTGAAAGTTATATGTTTTATTTTTATTGCATTTGATTCTGAAAAAGATTATATAAAGTGTTTTGTTGTTCTTCTGACCTTCTATTTGATCTTTGTTTAATTTTTGCAGCTTTAATATATAACTGTCCATTCATGCCTGTATGTAAAATTACTATTCCTCATTTCTAAATCCCTCCATATTGGTTAGTTTGTTCAATTATTTTGGTCTCCTATGTTTATTTTTTAATTTCATAATACCACTTATTTACTATTATTATTATTCAATAATGGATCTTTTACTATCCCCAATAACTTTTGTTTAGTTCAAGTCTCTTAGTTCTCTCTTTTGCAGGTTAGTTTTCAACAACTTCATCATTGTTAATAGTCTCTAGCCATTTAGTAGAGATTCTGTCTGTAGTTTCACTTTGGATCTTTGATTCTTTTATTATTACAGCATCATATTCTCTTCTATTTTAGGTTTTTTAAATTAAGTTTTCTATGACTTTTAAGAAATATTGTCCTTCCTCTTTTGTTTATCTCTTATCCTTTATCATCGAGAGTTCCAATCTCCATCGTGGTTTTTGATGGTAAGAACTAGGTGGCTGGAACCATTTTCACACTTTCTTTTCAACCTTAAATTTATATTAAGTCCTATATATAAAAGCTTAATTAATGTTCCTTTTTCCTTCAACTCTTATATATAGGTGTATAGTGGTGGAAAATGGTGGAGGAGGTTGAGTTAATATGATGCTTCTTGTTGATGAATTTTGTTTGAAGTTATTGATATGTTTGATGAGTTTTCTTGAATTTCAAATATCGAGCATGGTGTTGGTGTTCATTCTAGAATATACAGTGTAATATGACCCATTTTTATTTTTCATTATAGAATATATAGTGTAATATGACCCATTTGATACGAGGAGTTCCTATACGCTAACTTGACTTGAATGAAATACGAGTGAAGTGGGTTGAATTTTTAGTTCACTGTATCTTATGGACATAAAATTGTTGTAGTTTTGTTTATGACTAGATACATGCTAATGCCCAAAACATTTATTGTGTAAATGTTTTTGTATAGAGCAATTATATATATAGATTATATACTTGAGGCAAAGATGTGCGGGAAGGAAATTGTACTCTTGTGATTTTTGGTATATAGCACATTTGGATTGGTCTTGGAATTTTTGAATTATTAAGCACTTTATCAAAGCTACATGGGAATGTTAAATGAATATTATTTAATTGTGCAACGGTTTAGTCGGAGATATTTTTGAAGATTAGAGCTGCTGGTTGAGGTAGCATTGTATTGGTGAAATTGTATTATTGAAATGTGTGTAATGCATAGAATGGAAAATGGAAAAAAGTTATATATTTAATTTAAAATATATATATATATTACAAAAAAAAACGTGTCAAGAGTTGTATAACTTGTCAGTTATCTGGTGTCAAGCGAACTCCATATTTGACAAAAATCAAATGTAACCATATATGATACGGTATCAACATCTAAGTATCAACTTAACTGACATTAAAAACATGTCAAACGTACTATTTTACTTTGACATGAAAAATATATTAAGTAATATATAACCTGACCTAGTTAGGATCAAATGTTCATACTATACCTAACAGTTGATTACTCAACGTTTTAAAAAACTTTTGGTATACTGTTATATACTCAATTAAGTTAACATGCTCATGTACTCTCTTGCATCAAACAAGTCTCAAATCTAGCTTTGCTCGAATAATTATTTCTTTGCTCAAACACTTTTAGAAACTCAGTATTAGAATTCATATTCGTAAATCTCTTGTTTGAATAAACATTTCTCAAATTGAATGCTTTAGAAACTCCGCTCAAACATACATTCTCATAAACTCATTTCTAAACTTGAAACTCACGCTTCGTAAGTAAATCATAAATCTAGTATATTAAAATACTTAAACTCAAAGCATGCTTAAATTACAATTTCATAAATCAAGCTTAGAATTTTATTTTAAATTTATTTTTGTCACTCACAACTTTTGACTAATTCTATGATCTATAGATTTGCCCTATTTTCCCTTGATCTAAAAATAACAAAAGAATTCAAGTCAACTTTAGTTTCCAACTAACGAAACTTCCTCAACCTTTTTACCTTTCTCTTTTCTACTCAAGAGAACTCTTTTCTAACTAACCTTGATCTCTTTCAGCTCTTGGTAACCTTTGTAACGATTCAACTTTTCCAACTAAGTCAAAGTCATTAATTCAAAACAGTGATCTTAATTTACACAAAACACCAATTAAATTAAAATCAAACTCTCCAAGAAAAACAAAATTTAATTCGGGCCCTGTTTTAATAACAAATTTTTAAAGTAAAGTTTGCAAAACATCAAATCATGAACTCAATTAAATTTCAAAATTTTCTAAACAGTCACAAGTACTAAAACGAAATGAGAAAAACAAAACATAAGCGGAAGCAGTTGACAACATTCCCTACGACTATCACGCCTCCTTCTTGCCTCTCGTCGGTGTGCCTCCTTTGTTATTTTTGCCTGAAAAAGTTAAACATAAAAGGGGTGAGTATAAACATACTCAGTAAGAGACCTACTACTGGTTCCGTTGGGGGAAAATAAATTATTAGCTTCCAAATAGAGTACCCTGCACAGTCACAGTCTTGTGATGTAGGATACACATAATCAGTCTAACGCCCTAAAGGACGCATAAATCAGTCTAGTGTTCTGCAAAAATACATATCCGTCAAATAATTCTGCAGGACATAAAAGTGTGGTGATCCCGTAGGACACCTGCAAGGTAACTACACAATAGGTAAACTAATAATTTTTCCCCTCAGTCCATTCTAATGTCTTAACAGTCATTCACAATACAATCAAATGTCCTCATCACATAAGCTTTTCACTTAACACCTAACAGTCATCTTACTCTAATTTATCCCCAAAGCCAATCAGAAACATATCAGTACATTTGTCAACAACTAAGAAAACATAATATTCCCCTCAGTCTACAAGAGCACAATCGTATCGTCTTCTCAATTTAAAAGAACAAAACCATAACAATATATCATACACTCAGTCTAAACCAAAAATTTGCTATTCCAAACTTACCCCCTATAAGAAACATCAAGGTGTTTCAGTCATTCATCATCCATATGTGTATATATGCATATCTAGTCAGTCACAACATGCATTCAAATAACAAGTCCACACCCATCCATCCATATATATATATATATATTTTTCTCAGTCAAACACAACATACAATAAACATTAAGTCTACACCTAAAAGTATATATATCATAATCATCATCATCACTCAGTTAGAATACAACAATACAATCCAACACAACTTAAAGCTATAGGTGAGTCCAGTAGAAAGTCCCTTACCTTAACGTTAGGGAAGCTCCTTAATCAGCTAAAGTTCACGCAACAATCCTAAGCATAACGATAATAAATTCGATTACTTTCACAAACTTTCTCTCATTTAATTTTCTCAATGAAACGCATACACTTACCCAAGTATTAGTGAAAAGGAGCTTCAACTAAATCTAAAATTTTGTTGTGAGCCCAAGGGGTTTAAGTGCTATCTCCAATACCTTCAATGGTCGAACAACAAACCAATGATTAACCCAACAATAACACTTGAATCAATATGAAGCAATTACAAACCCACAATTTAAATTTTACCAACAACACTTTGTCGATTCACGACAAAACGGAGGTAGCGGTGCACTAACCAAAACAAGACAGAGTGTGCATGAGCGTGAGTCGGCTTGCAACTAACAGCTAGAAGGCAGAGGGTCACGACGGCGCTGAGCTGCAAAGCCAAGAGACACAGACGAAGGCGGAGGTGGAACACACAATAGCGTAGAACGATTGAGAAGGGTCACAGCGGCGATCAGATCTACCGGAAGGAAAGAAAAAAAGAAAACGATTGGAGAAGGAGGTGGCGCGACTACATCGACGACCGGCGGTCTGAAACGAATGGTGTGTCAGGAGCTTCGTTGTCGATCGATGTACGTGAACGGAAAAGAGACGAAGGGTGGGAGGTGTGACGGTTGGTTAGGGCAAAACAAAAGAGAAGAGAAAAGGAAGAAAAAGACGGGGAGGGGGTTGTACGACGCGCAAGGAAGAAAGGGGGAGAAATTTAATTTCTTTTACTTAATAATAATAATAATAATAATAATAAAAAATAATAATAATAATAATAACATATTATTATTATTATTATTCCCCAAATCAATTTTCTCCTTCACTTCTTTCTTTTCAATAAATTAAAAAAAATATCATCTTCCAAGCTAAAAGAATAAATAACATCCAACCAACTTTTAAAACCCTAAAATAAAACAATTTGATTAAAATAATTTACCTTAGCGTTTGGGGTGTTACATTCTTTCCTCCTTAAGAAACTTTCGTCCTTGAAAGTTCTAATCTTGGAATAACTCTGGGTAACGAGCTCTCATATCATCTTTCTGCTTCCACGTCGTCTTTTCAACTTGGTGATTCCACCATAATACTTTTACCAAAACAATCCCTCTATTACGAAGCATCTTCACCTCTCTAGCTAGAATCTCCACTGGTTGCTCCACATAACTCAAATTCTCATCAATCTCTAATGGTTCATAGTCCACTATATGAGATGGATCTGCCACATACTTCCTCAACATTAAGACATGAAAAACATTATGAACTGCAGAGAGAGATGGTGGATATGTCAAACGATATTGCATAACTCCAATTCTCTCTAAAATCTCAAACGGTCCAATGAAATGAGGACTCAACTTCCCTTTCTTTTCAAAACACATAACACCCTTTGTAGGTGCTTACTACTACAAAACTGGCCTTACTTGACGCCTACAGTTTTGTTATACTTGACAGTTTTGATAAAAACTGTCAAGTAAAATGATAAAATGTCAAGAATAACAAAAATTGAAAAAATCAATATTTTTTTTTAAAAAATTCAATACTTGACACGTTAAAAACGTCAAGTCTAGTTTAATGTACTTGACGTTTTAAAAATGTCAAAAAAACAGTTTCCCCTTTGTCTAAATAAATTTATCTTTACTTTTCTACTATTTTTTTTTTATTTTCTTTACTTTTAATTTCATCTTTAATTTCCAAAATCCCTAAATTAAATTTCGAAAACCTCCAAAAAAGTACTTTTCCCCTTTTCTTCTTCGTCTCGGCCCCGATAACGTGGTTCTCCCCTTTTTGTGTTCTCTTGTTTCGATTTGGTCTTCTCCTCGACCAGGCCTTCTGCATTTTTCGATTTTGTCTTGTCCCCAAAAAGATCGACCAGTACTTCTCCTGTTTTGATTTCATCTTGGCCCCGACAGTGTGGTTCTCCCCTTTTCGTGTTCTCCCGTTTCAATTTTGTCTTCTCCTCGACCAGGCCTTCTGCATTCTTCAACTTCATCTTCATCTTCGCCTTTGTCTTCGTCTTCGTTCCACATCTTCGGTTTTGCTACATTTTTGTTCTGTGATTAAGAATTTCTGTTCGGCTCTCCGTTCCTCTTTCACCTTCGTCCTCCGGTTAAGGGTATGTAGTTTTTCTCTATTTCTTTATTCTCAATAAATAATTTTTGTTTGGCTCTCATGTGGATTTTCATCTCCCTTAAAATTAGGGTTCCATAATTAAAATTAGGTTAAGGGAATGTGTTGATTGTTCACTGTGTACTCAAATTTTTTGTTTTTATTTCAAAAGGATAAGAAAGTGTTCATGGATTGGTCTCTCTCTGGAGATTCTATTTTCAAAATTGTTTAATTAGTATTAAAAGGTGTAATTTTATGTTTAGATAACTAGTTGAGTATGCATTTGTGTTTAGATAACGAGTTGATCTATGACTAACGCATTTTTGTGTGTGTTTAATTTTGTTATTTTGTGTTTAGATAACAAAATTTGTGTTTGTGTTTCGATAATTTTTTGTTTTGTGTTTAGATAACAAAAGGAGCAATCTCTCTTACACGCATTTGTGTTTAGATAATTTTGTGTTTTGTGTTTAGATAACTAGTAACCTATTTTGGTTAATTTTGTGTTTATATTTATATATGTTTCTTTACATTTACATCACCAATAGATACTGTGTTTTAGATAACTAGTAACCATAAAGGAGGGTGTGGAAGAAAGGTTCGTAGTGATTTATGTTTTCTATACATTAGATACCATGTTGAATTTGAACTAGGTATCACTTGGTCGTTTGTTAGCAAGATTCCACAATGTGCACTTAATATAGAAATCCCTTCTCTCCTGCTATTTTCTTCTAGGTAACTATAGTATATGTTCCTTTTCCTAGCCACGAGTGCCATTCTCTTCTGCTTTTTACTTTTTTTTAGTGTATCCAATAATTTGAAAGCAAAATTTTGTTTATATTCATCTTGACTGTCCCGATTTCAAAAGTATTCCATTAATTTTCCATTAAAAAAAACTCCCTCCTTTTAATTGGATTCCAACTCCTCATTCAACCATAGATTCCCTTATTCTATTTTGGGTTTCCCTTTCACAAAACCATACAAAAACATTAAAAAGCTTTAGTTTTTTATTTTCTTTTTTACATTTTCTTTTTTTTTCTTAGTCTCCTTACCCAATGACAAAGAAACCCCATGATAAAAGCCAAACAAAAATAATATTTAACAATAATCAATTAGATTCCTCCATTCCTTAGGTGTGGGGTTACTCCAAATCTTTATATCAGGTTGTCCCATACATATGAATCAATTAATCATTTTCATTCATATTTTCCTATATCAAAATGATTCACCCCTTGATATTTAAATATCAAAACTTATATTTTGCATATTCATCCCTTAGGAACTTGTGAATGTCTCAAACCTCTAATTGAAATATCTACATAGATCGACTAATTTCACTTCATTTGTATTTTGTTCAATATACATATACACACACATAACAAATATAGTTATATAAGTTGGACTCGAATGGTAAATAACCTAATGAACGATCCAACCTAAGAACAGTCGAATGGTAAATAAAAAGTTGTGCTCATAATTATTTCCATCAAGGGTGTAGAAAATTTCTCATCTTCATCATTTATTTTTATGTATCATTGTATTTTTTTTATATTATACTTCAAATCGATAACCATTACTCAATAACTTCTCTTAGGATTTACACCTATGGATAAAGCATGGATGCACAAGAGTAGGTTATCCAAAGATTATGAATTGGGTGTAGAAAGCTTCTTAAATTTTGGATTTTCTAATACATATGATGGCTCTATTAGTTGTCCTTGTTTGAAATGTGGGAATTGTGAAAAACAAAGTCGCACTACTATTAGAGATCAGTTATATGTCAATGGAATTGATGAAAGTTATAAAATTTGGTTTTAGCATGGCGAACAACTACCTAACTCATCCTCATATGGAAAATCTTCTAAGTTTGATACCCACAAGTATGAAGATAATGATGTTGGAAGTATAAATGAAATGATTGAAGTTGCTCATGAGGAGTATTCAAAAGATCTAAATCAATTTGAGAAATTGCTTAATGATGTTGAAAGACCATTATTTGAAGGATGTAAAAAATTCAACAAGTGGTTCACATTAGTCAAGTTGTATAATTGAAAGTTAGGTATGGATGGAGTGATATTAGCTTTTCAGAACTACTGAAAACTTCAAAGGAAATTTTGCCTCCTACCAATGTGATCCCAGCATCAATGTATGAAGCGAAGAAAACTTTAGGTGCACTAGGAATGAATTATGAAAAGATTCACGCATGTCCTAATGATTGTTGTTTGTATAGAAAAGAATATGCTGATGCAATTGAATGTGCTGAATGTGGTGGATCAAGATGGAAGCATGCTAATAATACAAATAAAGGGAAAAAACAGATTCCTAGAAAAATTGTATGGTACTTTCCACCAATTCCACGTTTCAAAAGATTGTTTCAAATTATTGAAAATGCTAAAAATTTGATTTGGCATGCTAATGAGCGATTAGTTGATGGAAAATTACGACATCCTGCAGACTCTCCAGCCTGGAAGTTATTAGATTTGAAGTGGCCAAATTTTGGTTCTGAACCTAGGAATATCTGTTTAGCATTGTCAACTGATGGAATCAATCCACACAATGACATGAGTTCTAAATATAGTTGTTGGCCCGTATTGCTAATCATTTACAATCTTCCACCATGGTTGTGAATGAAAATAAAGCTCATGATGTTATCAATGTTGATATCGGGTCCAAGACAACTAGGGGATTACATTGGCACGTACTTAGCACCACTAATTAAGGTTTTAAAACTGTTATGGGAAAGTGGTGTTGAATGTTATAATGCTAATCAAGATGAAGTATTCAATTTAAGAGCTATTTTATTATGGATAATAAATGATTTCCCTGCATATGAAAATCTTAGTGGATGTAGTGTAAAAGGGTATAAGGCATGTCCAATTTGTGGAGATAATACGTCCTCTATTAGATTAAAATATGGAAAGAAAATGGCATACCTTGGACATTGAAGATTTCTATCACGTAACCATCCATACAGTCGTCAAAAGAAGTTATTTAATGGTGAAAAGGAGCTTAAAACAATTTCAGAACCTTTGTCTGGAGAGGACATATATTTGAGAATAAAAGACCTTAAATTTCTAAGAGGAAAGAAGAAGACAAAAAAATAGCCTATGAAAGGAAGTGAAAGGAGTTGCTGGAGCACACTGTCTTCGTTTTTTGAGCTACCATATTGGAAAGATCTTCATGTTAGACATTGTCTAGATGTGATGCACATTGAAAAAAATGTTTGTATGAATATCTTGGGCACATTTCTTGATATTCTCGGAAAAAGTAAGGATGGTTTGAATGCTAGATGGGATTTAGTTCATTTAAAAATTCGATCAGAGCTTGCACCTGTCAACGGTGAAAAAAATATTTATTCCTCCTGCTTGTTATACTCTTACAAAGGAAGAAAAACGTTCTGTTTAGAAGACATTGTCAGAAGTAAAGGTACCTGAAGGTTATTCTTCCAATGTTAAAAACCTTGTGTCAATGACTGATTTAAAACTTAATGGTTTAAAATCTCATGACTGTCACGTGCTTTTACAACAATTATTTCCTATTGCAATAAGATTTGTGCTTCCAAAACATGTTCGGCATGCCATTCTCGGTTGTGTATATTTTTCGATCTAGTATGTAATAAATTATCGATGTGCAACAACTGAAAAAGTTAGAAGAAGATATTGTGGTGATAATGGGTCTTCTAGAGAAATACTTTCCTCTATTTTTTACCATTATGATGCATCTCACTGTGCACATTGTTAGAAAAGTCAAGCTTTGTGGGCCTATATATCTAAGATGGATGTATCCCTTCGAAAGATACATGAAAGTTCTAAAAAACTATATGAGAAATAGACATCATCCAGAGGGTTGTATTACGGAAAGTTATATAGTAGAAGAAATTATTGAGTTTTGTTCAGACTTCTTATCTGGGATTGATCCTGTTGGGCTAGGCATTAACAGATTTGATGCATCTTTAGACAATTCAAATTTTGGTAGACCATTGTCTTCAGGAGTTTCCTTCAGACCTGAACAAAATCTTCTATACCAAGCTCATCGGTATGTTTTGGCAAATACAATTGATGTGCAACCATACATAGAGTAAGTTAAATTTTCAATTATCTTGTCTTCTTTTTTTTATTCAATTTTATGACATACACATAACTTTATGTTACAATATTTCAATGTTGAAGTAAACACGTAGGGTATTGCAATTGAAATATCCAACTAAGGTTCATCATAAAAAATGGATTCAAGAAGAACACAATCGAACTTTCATATCTTGGTTAAGAGAAGAGGTGAAATTTTAAACTTATTTATATATTTTTTTATGGTTAATATTGTAATTACATTAAGGTACTTATCATGGTAGGTTGCATCTGAGATTTGAATGGGAAATGTTGAAGTTTCAGATAACTTGAGGTGGATTGCTCATGGCCC
This sequence comes from Cucumis variabilis, assembly GCA_037974545.1. Classification (NCBI taxonomy): domain Eukaryota; kingdom Viridiplantae; phylum Streptophyta; class Magnoliopsida; order Cucurbitales; family Cucurbitaceae; genus Cucumis; species Cucumis variabilis. Next base: position 21,544,408 of record JBBPDI010000029.1, on the reverse strand, counting down.
TAATCCTTTTGTCATTAAGTATAACAGTTATGCCATTAATGGATATCGCTATCACACGAAGTCTCATGATCAGAATCGAAATGTACACAATAGTGGAGTCAGTTTAGTGGAGAAAACAATGCAAGTGTCCAATTTAAAAGATAAGAACGCCATCATTGGAGATATGTCCTTTTATGGAGTGATTCAAGACATATGACAACTTAATTATAATACGTTCAATATTGCAGTGTTGAGATGCGATTGGGTTGAGAACAATAATGGTATGAAGATTGATGATCTTGGTTTTCTGTTAGTAGATTTAAAAAGAATAGGTCACAAGTCTGATTCATTTATAATGACAACCCAAGCAAAGCAAGTTTTTTACATTAAAGATCCAATGATGCTAGATGGTCAATTGTGCTTACTCCACTATAGAGAGATTGTGAAGATCAATCAAATGACGATGAACTTAGAGATATCATGTTACATAATCAAGGAGTACCTAGTAATATGCCAAATATCGATGATAGTATTGATTTAGATGAGAATATCTCAACATATGTATAAATCAGACTGTGAAGGCACATGGGTTCCTAAATAACACAATGAGGTTGGCTTTCTACTTTTTACATATGTACTTATATGCTATGTTTTATTTTGAATATGCCTAAATCCTAAATCGCAATATAATCTACACTAACAATTTTTTTTTAATGTTGCTGTGAAAGGATATTCTCGTTACACATGGAGCCAAATATTGTAAGTGATGATAAAGACAAGGACGTTGGAAGATTAGTGGTTGGAGGAGTTGATGACCAAATTGTAGAGAAGCCTAAAAATAAATGAAGCGGATACCTACTATTATGTTTGATGTGACTCGGGTTAGAGGTGAAGGTGAGAGGAAAGTAGTGGAATATAATCAAGATGGTGTACCCATTGGAGAAAATGGGGCGAAGCTAAACTCTTTTATTGGATCGTGTGTACATTACCACATCCCCATTCACTATCCATCATGGATCGATATGCCTACTGAATTGAAGGACAATATCTATACCTAAGTTTTGAGGTAAAATTGCTTATTGTTTTTGTACAAGTTTATTTCAATTGATAATGTGACACTAACCGATATTCAATCTCAGGCTGCATTTATAATTGAATGTAGATATAGAAATAGCGTTCTTAAGACTGCAGGGACAACATTCCGTCAATTCAAGCATTGATTGACGAAGAAGCATATCTTGCCGTTCAGGAATGAACCTGAAGTTGTGAGACTACCCCCAGATATGTATTCTTACATTAACCAAGGACACTGAGAAGAATTCGTTAGATCCAGACTTTGTCCACATTTTGAGGTATCAATGCATTTATTTACATATTTAGATTATAAATATTTGTTCATAAACTAATTTATAAAAATCCAATACAATGTTATATTTGTGTAGGACGAAAGGAAAGTTCAACAAGAGAGAAGGAAGAAGAATATGTATAACCATCGTCTTTCAAGAAAAGGTTATGCTAATCTTTGAGAGGAATTGGTAAAAAGTAGTTTATGTTTGAATTAGTTTTAAAAGTTTCTTAGGCAATCTAATGCATCGTATATATTGAAATGCAGAAAAACAACCCTTTGAAAGAAGGTGATCTTGATCGAGCAAGCATGTGGAAAAAGGCTCGTGTAGATAAGAACGGAGAATTTGAGAATGAAGACGTTTGGGAAATTGTGAATCGTATAGTAAGACATATTACAATTTTTCATTCTGTAATGTTTTTAAGTTTTATAAAAAAAATTACAACTTTACTGCTTTTTTACATTTGTAGGATGAGATCTCAAGGATTTATGTTGACAAAGAGCCATCTCCAAA
>JBBPDI010000029.1:21499624-21515815 GCA_037974545.1 Cucumis variabilis | reverse complement strand
CTCAAACCATCTATGCTTGTTATTGTTTCTTTGATTGTGGTGGTTAAAAGAATTGATCTACATGCTCACATCTTCCTGATTATATTTAATGTACTTAATCACTTAAACTTCTAAATAAAATCACACATCTTTCCTAATCTTTGACTGTGTTATAAGAATTTGATGTCTTGAATACAAGATTCCATGAACTAAAATTCTTCCAACAAATAAGTATTTTGATGGATTACCTTTCCTACGACAAATTTCAAGATTTACGACTTTGTATCAACCCTAGTATTAGGGTTCCAAATTAATTACAAAATCACACCAGCTATAAATAAGTTGTGACCATATTGTTTTTAAATATCTTCAATAAAAACTATCTTTTTGTAAAATAACCTATAATGGCGCATGAGAATAAAACGTTTATACAAAAATGACTCAGAAAAATTTGCATTTGTTTTAAGAATAGAAATTTGTTTAATGTAATTTGTATTATGTTTTTAGGAATAAGAAATTATGTTTTTGGATGAAATTATGTATTTAAATTAGAAATTATGATTTAAATATGTTTTTAGGAAATAGACTAAAATAGGATTTTTCATTATGATTGGGATTAGAATCGTTGAATCGAATTCAGGGAGTGAAAGTTGAATCGAATTTCTATCTACAACATTACCTGTTGTGTTATATTCTTCATCGATTAATTAGAAAACCCTCTATATATTAAACATAGATTATAAGTTTTGGAGGAGAAAGAGAAATGGGGTAAAGAAAAATAAAGGACAACTTTTGAGGGTAGAATTGTAATTTGAGTCTTATTGTTTGTTTTCTAATGGGTTATAACTACTAAGAATTAATTATGGTAGTCTCTTCTCTTTAGTGAAAACTTGGTTTATAATTAATTAGATATTGTAAGGTGTTTGGTTAGTTTGTTTTGGTTATCCTGCAGTTATGGTAGCCTTTTGTAGAGTTTGAACTTAGCTTTAGTTAAAAGAGTGGGAGGATTTTGCATAGCTTATTTATGGAGTAATTAAGTCTAGGGTTTGATAGGAGGAATATATGACTAATACTCAAACATATTTATGTTTTAGGTCTTTAACAATGAACAAGAGTTGGATGAAAGTTAGGAATAAGTTATCGGTTGACTATAGAGAGGGTGTGTCCCAATTTTTAGAGATTGCCAAGTTCCACGTCGATGCTTACAGACAGATAAGGTATTCGTGTAAGAGATGTATGAACTCAAATTGGTACTAATTGGAAGGTGTGGAGCGACATCTATTGACCATCAGAATATCCTCCTCCTATACAAAATGGTTATATCATGGAGATGTAGTGAACTTCCATAGCGGTATTAAAGGTTTGATGAAGGAACCAGTAGTAACCTTTTTCATTCAGGAACTAATAGTAATCCTTTTGATGAAGGAACTAGTAGTAACCCTTTTGATTTGCACACTCCGATTGAACACAAACATGAAATAGAAGCTCTGATTGGGGTAGATATAGAAGAAGAAACATAAAACATATTTCATGACTTATTGAATGAAGCTCGTAGTGAGTTATACCCCGGTTGTTTTGAATACTCTTTCATGAAGTTTTTGGCTAAGATGATGCTTATAAAGGTTTTAAACGGTTAGAGTAACAAGTTATTTGACATGATGTTAGACTCGATAAAAAGTACATTTCCAATGTGTGGTACCAATGTTCCTTGTTCATTCTAAAAAAAATCTGCATAAGGTATTGCGCAACTTTTTTTTGATATCGAGATTAGAACGCTTATTTGTTTCACAAGAAGGATCTTCTTACATGATATGGCACCATGACAAACATATGATGTGGAAGGATGGAAACATTTTGATTAGGAATTCCCTAATTTCGCTAGAGATGCACGGAACATTCATTTGGGGTTAGTTTCAGATGGTTTTAATCTGTTCGGTCATATGATTACCTCATATAGTATGTGGCTTGTGGTGTTAATTCCTTACAATTTTCCACCTTGGAATGCATGAAAGAGTTAACTTTTTTCATGACATTTCTGATTCTCGGTCTAAAATCACCTGGTAGGGAAATTGATGTTTACCTTAGACCCTTGATTGACGAACTTAAACAATTATGGAGTTTTAAGGTGCGTACATATGATTCCCTTGCCAGTTATTTCTTTTAGTTGTACGCAGCCTTGTTGTGGATGATAAATAACTTTCTAGCGTATGGTGATTTATCGGGGTGGAGTACCAAAGGGTATCAGACATGTCCCATATACATGGGAGATAGATCGTACTTCAAGATAAGAGGGAAAATATCTTTCATGGGACATTGACGTTATCTTTCTGAGAACTATTCTTGGCCGAGAAGTAGATTGCACGATGGCAAGGTAGAGCATGGAGCTCTTTGTGGTAATGAATGGGCACGAAGTGCTAACACAAGTAGATCAATTGGAATTTTCAGTTCCAAGTAAACATCCTGCAATAAAGGAGAAGAAAAGAAAGAGAGCTCTTAATTGGCCTAAGCAAAGCATTTTCTTCGAACTTCCTTATTGGTCGAAATTATTATTACATCATAAACTAGACGTAATGTATATTCAAAATAACATTTGCGAGAACTTGGTTGATACGTTATTGAATATTGAAGGAAAAATCAAAGCCACCACTAATGCATGATTGGACCTACAAGATTTGATAATTAATTTACATCTCATCGAAGTTGGTAATAGATTGGTGAAGCACATGCGAGTTACACATTAACTAACAACGAGCGACTTAAATTTTGCAAGTTCTTGAAATCAGTGAAGTTTTCTGATGGATTCGTTTCTAATATTTCACGATCTGTGCATGAAAAAGAAGAGAAAATTTCATGTCTCAAAATGCACGATTGTCATGTTTTGCTACATCAACTTCTACCTATTGGTGCTCGAGCTTTCTTATCAAAAAATGTGTACACCATGATTACTGAACTGTGTAACTTTTTTTGTGATTTGTGCATCAAAACTATACGAGTAAGTGAGTTGGATAAACTACAGGCAGATATTATAGTCATACTTTGTAAATTGGAAAGAATATTACCACATGCCTTGTTCAGCGTAATGATGCATCTTTTCGTTCATCTACCATAAGAAATCAAGATTGTTGGTCCAGTTTCTTACAGTTGGATGTATCCTATTGAAAGAAGTTTACGCACATTAAAATAGTATGTGCGTAATAAGGCATGTTCTGAGGGATCTATTGCAGAAGCATACCTGATGAATGAATCAGAAACCTTTTGTTCATGATACCTAAGTGGAATTAAGATGTGATTCACTAGAGATGAATGGAACAATGATGACATTTTGAATGATGAGGTGATGGGTGAGTTTGAAGTCTTCATTTAGAAAAAATTTCATGCAGGAGCAATCACGAACGAAGAAGGCTGCTAGGCAGAAGCAACCTTACAATCATAATAATGGGTCGAAGTCATTTTTACTACGACAGCATGACCTCACTGAAGAACAAGGTCTGTTAGTCGATCGACTTGAATTATTCAGAGAAACTCATGCTCGGAGTGGAGAATTCATTTCGTAGGCAGCTGCGGATGAGCATGTTAGTTTGAACTTAATTTTGTCTAAATTATGTACTTATACTTCTTCAATTCATAACTTACATAAAATTTTATTTGTTGCAGAGTCAAATGCTGGAACTTTAGTCCCAGCCTACCCCAAAGGATTCTTAGCCACTCTCTGAGGATGATATTGTTAGATCGTTTTTAGTATGTGTCCAGGGTACTGAAAAGGTCTTGGTTGGGACCCAAAACCAAGTCCCGTAAAAGTCCTGGTAGTAGTTCTTCAATCACATCTTTGCATCCTACAGCGGTCAAACAAGCTAATGCAATCCTCATTAGGCAAGAAAGACTTAAGATTCAAGAAAATAGACACATGATTGAAGAGTGGAGAAGGTTCTTCGAGATGCAGTCTAAACAAATGGAAGAAATGATGAAGAAGATTGAAGAAATGAGTCGGACACAGGAAGGATCGTGAGTGGAGATCTTCTAGTACATAATTTTGAACTTTAACGTTGTTTATTTTGCATTTTTAGCATTATATATATCAAATTTTTTTTTGTTCTTGTAGGTGTGGACCTGTTAAGTATGGCGTTCTCGGCTTTCTTATTTTAAACTCCTTTTTCATGTCACTTTTTTAACAAATTTGAAACTATGTTCTTGTGACGTTTATTTAATTATAATACAATTTTGATTTGGATATATTATTTTGGTTATTCATTTTTTATTCAAAATAAATCAAAATTGAAATAGAATTGAATAGAAATTACAATTAAACAAAAAAAACCCTAAAAATAAAATAATAATAATAATGTAAAAAACCTATTAAATTAAATAATTAAAAATGTCATAACCTTGAGGCACGTAAGATTGCGCCAGTGAAACGTTCTATGATGCATCATCGTGAAAGAATTTCTTCCGACTTCACTAGAGCATTGGTAGAGTCCTAGAGGTTACCCGACACATTTTCTACGTCGGCAGAGCGAACGACAAGAAAAAGGTTTTAACGACCCAATTAAGTCATGCGTTAAAGATGGGTTTCCTGACACAAATTTCCGATGTCCTTCCCGACGTTGTAGATAACGTCGAGAAATCTATTTTTAACATCTTTTGTAATCTACTCTGACGTATGATGCGTTAACAAAAGGCCAAGTTCTTGTAGTGTATTTCCTTTGTTGTGAGTGTTGTCAGCCAGTTTATGTAGGCTTCCTATGAGGAAAACATGAAAGTTGTCAACAGAATTTTGAGATACTTGAAAATAAAACCTTGTAAAGGGTTGATGTTTAGAAAGACAGAAAAAAAGACCATTTAGGTATACAATAACTCGGATTCGGCAAGATCTGTTGTTGACAGAAAGTCTATCTCCGGTTATTGTACCTTTGTTTGGGGTATGCTTGTAACATGGAGGAGTAAGAAGCAAACTGTTGTGGCCAGAAGCAGCGTTGAGGTCAAATATTGAGCCATGAGGTTGAGAATATGTGAGGAAATTTGGCTCCAGAAACTCTTGTCGGATTTTCATCAAGAACGTGAGACAGTATTAAAGCTTTTTTATGATAATAAAGCCGCTATTATTATTGCTAGCAATCCCGTTCAACATGATAGAACTAATCATGTTAAGATCAATTGATCGACATTTCATTAAAGAAATACTTGAAAATGGGAGCATATGCATTCCGTACATCCCTTCGAGCCAACAGGTTACTGATGTTCTGACCAAGGGGCTTCTCAAACCAAACTTTCACTTTTATGTTAGCAAGTTGGGTCTCATTGATATTTACGTCCTAACTTGAGGGAGAATGTTGAAATTAGTGGGCTTGGTCCTTAGAGTATTTATGGAAAGATTATTGAAATATTTACCCTAATTTCAAAATCTTTTTCCCTTTCCTATTCCTTTGTATTCTATTTATTATCATCATTGTACCTATTGTAAAATTTATTACAAAATAAGAAGAAGAAGAATATCGTGGTTTTTCTTTCAGTACTCAGGTTTTCACGTAAATTTATGTGTTCTTTGTGTCTACTTTCAATAGTATGACTACATTCATTTTTTGCTAATAATGCAGCTTAAGGTTTTGAAAAGTATTATATAGCCTAAGTTTAACATAGCATGCAAAATCATTCTATCTCCTATAGTACGAGTAAAGTGAATATACTCACATCTCAACAATTTTCTGGAATGTTCTTTTTTAACAAGGCCTAGACATTTATACTTATTGTCACCTTTTCCGTGTCTTTTGCTTTGTACATGAAAGTGAAGTGATAGGGAGAGAAAGTGCCAAACTAAAGGGTTGTTTTCTTAAAAAATAAATTATTGAAGAGTGTAAAAGGAAAAAGTAAAATTTATGGGGAAAATTTAAGTAGCAATATTTGGAGAAGGAAAAGACATATTACTTCCTTAAATCATCCATTTCTTGACCCTTTTTTTTTTAAATCATCAAGTATTCAAAACCACAAATGTGAAGAGATCCCCTTTTTCTAGTAATGGGAAGCACTATTTTTAAGGAGGGTTGCTCGACCGCGCTTTGCCAACTCATCCTGGATATATTATAAGTGGCTTTGTTCCTCCATTCACCTTTACCCTACTTTTCTCTCCATGCTTATGATATGGAGGGGCATTAGTGGTGGATGAACGGAGAGATTCTTCTTCATCAAATACCAAATATTGAAGGAGGTTAGGAGGGAGAGACTTATGCTCAATCCCCAATCATTGTAAAACCATCAATTTTTCCTTAAACAATAATCTTGTCCAATAACAAAGTCGACGAAAGGAACATGCTTTTCTACAAAAGACAATATTTGAATTGACATTAGAAGCACTATCATTGTTCAAATTATCATCAAATACTGTAATCGAATTATCACTAATCAAAATATTCTCATCAACAAATTTTAAGTCAACCATCGTTTTACACTTTCTATCAAATTAAAAATTTGCATTAAAGAATCAAATTGTCGAGAGAAGAACATAGATCATGATCATCATCACTAAACATAAATTTCTCATATTCTATTTCAAGATCTTCATAAAAAATTCATCACCATCCACCATATCAAGGATCTTAACATTCTCATTATTCGAGATATGCTTCTTATTAAGCAAATTATTCTTTAATCAACACAATTCTCATTACGAAAATTATTTTTCACATCATGATGCATATCAATAGAACAAAGAGATAAAATTTTCTCCAAAAATTTCATGGCATCAAGGATATTAAAAGAAACAATATCATCATCAAATTCTACACTAAGTAAACCTTGGACAACATTCATAATAGCCTTGGTAGTCTTAAGGAAAGGTCTACCGAGCAAGATCATGGGAAATAGTCTAGTAGGGTGTCCATTCATTTGCAAGATATAAAAATCTAGAGAAAAAATTAAATTGCCTATATTAACTAAAAAATGTTCAACTATAAGAGGAGAAATATATGATCTATCTGCCAATTGTATGTGTTGGAATTAGTGGGCTTGACCCTTAGGGTATTTATGGAAATATTTACCCTAATTCCTAATCTTTTCCTTTTTCTATTCCCTTTTATTCTATTTATTCTCCTCATGGTACCTATTGTAAAATTTATTAGAAAATAATAAGAATAAAAATATCATGATTTTTCTTCCGGGACTCCGGTTTCCACATAAATTTTTGTGTTCTTTGTCTCTACTTTCAATATGGTATCAAAGCAGGTGGTCCAAGGAGGTTATGTGTGTTCAAACCTCTCCATTGTCGTTTTCTCCCTAATTACAATTGACTTTCACTTGTTGGACCTTTCAAATATTTCAAGCCCACAAATGAGTATTCTGAGACACAAGGACAAGCTAGTTGCAAAAGGGTTCACTCAAACCTATGGGATTCACTATTCTGAGACTTTTTCTCCTGTTGAAAAGTTGAACACTATTAGAGTTTTGTTGTTTATTGTAGTGAATGAAGATTGACCCCTATATTAACTTAATGTTAAGAATGCATTCCTTAATGGAGATCTTAAAGAGGAAATGTATGAGTCTGCCTCCAGAATTTAAAGCTCAATTTAATAATCACATATGCAAGCTTAAGAAATACTTATACGGGTTGAAACAATCACAAAGAGCGTGGTTTTATTTTACTTATTTTCTACTTCCATCAAGTTTCAGAAATACAATCAGGGGCACTTTGATCACACCTTGTTCAACAAAGTCTCAAGTAAGGGAAAACTGTAGTATTAATTGTCTATGTCGATGACATTGTGCTATCTGAGGATCATACTGATGAAATCGTTCAACTAAAGAAAAAGATGGGGTTTGAGTTCGAAATAAAGGATTTTAGAAATTTGAAACATTTCATTGGAATGGAGGTGACCAGATCTAAAGAAGGCATCTCCGTGATTTGCTAACCGAGACGGGAATGTTGCGATGTTGTCCTGTTGACACTCATATTGAATTCAACTGTAAACTAGTTAACTTTGATAATAAAGTTCAGTTAATAAAAAACAATACCAGCACCTTGTAGGTAAATAACACCTGATAAAGGGTTGATGTTTAGAAAGACAGACAGAAAAACCATTGAGACATAAAATAACTCGAATTGGGTCGGATCTGTTATTGACTGAAAGTCTACCTTTAGTATTATACCTTTGTTTGGGGTAATCTTGTAACATGGACGAGTAAGAAGCAAAGTGTTGTAGTCAGAAGGAGCACTAAGGTCGAATATCGAGCCATGACGTTGAGAATATATGTGAAAAATTGGTTCCATAAATTCGTCTGATCTTCATCAAGAATGTGAGACACTATTGAAGTTTTTCTGTGATAATAAAGCCGCTATTAGTATTGCTAAAAACTCCATTCAACATGATAGAACTAAACATGTTAAGATCAAATCAACATTTCATCAAAAAATTATTGACAGTGGGAGCATATGCATTCCATACATCCCTTCAAGTCAACAGGTTGCTGATGTTCTCACGAAGGAGCTTCTTATACCAAACTTCAACTTTTATGTTAGCAAGTTGGGTCTCATTTATACTTACACTCTAACTTGAGGGAGAGTGTTGGAATTAGTGGGCTTGGCCCTTAGAGTATTTATGGAAAGATTATTGAAATATTTACCCTAATTTCTAAATATGTTCCTTTTCCTATTCCCTTGTATTCTATATACTATCCTCGTTGTACCTATTGTAAAATTTATTAGAAAATAATAAGGAGAAAAATATGGTGGTTTTTCTCCCAGTACTCAAGTTTCCACGTAAATTTAGGTGTTCTTTGTGTCTACTTTCAATAGTATGAATTTATTCATTTTTTGCAAATTATGTAGCTTAAGGTCTTGAAAAGTATTATATAGCCTAGGTTTTACACAACATGAAAAATCATTCTATCTTCTATAGTACAAGGTAAAGTGAACATACTCGGATCTCAACAATTTTCTGGAATGTTCTTTTTTAACAAGGCCTAGACATTTCTACTTACTGTCACCTTTTCCTTGTCTTTTGCTTTTCTATTGTTAGTGAAAAGCTATTTAAAAAGTTTAGCATACCTTGGGATTTGTTGAATTGTACTAAGAAGGGCTACGTAAGTTGATTTGTACCTTCTTGAACACCTCCATCTGTTAGATCGAGCTAGTCAACATTCATTAATTAACGAGTCATTCTAGTAAAGTCTCGTAGTTGCACTCATCTCACTACAGATATATTTGTGTCCATTTAATATAACCATGATATGTAAAATAATTTTTTGTAGGTTGTGTGTAACCTCAGCTTGGTCAAAGTATCGTTTTGCCCCTAAGACTACATCTTGTTCCTTAAGTCTCATTGATAGCAACAATTGGTTTTATGTCTAACCTATAAATCGAATCCTTCTCGGGAAAACGAGAGGGGTAAGGCCCCTTGTTCAAGACTTAGATTTGTTGTTTAAGGGAACAACCCATCACTAACTCTAAAGCAGGTAAGAGTGAATTTCATCTTACATCATATGTCTTTAGCCATCCACCTAATCTAACCCCTCAAATGGGAGGCTTATTGGGCCAGTGCTAATGAGTTGCACTCATCTAAGAAAATCTAAGGATAATTATATGTGAACAAAAGTTCATAATTAGCTCAAGATTAAGATAAGTTATCTATATCATCAATAATCCAAATAGTCAAATTTATACAATCAACGGTGTTATAACTTATAAGTGACTATTTCATGGTTCCAGTCTTATGAAAATATTTACATAGGATGTCCTCACTTTCATGTTTTCATGTGAACGATTCAGGATCACATCGTTTGTACTAGCTACAAAGCAGGCTACATTTATAGTGTCCCTTGAATAAGGCGCCCAACCTTATTCATATACTATTGATTGTTTGGGCTATATACTCAAACTTGATCTACATTTATGCCTCTACATAAAGTTCAAGTTTACACTAGATAGCCTCGGGACCTTAATTTAATGGATTCAAGATTATGACATTCAAATTTCACTAATAAGTTCTCAATAACAACTTTATTGAATAGAATATAATTTAAAACTACAAACTACGAATTTTAGGATATAAATTCTAACAAACTTCCACTTGGACTAAAACTCTAGTCTCTTTGGGATGTACATAGTAAAGTAATCCTCTGACATTGAAAATGGTAAAATGTACAAGTATATTATATAAAATGTATACATACAAATATAATAAACTAGGGCATCCTCACACCCATTACACATCTCCCACTTGCCTTAGATTACCTAATGTACATATATCGTAGACCTAGACTTCCTAGATGGCCCTCGAACACTTTAGCCACGAGAGTCTTTGTAAATCTATCAGTAATGTTGTGCTCCAAAGCGATCTTTGTGACAATCACATCACCTCTTGCATAATATCACGTATCAGATGATACTTCCTTTCTATGTGCTTTCCTTGTTTGTGGCTGCAAGGCTCCTTCGAATTGGCTATTGCCCCACTGTTATCACAATATAAAGTGATGGGCATGTTCATGTTTGGAACAACTTTCAAATCATGTAGAAACTTCCTAAGTAAAACTGCTTCTTTTTCTGCTTCACAAGCAGCGACGTACTCAACCTCCAAAGTAGAGTTTGTAATGCATTCTTGCTTGATGTTACGCCATACCACAACTCTCTCGTTTAGGGTGAACAATGATCTTGACGTGGATTTCCTAGAATCCTTATCAGTTTGTAAATCAGAGTCAATGTATCCTGTAAGGATCAAATCCTTTGCTCCATACACAAGCATGTAGTCTCTAATTCTCCTAAGATACTTGAAAATAATTTTAACCGTCATCCAGTGGACTAAACCTGGATTGGATAGATATCTACTGACTATTGCCACTGCATAACAAATGTTTGGCTTAATGTAGAGCATAACATACATTAAGCTACCCACAGCTGAAACATAGGGAATATGTCTCATATCATCAACTTCTTGAGGTGTCTTAGGACACTATTCCTTAGACAAGTGAACCCCATGTCTGAAAGGTAACAAATCCTTCTTAAAGTTATCCATCAAATATCGAACCAACATTTTGTCGATATAGGTTGTCTAAGACAGTGCTAGTGTTTTGTTCTTACGATTCCTTATGATTTGGATCCCTAAAACATATTGTGCCTCTCCCAAATCTTTCATTTGGAATTAGGAAGCTAGCTAACTTTAATGTCAATTAGGTATCCTATATCATTTCCAATAAGAAGGATGTCGTCCATATAAATTACTAAGAAAGCTATTTTACCTTTGTTGATTTTCTTGTATACACAAAGTTCATCAATGTTTTAGTTAAAATTATAAGATTTGATCGTAGTATCAAATCTAATGTTCCAAGATCTAGATGCTTGTTTCAATCCATAAATGGATCAATTCAGCTTGCAAACTTTTTGCTTCTGACCTTGGATTATGAATCCCTCGGACTGAGATATAAAGATACTCTCTTCAATATTGCCATTCAGAAAAGTAGTCTTGACATCCATTTGCCATATTTCAGAATCATAAAAAGTCACTGTGGACAAGAGAATCCTTGTAGACTTTAACATAGCAACAAGGGAAAAAGTTTCCTCATAGTCAACCCCTTCCCTTTGGGTGTATCCTTTTGCTACAAGTCTAGCTTTGAAGGTCTGTACCTTTGTAGTTGAATCTCTCTCTCTTATAGATCCACTTGCACCCTGTAGGTTTCACACTATCAGGTAGATCTACAATCTTCCACACTGAATTGAAGTACATAAATTCTATTTCAAGGTCCATGGCTTTGACCCATTGATCCTTATCTACATCATTCATTGCCTGTTTATAGGACAATGGATACTCAATGTCATCATCTGGTATGACAACCTGAGTTTCGATTAAATTCAAGTAACGGTTAGGTTGTGATACAACCCTTCCACTGTTTTAAGGCATTCTCAACAATTAAGAAGGATGAGATTAACCTAATGTGTTGGTTTCATCAACTCTTGATGAGGGACCAGCTTCATTAACAATCCTTATTGATTCATCAGTAGCTTCACTTAATACTAATTTGCTTCGTGGTTTATGATCTCTCATGTGGTCTTCTTCCAAGAAAGTAGCATTTGTCGATATAAAGACTCTGTTTTCTTGTGGATCGAAGAATAGACCAACTCTTATTTCTTTAGGGTAATCAACAAATCATATACAAATTATACTCCACTGCATACCCCAAAAAGAGCTAGGCAATTAGGCACAACTCATCATTGAATGAAACATGTGAAACAAGGTTCTATTTCTCCTTTTTAATACACCATTTTGTTAAGGTGTGTCATGTGTTAAAAGTTGGGATTAGATTCCATGTTCTATCATATAGTCCTAGAATCTCAAGTCCATGCACTTCATACCTTAATTATATCGAAGTATTTTAATCTTTTTACTTAATAGATTTTCAACTTCTGTCTTATACTCCTTGAACTTTCAAGAGCTTCAGACTTATGCCCCCATTAAGTATAAATAATCATACCTTGAATAATCATCTATAAAAGAGATGAAGTATTCAAAACCTCCTCTAGCTTTTACATCCATCGGACCACGAAGGTTTGAATATATAAGTTCTAGAGGCTCTTTGGCTCTATAACCTTTTCCAGTAAAAGGTCTTTTAGTCTTTTTTTTCTTTTGTAAGATTCACATGGAGATGAATCATCTTCTAACCCATTTAGAACTTTATTTTTTATCAATCTCTCGATCCTATTGAGATTAATGTGAACGAATCTTAAATGCCAAAGATAGGAATTGTTATGAGGAGAAATTTGTTGCCTTTTATTTTGAGTATTAGCAGTTTTAAATATCTCATGATTTAAAATTGTTTTTGCTTTGTTAGGTCTTAATACATACAAGTTGTCTTCAAGGTTAGCTAAAGAAATATGTGCACCATTCTTAACAATGAACGCTTCATTCAAAGAAAAGGTTACATTATATGGTTGTTCAATAAGACAAGAAATATATATAAGATTTCTCCTAATCTTAGGAACTATGTTCAAGTTTTCTAAAAACAAGAATCTATTTCTGAAAGACCACTTAACATCTTCCACTGCACGAGCTGAAATGATATCTCCTATTCTAACCTTGAAAGTCATCTTATCCTCCTCGAGTTAGTTAAAGGAACTAGTTTCCTTTAAAGAAGAGAAAACATGGCTAGTGGCTCCTAAATCAAGTATCCAGGCTTTTTGGTCATTTTCTACTAAACATGTTTCTAAGACAAGTAAATCATATTTACCTTCTTTTTTATTCTTCTTAAGCATCTCTTGAAGAGAGTCCATGATCTGACATGTAGTGACCATGGTCTTGTGTTTCTTGCTTA
Source organism: Cucumis variabilis (assembly GCA_037974545.1). Taxonomy (NCBI): domain Eukaryota; kingdom Viridiplantae; phylum Streptophyta; class Magnoliopsida; order Cucurbitales; family Cucurbitaceae; genus Cucumis; species Cucumis variabilis. The sequence goes on along the minus strand of JBBPDI010000029.1, from coordinate 21,502,552 downwards.
GTATGTCAGACATACTAGACAAAAGATAGACACAGGCCTTGTCATTGGCCTTTGTCCAATGATTATATGTATCTCTAACATTTTGAGATGCATTTCGAGAAGGGAAGGGAGGACATTCCTCAATTATGACGAAGCGTAGATCATTATTAACCACAATCTTATTCAGGTTTGACTTCCATATCACATAATTTTTACCGGTTAATGTTTCTTTTTTAAGTAGTTGAATAATTGAAGAAGACATGCTGAAACAATCAATTGACCGTATTAGTTATCTTTGTCTTAACCCATTACATAATCCAATCAATTTAGCAAAAACAAGCAATTAAAGAACCTTAATCAAACAAATGATTTAGTTTTTGCAAAGATACTTTAGAAGTTTAGAGCAACTTCCACGAAGGGTGATAAGCTACTCCTCTCCTAAATTGAGACAATCTCAACTCATAACTAATAGCAGAATAACTCATATTCCTATAGTTCTTAGCTACTGTTGTTCGATCAAGGATTCATTAACTAACTTAATTCACTCTGTAAGTGTAACCCTACCATTTTCAGATCCCAGAGGTAGGAAGGACAACTATTAAAGATTAACCTAAGAAACCTATCCATTTATGGAGTTTGCGTTGTTTGACTTGTACAATTAGGCCCTCTAAAGGGATGGTCGCGCTAAAATGACACGCAGGCAGATCATAGCAATCTCACGGTGCAACTTAATGGAGGAGACCATAAGATATGTTGACACGTGTCCTTCTCCCACTTACTATGAATGTTTTTCCTATTCACCTTGTTATTGATTGATCCAAACACTCTCTAACGGGGGGCCGCTCCCAAGACAACACAAAGCTGAGTATGAATCTCACGTGTGAACTCTGAGGTACGTGAGAGCTAAAAATTGATATATCATATATACCATTTTTCTCCCACTAAAATGTTCTATTAATTTAGGGTTTGTTGTACTTAGCTAAATTCTGGCTAACTGAGTCTATCTAAGTCTATTTTTTTTATAACTCTTATAATAAAACCTTACTCTAAACTTTCTAGGTGCATTAAACTATTTAATTTACATAGTGGCAGCTTATTCTTAATAGGAATAAGGTTAATTCAACGTTGGTTCCGGGTTAGTTCTCAGGTAGCAGGTGTTCTGTAAATCGTCAACTTAAGTACCCTCAGCCTTAGACAGAACTTTACTGGTGGAGTTCCCTTATAACCTTAAATCCTATTCATTCTTAAGGTTTCTAGGTGTATTAAACCATTTAATTTACCTAGTGGCATCTTATGCTAATAGGAATAAGACTAATTTTACGTTGATTCCGGCTTAGTTCTCAGGTAGGAGGTGTTCCGTAAACTGTCAACTTAAATACCTCCAGCCTTATACAGAACTTTACCGTTGGAGTTCCCTTATAACCTTAAATCCTATTTGTCATACTTAGTTTCATTAAACTAAAAAAAAAAAGATATAATTCTAATTGTATTAGAATTAATGTGATCTTAGGTCTATTTAATATTAAACAATTTAAAATTAAATCAAATCCATCCTAAGATCCTATGTTTGCATACAACTCTTGATTATAATTTGATGGTTTCTAATTATCAGACTTTATAACTATTATAAAATTACTTAATTAGTCCTATAATATGCATACTATGGTTTAATTAATAAAAAAAAATCCTACAACATGTAAAAAATTTAATTAATATAACAATTATATTAATCTATGGATGAAATATGTTCAATGCAAATTGATTTTCATCTTAAATTAATATAACACTTATATTTAAAAAAAAATAATCTAAATCAACCAAGCATACATAAGACATTAATTTAAATATAACAAATTATCTTAAACTAAATAATGTCATGCATCATGCTTATCCAATTTCATATATTTAAAATATCAACATACTTTAAATAACTCATGAAATTCAAAGTCATGCATTAATACCATATATTATAAGATTTATAATATATAAAAATGCATGAACATATTTAACCGAAGGTGAAATTTATCTAAATGACATCCATAAAGCATTTAAATAGCAATTAAACTTGTAAAATTGTCCCCTAGGATAAAATAAAGCAAAAAATAACATTAATTAAGCCTTAAAAAATCCTAAAATTGCTTCAAAACCTTTAAAATCACTCTTAAAACCTTCAAAAAGCTTCAAAACGGACCCAAAAACCTTGAACCGATCCAAAAAAGGAAGATCAACCCAAAAACTAGATGAATCGGCCCAAAAATTGAACCGAATCTACCCAAGCTGCTAGATGAAGGATTTGAGCAGCCGAGCCACTAAATTCGTGACACGTGGTAGCTTCTTCGTGCGCGTGCGTCCGACACTTCATAGGTTCAAATCTCACCATACGTGGAAAAAATTCTTATTTTCTCCTCTTCTCAGCTGCTGATGTCACGTTGACGTCAGGATAATGTCAGCTCTATCTCACCTGCAGGCGCAAAATCTTTTTTTTCCTCGTTTTGATATCTGTGTTGCTTCGAAAATCCATCCATTGGAGGCCTTCCGATGGTCCGTTTTAGGCGAATTTGGTACCTTTTTTCTCAGAAAAATTAGAAGAATCAAATTTTCGAATCTAATTTACAAGATTTATATCATATAGATTTAATTAAATCAAATTTAATTAAATAAAAGTAAGGAAAATTTTTAAAATAGTAGATTTAAAAAAATATTTACATCCTATAGCAAATTCTATCACTGATAGTTATTGATATGCTATAGTAATAGAAGACTATCAATGATAGAATCCAAAATTTTGCTATAACTTGTAAATATTTTAATTTATTTTTCTATTTTTAAAAATGCCCTTAAAAGTAAATTATTAATTAATGGGGAATTTTTTAAAATAGTAGATTTTACAAAATATTTACAACCTATAGCAAATTCTATCACTGATAGTCATTGATATATTATAGTGAT
>JBBPDI010000029.1:21459599-21492948 GCA_037974545.1 Cucumis variabilis | reverse complement strand
TTAGAGTTTTTAAAATTTGTAGAAGCGGTAAAAGTTGGCCAACATGAACTTAGCTCAATTAATACCTGTATGTACCTTTATTGAGTTGAATTGAAAGTTTGTAACTTTATTGTGTTTAACTTTATTGAGTTGAATTGAAAGTTTGTAATTTAGAGTTTTTAAAATTTGTAGAAGCGGTAAAAGTTGGCCAACATGAACTTAGCTCAATTAATACCTGTATGTACCTGTGGATAAGGGTTTCCTGGTTTAAATCCCCATCCCTGCATTAAAATGTTGTAGAAACTGTTTATAAATTTGGATTTCAACATTACAATTTTTAGTACAAGAATCATTGAGGATGAAAATTAAGCAATTAGCACGAAGCTAAGGTGGGTGTGAAAAGAAAATGGAAAAGTAAAATAGAAAAGAATCATTGATGGGCAGAAAAAATCTATTAAACTAGTTTTCTTGATGTGCAGATGTAACGACCCAACTTTTTCTACTAAGCTGAGATCATTACCATTTAGTTAAATATAGACTTTTTTTTTAATGTAAAAGGCATAACTAAATTTACAGAAAACATTTCAAATATTCATTTAAAGTTAATAATAAAGTATATATGAAAAAAAAACATAAATGAAATACTAGTTCAGGTCCTAAAAAAATTAAAAATAAAAGTTTAGGAAATATAAAAAGTAATCATGAGTTCTAAAATAAATTTGTGAAAATTTATTACTGAAAACATAAATACGGAAGAAAAACCTAAACTGTCCCCTATGGTGTCTAGAACACTAGCCAAGATACTCCAAGTACCCTGGTTGAGTAGCTTACTGGCCTTCATGGCTGAAATAACTTTGGGTATGATTACAGTCCCTACCCCTTTATACTTAAAACCAGTTGCCTTAAGAGGGTTAAACACTAACTCCTTGCGGGAATAATCTATGCTTGCATGGTTAGCAGATAGTCAATCCGTGCCTAATATTACTTCAAAGTCTCGCATGTCTAATACTAATAAAGTTACATCTAAAACATGCTCTGCTATTTCTATTTGACATGCTTTATCTTTTCTTTGAACAACATAATTTCTCCAGATGGAGTAGAGACAGACAACATATAACTCAAGGGTTCTACCTCTAAACTCATATGCTGAACAAAAATAGAGGATATAAAAGAATGAGAGAACCCCGAGTCAAATAGTATTAAAGCAAAGGCCCTAAGATTGAGAGCATACATGTCACCACTGTGCCAGCTCTATCGGCCTCCTATCAATTAGTGGCAAAAACCATCCCCTATTTAGATGTTGAAGTCTTGTTCGAGAAAGCCCCGAATGATTTTTGAGGGCAATTGTTAGTTAAATGCCCAGGTTGCCTACACTTGTAGCATACTCCACTGCCTACTAGGTAGCGATGAATGAGGCCTTCCACAATTAGGACACATGGGTAATTCCTTCTAGGTTTTGCCTGCCTGAGCAACTTGTTGTAGGTTCCACTGGAACAAACTACCCGATCTCAAATTTCTCTATGGTGCTACTATAGGTTGTTGCTCATCCTTTCATTTCTGTCATGAAGTTGGCCCCTTCTCTGCAGCCTTGGCCAACTCTGACCTCTCATGTAAACTCAAATCCAGTGTCAAACTTGTTGGCTCTCTCAGCCTTGATTCTCACTAGCTTAGGTGCAAACTGGCACAACGCATTGAATTCCAGATCGTACTCCTCATTGGTTATATTGTCTTGCTCTAGCTTGAGGAACTCTTGACACTTGGCATCTGTCACCGTGGCAGAGAAGAATTTGGCATAAAAGTCCTCCTTAAACTGCTCCCAGGTGATCTGAATCATATCTCCACCCAACATCCTCTATGTGAACTCCACCAGCCTCTGCCTCTGTTAGTCAATAAGTATACGACACATTGAACCTTTTGGTTGCTGGGGTACTTCATGTGACGAAACATAGTCTTCATCAAACTTAGCCACATCTGTGCCTTGGTGAGGTCTACCAAAGATATATCGATAGTCTGAGGGTTATACTTCATAACATCTGTCAGGTGCTTGGCTTCTGCTCAAAGCATGTCAGGTAGGTTTTCGGCTACAACTAAGGCCTGAACTTCTGCAGCTGGAATCTGAACACCTGGAGCTGGTGTCTGAACATGAGCTGTCTGGGTCTGCTGGACACGTTGTCACTGTGCCAATGCTTTGAATAACATATCTTTGTACCTTTGCTCCATGTCAACAAGGTCTGCATGAGTGACAGGTGCAGTAAGGTCGACAACTTGCACAACAGGTTGTCCTTCAGGCTGCCCCTCAAGCTGGTTACTTCCAGCTCCTTTGCCTCTCCTACCACCTCTACGAACACTTCTACATGGTGACATTTTTACTAAATTCCACCACCAAAAGTATTTTACAACAAATTCATTCATAACATACATACTTTTCTAGTTTAATTCTGCAAGGTCATATACGCAAAAACATAAACTTATATCATAAAACATACCTGGCGAGTGACGAAGGATTGTATTAACCATAGGAATAAAAATCAAAGACTTACATCGTATGTTAGTCTACAGGATCTTAAACTAACGCTCTGATACCAATTGTAACGATCCAACTTTTTCTACTAAGCTGAGATCATTACCATTTAGAAAAATATATATTTTTATTTAAAATAAAAGAAATTACTAAATTTAAAGAAAACTTTTCAAATATTTATTAAAAATTAATAATAAAGTATATATAAAAAACATAAATAAATGAAATACTAGTTCAGGCCCTAAAAAATTTAAAATAAAAATTTAGGAAATACAAAAAGTAATCATGGTTTCTAAAATAAATTTATGAAAATTTATTAATGAAAACATAAATGCTAAAGAAAAACCTAAACTATCCCTTATGACGAACCACGATCACTTCTTGTCATTCGCAAACTTTCCTTTACCTCTACCTTTGCTTGAAAAATTAAACATTGAAAATAATGAGTATAAATTTATAATCAGTAAGAGACCCGCAATTAGCCCCATTACGTGTGTTAACTTTTTGTTACAGTCTTGTAAGAAAGTACCCCATAACTATTGTGCCCCTGAACGCACACTATCCATAGATCCCGTAGGGACACATCTGGGCTCTTCGTGAACCCAAAGGAATCACCATAAAGGAGAGCCGGGCTTTAAGTGATCTTGTCGCATAACACATTAAAACTAGCCATACATGCACAAATAGGTGGTGATCTCGAGGGACACCTATATGGTACGACTCTAATAGGTAAATCTAACAGAACACCATACCTATACATAAATATCATAACATAAATAACATAGCTCAGTCAAACATAATTTAATCATAGCATATCCAATCATAACATGCCTCAACCATAATGTATCTTGGTCAAAATATCTTAGTCATACATATCTCTGTCATACATAACGGTCATCTACGTAGCCATTTATAAAGTCATTTCTAATAGCCATATTATGCATCCTAGCTATATTAATGCATACTAAGGAACATCCATGCAACTTTCAATGTGGGCGGTCTAACAGAAAAATCTTTTACCTAAAAGATTAGCTTAATAGTTCTTTCCCAACAGTCACGGTCTATGTTTTCCATTCAACAGGTCCTAAACAGTAAGGGAAAATCCAAAACTTAATTAATAAAATTAATTAATTAGACACCCAAAATTCCTTTCAATCAACTTACCCAAAGTTGAGGTTGAAACCAAATTCAACCTTGCTTAATTCCTCCAATTGAATCAACTGAACCTTCAAGGAAAATACTCTAAGTTAGATTCCAAAATTAATTTGATTCATACTAAAAAATTTATATTTGATGGATATACCTAAAACCTAACAAAATACTTACCAAAAATACCAAAGCAACTAAATTGGCTTGAGAGAGGAACCCTTGGCTTGGTTGAACAAAAGAAAGCAGGAGACTTGGTTCAAGGATGGAGAAGGAAGGCTCGAATGCAGCTTGGCTCACAAATTGAGAACTGGACTCGAACTGAAACAATCGGCTATGTGGGTTACGCGCGGCCGCACAGACAGGAACGATCGACATAGTGAACTTCAGTACGAAGAGAGACGATCGGTGATGCAATCTGGGTGGCATGACTTAACAACGGTGAGGCTTGATGAAAAGTGTGACTGTAGACACCTCGACTTCACCTACACACAAACAGATGGGTCGAGATGAGAGACGACAGACGAGCTCCTCAGCTTCGTCCGGTGTGTGACGGACGATGGGTAAACGGCTTAGACGAACAAAGACGCTTCTATCGAAGTGCTACGTGTGGTGGATGGTTGGAGGAGTGGGCGACGGCTACTCTAGGGTTCCTTTGGTGAAGAAGAAGATGAATAGTCCTTCACGTTTCTCGAAGTAGGTTTTTAAATAAATAATCATTACATTTATTTTCATTATATTATTCCTAAGACAAGTATTATTCTCCTCCAAAAATTCAAATAATCTCAACCTAAATAATTATACTATTTCTAAATAACATAATTATTCTTATCTTCAATAACTTAATTAATCAACCAATATCATTTCACAAAAAAAAAATCTAAATTAACACCCAATATAATTCCAACATAAAATAAATTAAACTAAGATAAATAAAATTAAAATTACCGTAAACTTTAGGGTGTTATAGCAGAAAATATCAAGTCTCCTTTCTCGATGGCCAATATCGTCAAGAAAGAGTATTTTATGGCATTATTTTGGCTATCAAGAAAACGATTTTCATTGATGGACTTTTCTATTTCCTTGATGGATTAAAATCATCGAAGTTCCCTTTCTTGATGGCCAATACTAGTTTTCTTGATGGTCGAACTTTCTTGATGTCTGCCTACTTGATGGACAAAGATTATCAAGGCAGACATTTTTTGACATGCTTTTCACATAAAAAAGACCAAATTTGTAGTAGTGTAACTTCTTAGAAAGATACTTCTAAATAAAAATTGTGGTAAAATATCTTGGAAAATTGCCAAAAAAGAGGATAAAATTTTAGGGCTCAAAGCGTTTTTGGAAATACACTACAAGAAATCAGAGCATTCCAAATGCCAAAAATGACATCGAGGGAGAGTACTCAGGAATGTCCTACCATTTTCAACCCTACTTGGCAAGCGTCAACGTTGGGGCTTAATCCCAACGTATACGTTTAGACATGAAGAATGATCCACCATTTCGATATTTTATTTTATTTTAAAAAAATTTTCCGACACCATGCAAAGAGATGTCGGAAATTTGTACACTTTATGATGTTGTTTTTGTTAGCTGTTTCTGTTAGTAATTAGTTGAGTACTTAGTTGACGGCATTGTTTTTATATTTTCCTGTTTTAAATTTTCTGTTATTTTAGTTGACTATTTTCCTCTTATTTTAGTTGACTGTTGGGCTCTTATTTTAGTTGACTGTTGGGTTTAGTATAAAAACCACTAGTTAGTTAAAATTTGAGATATAATAAAATTTCAGAAAAAAAAAGACTTTAGTCTTCTTGAGTGTCTTTGTCCAAGAATCTGGACATACATCAATTGGTATCAGAGCTTCACCGATGAAGGTAGCTGTGACCGACAAGAACACCTCCAGCAAGGGAAAAGAGGTAGTGCTGACAGAGGAAGAAATCTCATCTCCATGCACTTTGACTGCCCGATTGATGGCTATTGAAGAAGGCATAGGAGAGATATTCAATCAAATGGGAATTCTTGAAACCACCATCGAGAGACTTGTTTGCCAGCTTGAAAAGGTGTTGACTGACCTTCCCCAGTAGCAGAAGATCGACAATGGCAACCACCAAGAACTCTGATGCATTGCCTGTCAAAACTTCGGCCAGTTGGAATGCAAAAATTGTCAAAGTATGTCAGAATCGTCTGAGGATCGTAAGGAATATCACAGAAACTGCCGACTGCAAGAACCCATTATGGGTCTTCAAGATTCGGAAGCCTTTGATGAAGAGAAAGACTTCCGACCATGCCAAGGAAAAGGAAGAGACGGTCGAAGACTGAGAGACAACATCAAATTCATAACCCAGTCTTCAGAAGAGGCCAAAACATGGGGAAAGACTATGTTGAAGGAAAATTAGGGCCAAGCCAATACTGAGGAGATCAAAGAAGTGAAATATTTCAGCAAGACTTCAAGATGAAGGTAGATTTACCAAATTTCAGTGGTAAATTGGATGCAAAAGCATTTTTTGATTGGGTAAAAAATGTGGAGTGCTTTTTTGAGTATATCAAGACAGCCAAGACAAGAAAGTCAAAATGGTCGCATTGAAGCTCAAATTGGGTGCATCGGCTTGGTGGGATCAAATCCAAGTCAATCGACGCTTAATTGGCAAAAACCCCATAAAGAGCTAGCCAAGAATGCTCAAAATGATGAAAGAACGCTTCCTACCTACGTATTTCAAACAAATACTTTATCAACAATATTAATGGTGCTGACAAGATAATAGAAAAGTGGTAGAATACGTCGAAGAATTTCACCGTCTAAGTGTAAAAACCCATACAAACAAGAGTGAAAATTATCAAATAGCCAAAACTGTTGATGGTCTTAAAGAGGATATACACGAACAGTTGGACTTACAACCCATAGCCACGTTAGCAGCCAAAATTTCGATGGCCTTTAAAGCTGAATTGAAGCTGGAAAAAAGGCAAAAAAACAGCAGCACCAAGAAAAATCACTGGAGAGAGGTCATTCACCCTGTATCAACGAAAGAATTGTGATAGTAACAAGCAAGCTCCAGGTTTCGGTACTCCAAAAGCGAAAGAAGAATAACCTTCCAAAACAAACTCAAGCACAAGATCACATGAACTCGCTACCAAGAAGAATGCTTCAACCAACTACCCAAGACCAAATTTGGGTTTTTGCCACCGGTGCAACCAAAAGAGGCACTTGTCCAATCAATGCCCACAACGAAAAACGGTAGCTTATGTTGACGAAGGAGGGAGCCAAGAAGGTGAAGCGAAACCTAATACCGAAGAGGAAATAAATGAATTTGAACCGGATGAAGGGAAACAACTATCTTGTGTGATACAATGTGTTCTTCTAACACCAAAAATAGAAACTCACCCTGAAAGACATTCTTTGTTCCGTACACGTTGCACAATTAACGGTAAAGTTTGCAATGTCATAATTGATAGTGGAAGTAGCAAGAACATTGTCTCATCAAAACTTGTTCAAGCACTCAACCTCAAGCTTGACCCACACCTACACCCATATAAAGTGAGTTAGATCAAGAAAAGCGGTGAAGCACAAATAAGTTCAACTTGCACTATTCCTCTTTCTATTGGTAATTTTTATAAAGATCAAATTATTTGTGACGCTTGACATGGATGTTTGTCATGTATTGTTAGGACATCCTTGGCAATACGATCTCCAAGTAATATATCAAGGAAGGGAAAACACTTACGAATTCACTTGGATGGGTGAAAATGTAAAGCTCTTGCCTTCTACGAGTCCAATAGAAAGAATAGCTTCCAAAAGCAAGAATGGAGTCAAGAAACAACTTTTTTACATACAAGAAAGTGGAAGAATCATTTAGAATGAGGATAAAGAGGTGTGGGCCTTGATAGTCAAAGATCTAGCCTCAAGTTTATCATTGCAAGAAGAGAATCAAGACATTAAAAGATTGCTAGAAGAATTCCCCCAAGTACTGGAAAATCCAAATGACTTACCTCCACTTAGGGATATCGAATACAATATCGATTTCATATCGGGTTCTACTCTTTCAAATCTGCCCCATTATAGAATGAACCCAAAGGATTATGAGATTCTTCAAAAACAAGTTAGTGAGCTCCTAGAAAAGGGACACATAAGGTCTAGTTTGAATCCTTGAGCCATTTCGATCCTTTTAACACCTAAGAAAGACGGGTCATGGAGGATTTACATGGATAGCCACACCATCAACAAAGTTACAATTAAATATCGCTTCCCCATTACAAGAATGTCCGACCTCTTTGATCAACTAAGAGGGGCAAAAGTTTTCCCTAAGATCGATTTAAAGTGCGGATATCATCAAATTTGAATCCAGCCGGGAGATGAGTGGAAAATGGCATTCAAGACCAATAATGGCATCTTTGAATGGTTGGTAATGCCGTTCAGTCTATCTAACGTGTCTAGCATGATCATGAGGTTAATGATTCAGGTTCTACGCCCTTACCTTGATAAATTTTTACTAGTCTATTTTGTTGACATCTTAGTATATAGTAACACTTATGATGAACACTTATCACATTTGCATAAACTCTTTAAAACACTTCAAAAAAAAAATAAAGTATGCATTAATTTCAAAAAGTGTTCCTTTGTTGTTAAAGAAATATACTTCCTAGGTTTTCTCATAAATGAATTTAGAATTTCTGTAGACCCTAACAAGATAAAGGCAATTAAAGATTGGCCACAACCAAGAACAGTAGAAGAATTACAAAGTTTCCTTGAGCTTGCTTCCTTTTATTGAAAAATTATTAAAAATTTTAGCACAATTGCATCTCCATTAGCGGAATGTTTAAAGAAAGGAAAATTTGCTTGGACTAACTCTCAAACTCAAAGCTTTATGTTCTTGAAAGATAGGTTATCCAACACACCCATTCTTGCACTACGAATTTCATACAACCGTTTGAAGTGGCTGTTGATGCATGTGGGGAATGGAATAGGTGCTGTCTTATCCCAACATACTCACCCAATTGAATACTTTAGTGAAAAGCTAAGCGAGGCTAGGCAAAAATGGAGCACCTACGAACAAGAACTATACTTCTTGGTAAGAGCTTTAAAGGTTTGGGAACACTATCTCTTAGTACAAGAATTTATTCTATTCTTCGATCATTTATCTCTTAAGTACTTGCAAACATAAAAAATATAAGTAGAATGCATGCTAGGTGGTTCTCCTTCATTCAACATTTTAACTTTGTGATAAAACATAGGGTCGGTAGTACCAATGTAGTAGCGGACGCCCTTAGTAGGAAAGCCAACTTACTTACTATTATAAAATCTCAAGTAGTTGCATTTGATTCTTTGCCAACCCTTTATAAAGACGACCCCGATTTTTGTCAAATTTGGTTTCTTTGTGTTGACCATGTCAATTGTAATGACTTCCATTTTACTAACGATTTTCTCTTTAAGAATCTTCTTTGCATTCCTAGAACATCTCTTCGTGAAGACTTAATTAAAGAGCTTCATAGTAATGGTCTTACGGGGTATTTTGGCATAGACAAAACTTACCAATTATTAAGTGATAGGTTTTATTGGTCCCAACTCCATCGAGATATTACAAATACAGTAAAGCACTGTTTTACGTGCCTAACTACCAAAGGACAACAACAAAATACTGGATTGTATACGCCTTTACCTATCTCTGAAGGCATTTTAGAAGACTTGTCCATGGATTTTATTCTAGACCTTTCAAAAACACAATGGGCATATGATTATGTCCTTATTATTGTTGATCAATTTAGCAAAATGTCTCACTTCTTGCCTTGTAGGAAAACTTCGAATGCCGTTTACATTGCTAATCTGTTTATTAAAGAAGTGGTACAGTTACATAGAATCACCAAGTTCATAGTTTTCAACCGTGACGTCAAGTTCCTAAGTCAACTTTGGAAAACACTTTAGAAGAAATTCAACACAACTTTCAAGTTTAGCACCACTAGTGACCCCTAAACCGATGGACAAACTGAGGTTAGAAATAGAACACTCGCCAACCTCATAAGATGTATTGGAGGTGATAAACCTAAGATATGGGACCTAGTTCTAGCCAAAGTAGAATTTGCATACAATCATATGAAAAACTGAACAACAAGGAAGTCACCATTTGAAATAGTGTATACTAAGTTGCCTAGGCTAACTGCTGATCTTACTAACATACCTTCTAACGTTGATCTTAGCTCCGAAGCTGAAAATATGGCAGAAAGAATAACAAAGCTCCAGAAAGACGTAACCGCCCAAATCGAAAAGATGAACCAAGCATACAAAAGGCAAGCCGATAAACATAGAAGATTTAAAGAATTAAAGGAAGGAGACCTAGTAATGATACATCCTTTAAAGGCAAGACTACCGGCTGGAAAATACAACAAACTACAGCAAAAGAAGTTAGGACCGTATCCCATAATAAAGAAATTTGGAGATAACGCATACAAGATTGATCTCCTCGATCACATACACATTAATCCTATTTTCAATGTGGTTGATATATTCGAGTATTTCCCTCCCGATCAACTACATCTTTTAAACTAGAACTCGGGAAAGAGTTTGCTCTTCTTCAGGACGAGGAATTTAATGTATTGTGTTGTTTCTATTAGCAATTAGTTGAGTAGTTAGTTGACTGCATTGTTTTTATATTTTCCTATTTTATTTTTTTTGTTATTTTAGTTGACTATTTTCCTGTTATTTTCGTTGACTATTGGGTTTGGTATAAAAACCCCTAGTTGATTAAATTTTGAGATATACTAAAATTTCAGAAAAATAAGACTTTAGTCTTCTTAAGTGTCTCTGTCCAAGAATCTGGACATACATCACTTTTTTTGACATCTACATTGACCACATCGGAGAAAATTAAATAATTAAATTGTTTGATTTTTCCCTACGCTATAAAGTGAAACGTCGGGGATAGTTCCAACCATTTTCAACGTTTCACTAATGGAAACGAAACTGGTTGGAACTATCCCTAACATTTCTCTTTATGGGGTTGGGAATAATGGGATCTCCCAACGTCTTCGAGGTGCATCAGGAGATCCCCTATCTATTTCAGTTATGTGTTTACAGAACACATAACTTAAAAGGAAAGGAAGGAAAAGAGAAAGAGGCCGAGAGAGAGAGAGGTTGTTTTTTGCCATCTGCACTCGTCATCGTCGGGATTCTCTACTGCTCATCGTCCTTCCATCGTTGTTCTATTTGGCTGCCACCGCTTTACATCAAGTTTTTTTTAAAAAGTTAAAAAAATTTTATGTTTTGAATGAATGTCTATTCAAATTGTTTGCATGGATAGAGTTTATTGAAATTGTTTAAAGTTTAGGATTAAAATTGTATGAATAAAATGTATATTGAAATTTGTTATAGGTTTAGGGTTGAAATTGTTGAAATATATATTTAAATGTATTGAAATTTTTTGATGTTTAGGAATGAAATTGTATGTATAAAATTGTTGGGACAATTATTGACCCATTGTTTCTAGCTTATTCTCAATCCATAGCTTACATATATTCATTATTTTGATACTTTTGCGCATAATATGAAAGAAGACTCCATTATGAACTCAATGTAGTGAAAAACATTTAAAATGCAGTTCAAATTAAGGAGAATGGTCAAATAAAAGATCAAGGGCAATTTGGTAACTAAATTGAAGACCTTGGCACGTGTCAGCCTTTTACACACATAAACCACCCTCAGGTCATGATTTTGAACCTCAAGCACAACATACATTTTTCAGAATTTCCTTAACACAAAACGGCATCGTCATTTTGTCATTCATGTGTGCGTTCTAGACGTCATCAATACGATCCTCACACAATTCAGAATTAAATCCAAAAATTTTCAAACTTAAACGCGCGCCTTTTCATTTGCTTCAGCCTCTCCATTGCTACCACATGTTGTCGTTTGGTCATTTTGCACCTCAAATGTCTCAAGTTCAAATCCTCGAAGCTATAATTCATTTTTTTTAGTATTTATTCAATGGGAAACTCGTAAATAACACATAACTTTCTAAAATCCTCCCAATTTTTTTTCAATTGAGCATGCGCGCGTTTAGGAGGTGACGAGTTCGAGTCCCACCGACGGTTATCTCCATTTCTTTTCTATATAATCCCTAATTTTCCCTAAAATTCATAATCAATTCACAAAATCAACCCTAAAAACACTACTACAAAACTGGCTTTACTTGACGCTTAAAATCTGTCAAGTATCTATTTACTTGACTCTTTTCAATGCGTCAAGTAATCCACTGTCAAGAATAAGAGAAGTTTACTTGACAGTTTTTAAGCATCAAGTAAAGCTAGTTTACTTGATAGGTAAAAAGCGTCAAGTATTTGAGATTATTTGACGCTTTTTACACGTCAAGTAATCCAGTATCAAGAATAAGAAGGTTTTTGTTTCACTGTCTTTACTCATCAAGTAAAATTATACTTGACGGTTTATAAATGTTAAGAGTATGTTTATTCTTGACACATTTTGCATGTCAAGCCTTTTTTTATTTTTTCAAATGAAAATTTATACAATTTAAAATATTCATATAATTATATTAAACTTGTTTTGAAGTTCATTCACACAAATATAAGTAGAGCCTTTGAGATTACACAAAGTTGTTAAGCTACACATATTAATTAAACAATTGAATCAACTAAAACTTTCCATCAAAGAACTATTAACTTTAACAAATTGCATATATCACTGAAGCATACATATAGTACTTAGTCATTACATACTTAATTACAATACCCCAAACTTCTACCATATGAAGATATTGTTCTACTTAGCTTTATGTCTAATATTAAAAATCTTAAAGTCTGTAAAATGTAAGTATAAGAAAAAGCTAACATTTGGTCTATGCTCTGGATTTTTTCGTAACATGTCCCTAATAAGTATTTTCCTACAAGTAGAAAAGAGCAAGAGTTTCAACATTATATTGCACAAGAAATCAAGAATTAAGTTTCAATTTCCGAAGTTAGTTCTCCAAGCTTATTATATTTTCATTACAAAAATACGTATGCGGGCTATAATGTGCCGCTATGGTCATAAATGCAAAATAATCCAAACAAGAGGCATTGTAGCCACATTCATTTGTTTTTCTTATTCCACATTATTAATAAATTTCAATAAAAAAATGTGATCAAATACAAATAAGAAAATTCCAATAAAAATATGATCTCAAATTATGGAACTTTTTTTATCACGTGGTGAAAAAAGTAGTTATCTAAAGTAATGCTAAGATTAAGAACTATGGATATCATGCATGAAAAATTGCATATTCAATCAATCCAATAACATAAACTTGATTAGTCAATCCATTGATGCTCAATGGATAATGAGACATTGGTTACCATTTCAAAAGTCAATAGTTCAATCACTCACACCACAACTAATGAACTAAAAATATATACACATTAACTTGATGAATACTTTCCACCAACCGAAGACTGTAAATTTGATACACACTACATTGTAGGAAACAAATTAAATTAAATTATAGCAACTCAACTTGAAAGAAACAATGGATTCGTCTTTAGTCAAAACCCCACAAGAAGAATCTACAAGCAAATTTTTTATCTTTACATTTTTTCAGCTTGCCTACCCTTCCCAATTGCAACACCATAGTATCTCTAGAAAAATACCAAAAAAGAAAACAGGTGACTTCATAGAGAAAATGACCAATTCATATTCTGTTTAACTTAGTAAATGCTTGATGAATTGCAATCTAAATGTTATCAGGCACAACAATCAATCATTTGGAATTTCAAGTAATCACAACTCAAAACTAACAAATCATGTAACTAGTAACTAGTTATCATAAACCATAAACATACAATGCATATTTTTGGAGAGTGTCAGGTATTACAAGCTAAACTACAAAATACGAAATGAATTAAAAGGGATCCCCAAATAACTAATAACATAATAAAACAAAGAGAGGGAACTTAAAGATTATAAGTTCTTAAAGCACTCACCCTCAAAACCCTTTCCAAATTTTAAAATTAACTAAAGAGAAATGTTACAATAGAACTCGTATTTGAAACTTTTCATTCAAAATTTGCACAAGTTTTGAACTAGTAGAGAGAAAAGAGAAGATGTGTACAAAATAGGTCACCACAACAATACTCGTGAATTTTTAGTTTTTAGAACAACATGCAAGTTAGCTAGCTTGTTGAGTCAAAAGAAGAAACTTTCATAAATAGAAGCTAATAGCTTTACTAAATAATAAATTGAAAAACTTTCCTTTCAGTATATGAATCAAATTTACAGCATTTGCTCTGATCTTTTCACTTTACCTAGTTATCTAGGTGGATGGACAAGCTTAAACAGTTCATACAGATGGTTTAGAAGGAAAATATATGATACAAAACTCAATAAGACTAAAATGATACAAAACTCAAGGAAAATATAGCTTTTATATCCATTCATTTGTTCAGATTGTCAAATTTTATGTTCAACAATCTATTATAGAGTCAATCATAATAAATGAGAAATCTAGAACAAGTTACCAGATACAATCCTTCCATTGGAGCATGAATTGCACCTTTGAGAGTAATGTGACCGATAGGCAAAATTCATCATTATGTTTGTTTTCTTTTTCTTTCTAATCACCATTTGAAGTCCACGGATTAATATAAACTTACATGTATGTAGTTAAGTATATTATTCATGATCGGGACATGAAGGAGAGATATGTTTAATGAATGCCCCCTACAAATTTTTTGTGCAACTTACTTGACATTGATTCAACCGCCACCACTTGAAGATATGAGTATACATGGTTCAAGCACAATAAAACTTTGACAGGTGGATTAGAATCTAAAACAATATTCAGGTTCTTCACAATTGGATTATGAATTATTTTTACGTAATTTTTTGGTAAGTTTATCAAGTACGTACTCTATAACTAATTTGTGTGAATTTCTTTTATTAGTTTAAGTTGTTTATAATTAGTTTTTTTTTTATGTTTATTAAATTGTTACTTAGGTGGAATAAAATGTTTGGATTCTCTTGTGATTTGTAAAGTGAAGGTTATATATTTTGTTTTATTGAATTTGATTTTAAAATAGATTATATAAAGTGTTTCTTGTTCTTCTGACTTTCAATTTGGTCTTTGTTTAATTTTTCCTACTTCAATATAACCATTTTAGTGTTTTAGTTTGTGCCATTCTTTAATCATTTTGTATTTCCATTTTTACCCATAAATGCACTTCTCTTACCTCAAAGATAAAGGACAAAGATGAAGTCTTGGAAGCTGTTGTGAAAGAAGCTCTTGATTTGGTACCTTTAATTAGTTGCTATATGAGTTTTTCTAATTTCTATATTTGTCATGTTTTTTATTAAGCTTGAATTTTTAGGAGAATGTTCCACTCGAAGAGGTTTTTCAAACGTTGAGATGTAAAAGAAACGAGATGAAGGTATAGCATTGCCCTCGTTACTTTTATTGCAATGTAGCATTTCTTGTAGATTTGCTTCACTTTTATTTTTCTGAAGTGTAAAAACGTATATGTTCTTATATTTGACTCTTTAGAATTGTAGTTGGGAGCGTGTAATGTATTCAGTCGTTGGGACCATGTTGTGATTGTGCATATTCCTTTGATGAAAAACTTATCTTTCCATTCTGATTTGAACTATTGTGCACTGATGTTTCTTGTTGATTAAATTTGATTGTTTATGGTGGATGTCATCTTATCTTGATATCTCTCATAGGAAGCAATCACTAAACGAATGACTGTAATAAAAGAAAATGCGAGTACAATTAGTCAAGCCCTTATCTTTGTGACAAGATCTTGAAGTTGGTCATTTGTGGAACTTATTGTTCATGAAGCCCACTACTTGTTGGATTTGTTTGTTTATGAACATCTTCAACAAAAAGTGAACCCATCAGCTTATGGAAAAATAATGAAAAAGGTACTATATATTTCTTACTTCACTCATTTATGCCCAGTGTGTAGTGACTTATAAATTCATATATTGAATAGAAATCAACCCATTTATTGCAATCCTAGGGTAACAACTTATAAATTCAAGGTTATGGTCAGTGATGATCTTTTTATATCTTGCTTACTATATTATTCTAATCTTGAGTTATTGCATATTTTGATCCAAAATAATCTTGAGTTTAATAATCTTGAGTTTGAGATATTTATTATTTTTTTGCAATAAATCATAGAGCTATTTATTGTTTTTATTAAAAACTTTTAATGGTTTTGAAAGTAATACTTTAAAATATTTTAAAGATGAATTTGGGATCTTATAGACAAGGAATTGGGAATTATCTTTTGAATTGTCTGTCTATTGGCCCATAGTAATATAAACTGATGCCATCTTGTCTAATATGGTTGTTTGTCCTTGTACCATAAAAATGTTATTGGAAGCAAGTTGAGGTGTCCATCATAAAAATTATATTAGTGACTATTAAGATATTGTTGCCTTTATAGAGCTCTTATGTTGATCCATTTGTACTTTGCTTCTTAAGTTCATGGGGTCAATGACAATTCTCTCATTACAGTTCATCAATATTCGGTGGTAGTGAGTACAAACACCAAGGGTAATCTTCATTCTTCCTACTCTTTCGTTTCCCTCACCGTCTTTCTCGTTTTTTGTTTCTTTTTCCTTTTTTTGTATACTTTTGCACTTTTCTTCGACTAGATGGAAAATGTTAGTGATGATTTTTTGGATTTTAAATGCTTGTCTTTCTGTTTCGTTTTTCATTATTGAGCTTAAATTTTCATGTAGTTTTCTTTTAGGTTGTAAAATCAATCTGTATTGTAATGGTTGCTGATCAAATCCTATATAGAATACCAAAAAGGGATAAAACATTTCTAGTTAAGTACCTACCACCCCCAGGCTTTTTTGTGTGTAAATTTGAGCTGATTTCTTAGGAAATATTTTCATAACTATTAGTTTTCCCTTTAATTTTTCCTTCTAATAGCAACTGCCTTAGATTGATTTTGATTATGGTAATATGATCATAGATATGGTTTGATTATTGGTGATATAGAGGCTTCATGAAGGTTCTTGTTAAGATTTTCTTTTCTTTTACATATCCTATAAACAAAGGATGTAGAGGTTGCATTCATGATGGTTTGAGGGAGCTGAGGTTTTACAATTTGAACTATTATGCACTAATGTTTCTTGTTTCTTAAAT
This sequence comes from Cucumis variabilis, assembly GCA_037974545.1. Taxonomy (NCBI): domain Eukaryota; kingdom Viridiplantae; phylum Streptophyta; class Magnoliopsida; order Cucurbitales; family Cucurbitaceae; genus Cucumis; species Cucumis variabilis. Next base: position 21,476,169 of record JBBPDI010000029.1, on the reverse strand, counting down.
TTGATTGTTTATGGTGGATGTCAACTTATTTTGATGTCTTTCACAAGGAGAATTCACTAAATGAATGACTGCAATAGAAGAAAATGCATACGAATACAATTAGTCAGGCTCTTATCTTTGTGATAAGATCTTGAAGTTGGTCATTTGTGGAGCTTACTGTTCTTTCAATGTTTTTTTTTTTTTTTTGCAAAGGATGATTAATGTAATAGTTAATCTTCTCACTTTCTTTGTGTTTGGAGCAAGTTGTATATGTAAATGTGCACAATATTAAGATTTTTCATTTTGTATATATACAAGTAAAAGAGAAATATTATAGTTTCTAAAATATTGTTGACATAATGTCGATTTTTAACTATTTGCATCATAAAAAATAGACAATAATACAAAAATTTAATAAAAATAAATTTAAAAAACGAACCCAGAAACAAGGATTTGATGTCGTTTTAAAAATGACATAAAATGCCTCTTTAATGGTTTATAACCGACATTAAAGTTCACATTAATTTCTGTTTAAAACAGCATCAAAGCTCAACTGACACTAATAATCTTCAATAACACCATAAAAAATGTCGGTTTAAAAGTGACATTAATGGTAATTATTGTCGCTTTTAAACTGACTTTAATGAGGTATTTGATGTCGTTTTTATACCGACATCAAAGAAAAAACAACATTAAAGGCTTTTAATAACGCTAGCATAGATGTCAGTTGCCAACCGACACTAAAGGCTATTAATCTCGATTTTAAACCGACATTAAAGGCCAAGTTTCTTCTAGTGAATAAATGCTTGTGGTGATTGTCTCTTTTCTTAAATCTTAACCAAGACTCTTACAAGAATCAAGCAAGTTGATCTTGCAAGAACCTTGAACAAGAATCTCATTTTAAAACAAAAAGTCATTCATACTTCTTTTAATTCGACGGTAAGAATTTAATAACACCCATTACCCCTGCCTCGTTTTTCTCATAGAATTTAATTTCTACTTTTTCTTTTGGATTTAACTTTCTTTTCAAATTTTCCTAATTCTTGGTTTAATTTAATGTTCTCTACACTTTCTTTAATGTTTTTCCTTTTCTACTAACAACCTTCCTTTCAAGCTTTGATTTCAAGAAATTTTCTTTGCGATCATTCCCTTGGATTTGACACCCCTACTTTCCACGGAGCTACAGTAAAAAGTAAGGGTAAATTTAAAAATATTTTTTGTTGATGTAAAATTTGGTACGCATACTACCTTAGCAAGTTTCATTTCATTTTTCAACATATTATTGCTTCACTCTAACGACCTTACCGATAAATTCTTTCACACATATCTACTTTGCCTTGTAAAAAATGTATATTCAAATTATTGTAGGTTTATGTTTTAAATTGTTGAAATTTATGTTTGGATTCAGATTGTTAGAGTTTTAGGGTTGAATTGTTGAAATTGTGGTGGCTATCATGTAGTTATAGTAGCCTCTAGCTTTTAATCTTTTAGTATGCTCTGTTTGTTGGAATTAAGTGTTATTATATTGTAAAGATTGAAGCATGCATTTTGATTGATTCGTTCTGGCTATCCTGTAGTTATGGTAGCCTTTCGTTGTAGTTTATAATTTGTTAGAAGCATTGGTTGTCAGTTTGGACTTACTAATTTCGTGTGTGTGTAATGCAAGTGTAATACATCACTAAGGCAGGTCATCGCACATAATGCACTCATCGTAACTCTCTGTATGGCAGGCTTTGATTCTAGGTGATGAGTCATAAGTCATGAACATTGCATTTAAAGTGCTCCCATGTACTTCTTCATCTCATAGTTTCTAAGTCCTTGTTGAGTACAAGTTTTCGTACGACTTGTCCATGTGCAAGTGAATAGTAGGTTTACCTGGGTGATCTAGGGTCGAACACAAAGAATTGTTATAGATGTTAGTTCTAGATTTCACTTATTTTTGGGGCTTTATGGCAATTAAGTTGAAAGAATGTAACGCTAACTACAACTACTTATTTACAGCTTGAGACTCACGTATAGAGAGTAATTTAAGCTAGGGGAGAAGGAGTTGAGCTAGCTTGTATGCAGATGACAGTTGAAGGAAATTCTACGTGTTATTAGATGATTAGGGGTTGCGATAACCTTAATGTGCTATATTTGCATAATTAGCACATATGATTAAGGAACCTAATTAGCACATGATTAAACGCCACACTTGTTCACCTTTCAGGATACAAATGATTATGCTTACTTAGACAAATTATACCTACAGAACTTGACTCATAATACTTATAGGACTTCTCATTTAAGGACAACAACCTCTTGGTGCCTATTGTCTGCACTTGTTCACCTTTTGGGATACAAATGTTGGAAGTTACCTAAGGTGAGATTTGTCACTAAATTTCTCCTTGCGCGCCATTAGCCTTATCCTTGCTACTTACCCTCTCAGATAGTTGGCGATTGACATTGGCTAAGTGACGAATATAGCTCAACTAATATGATAAGAATTATAAGTTGAACTCCTTATCAAGAACTTACCGCAACTCTTCTCTTTTAATAACACGAAGATAGATGAGATGTTAAGAGATGGTGGATTGAAAAGGTACAAACATGCAATTTATGTATAAAGAATGTACGCCTTTGGCCACTGTACAATATCAACAATACATACACTACAATAAAATAAAAATTGAAAGATAGAAGAATGGAAAATGTTACTACAAGTTAGGAGATCAACAAAAAATAATCTTTTCTTTTATCACGGCTGTTTAATCTCCAGGTAGCTTATTCAAGCTCTCTCTTTCTGAAATTTTCTTTGACCATTTTTTAGTCATTCTCTCTGGTGATTCAGGCTTTAGGCCTATTTGGGCCTCTCCCTATCTTTCTCAGTGGGGATGAAGTGCTTGTATGGGCTATTTTTTAGGCAGGAAAACTTTAATCCTCTCAATGTGTCAGTGTTGTCATTTGCCCCTATGAAGTCACGTCATTCCAACTAAGATTCTTGTCTTTTTGTGAGCTTTCCTTGTGTGATGTTTAGGTTCATCGTCTAGGGTTGTTAATCACCAAGTGCCATGCATCACATTGCCTTTGCGCGAGATTTCAAGTGTGATATGCTCCTTTCTTCTTTTCCCACTTGTCCTGCATTTAAACATGAAAACCGTGTAAAACAAGAACAACATTTATGTAAGCTATTTCTAAATATTTATGCATTTTCAACATAAGTTATGCATTATGATTACATCCTTATCCATTTCACTCCATTATTCTAACAAAAAGAGTTGTAATAATGGTCATTTCTTCACATTATCAAGCGGTAGGTTGCTTGTAAGGTTTATTGAAAGTATTGGGTAGCTTGGAAAAGTTGAAGTAATACGTGGTTAAGTTTTTCTGGCTATCCTACATTATGGTAGCCTTTTTAGTTTAAACTTAGTTGTAGTGAAAGTTGGGATATTGGGTACTTATGAGGTGTAGCATTTTCATGGAGTAAGTTTGAGTATTTGAGAGTAGAAATATAAAACTAATTAGACCTATTTATGTTTTAGGGATTTAAATGATGGACAAGGATTGGATGAAACTTAGGAATAAGTTCTTGGTTGAGTACAAAGAGGGAGTGTCCAAATTTTTAAAGCTTGCAAAGCATCACATCGATAATTACAGATGAACAAGGTGTCCATGCAAGAGATGTATGAACTCAAATTGGGATTCATTAGAGGGTGTGGAGCGACATTTATTAACAATGGGAATATCCCCTTCCTATACAAATTGGGTGTATCATGGAAAATATATATTTTTCGACGCACAACATAGAAGTCGAGATAAATGATGTCGAGAAAAAAGCTTCTCCTAATATCATAAAAGCTTCGTTGGGAACGGTTGACAATTCTGGCACCAGGCATCATGGCGTCGAGAGAAGTTTATAAGTTTTTAAATATATTTAACTTTTTCAGATGCCCTTATGCATGGCATTGGAATTTTTTATTATATTTAATTTCTCTCCCCCTTGCATAACAGTGTCAGAAGACGTTTATAATTTTTTATTATATTTAACTTCCTTCGACACCATGAATAACAACATCGAAGAAGTTTATATTTTTAAAATATATTTAATTTTTCCTGATGTCTTATGCATGGTGTTCGGAAAAGTTTATAATTTTTTTTATATTTAACTTCTCTCGATACCATGCATAACGGCGTCGGAAAAAGTTTATAATTTTTTTATTATTATTTAACTTCTCCCGATGTCATATGTGATGACACCCTGATTGGTGCGGGAACACCTGATGCACCCCAACGACGGTTCGTCTTGAAAGACCTATTTTTTTAGATATGTTTTACAAATCTGAAAGGTAGCAGAAAAATGAGAGAGAGAGATTTTGGACTTTCGAAAGAGGATTCCCGTTGTTGTCCACGGTTTGATCTTCGTCATTAAACTCCACCATCTGATCTTCACATTCCCTCACCGCCCCTCGCCGATGGTAAGCCAATGTCATTCTTGCTTCAGATTTATGAAATGTTCATTTGGGGTTAGCTTCAGATGTGTTTAATCTATTTAGTCATATGAGTACCTTGTATAGTTTGTGGCTTGTGGTGTTAATTCTTTACAATTTTCCACCTTGAAAATGCATGAAAGAGTTAAATTTCTTCATGTCATTGCACATACCTGGTCCAAGATCTCTTGGTAAGGAAATTGATGTTACCTTTAACCATTGATGGAGAAACTAAAAGACATATGAACTTTTGGTGTACATACGTATGATTCTCTTATGTGTCAGTTGTGTCAGTTGTATGCACCTTATTTTGGACAATTAATAACTTTCCAACATATGGTGACATATCCAGGTGAAGTACGAAGGGGTATCAGGCATGTTCCATATGCATGGGAGATAGATCGTCGTTCAAAATAAGAGGGAAAATTTCTTTCATGATACATCAATACTATCTTCTAGAGAACCACTTTTGGCATAGAAGTGGGCATGAAATCTTAGAATGGGCATGAAATCTTAGAACAACTCGATTCGTTGGAGTTTTTAGTTATGAGTAAACATCCCTCACTAAAGATAAGAAAAGAAAGAGAGCTCTTACTTAGACTAACAGAAGTATTTTTCTTCAAACTTCCTTACTAGTCGAGACTACTAGTACGTCACAAACTTGATGTAATGCATATTGAAAAGAATGTTTGTGACAACTTGGATGGTAAGTTGTTGAATATTGAAGAAAAAACCAAGGATACCACAAATGCTCAATTTGACCTACAAGATTTAAAAATAAGAAATGATTTACACCAGATAGAAGTCGATAACAGATTGGTGAAGCCACATGTGAGTTACATGTTGACTAGCAGAGAGCGAGTTGCGTTTTGCAAGTACCTAAAATCAGTTAAGTTTCTGATGAATTAGTTTTTAATACTTCACAATGCGTGATAGAGAGAGAAGGGAAAATATCAGGTTTGAAAAGATATGACTGCCATGTTTTGCTACATCGACTTCTACCTATTGATGTTCGAGCATACTTATCAAAAATGTATACACCGTTGTTACTAAATTATGTAGTTTTTTTTTGTGACTTGTGCGCAAGAATCATATTTTGAAAATTGGAAAGAATATTTCTACCTGCCTTCTTTAGCGTAATGGAACACCTTGTCGTTCACCTGCCTTCTTTTAGTTTGATTTCTTACACTTGAATCTATTCCATTGAAATAAATCTACGCATATTAAAACAGTTCATAACAAAGCACATCCTGAAGGGTCTATTGAAGAAGCATGTATGATGAATGAATCAGAGATTTTTTGTTCGAGTTATCTAAGTGGGATTGAAACCCAATTCACAAGAGATGAATGAAATGATGATATTATTTTAGAGGACTAGGTGATTAGTGAGTTTAAAGTGTTCGTTCAAAAAGTATGACCATTGGGAGCATCAGGCTTATGAAGTTTATGAAGATAATTGTCTCTTTCATTGGTACATGCTCAACAATGTAGATGAAATAACGGACTGTCGTTAGTATGCATTTTAAAATTTATACTTCATTCACTATCTTAAGTCTATTATTGTTGTCACACAAACTCATAATTATGTACTTTAGAAAACACCTGAGGTTGATACGTCGTCAGGGTCAAAGTGTTTTTGACTTATTTAAAGACATTAACGAGCATTTCTTGATTGGTTTTAAGCTTAGATATATAGAGTAAATGAATTTGAGAATTGGTATATGCTGATTTGATACTTTATATATATTTTTTTACATCAATTTAAGGTTCAAGAAATGCGTGTGAGAGAAAACCTTTCTCATGATTTATTCTCACTCACGATGGGACCTTCACTTGAGGTTCACTCTTACAATAGATGCATTGTTCATGGGCTACGATTTCACACATTGGAGCATGATTCTCAATGCACAACACATAATAGTGGAATCATGGTAGTCGGTGAAAATAGTGGAGGTGCAAGTACCAACAACAATTTCTACGGTGTTTTAGATAAATGTTGCACGTTCAATATCAACTCAGACAATGTGCTTGGTTATTCAAGAGTAGATGGTTTGACAAAGACATTAACAAAAACCATAGTACACATGTGGAACTAAGCTAAAGATCAATCAACACGTCATAGTTTTGGTTCGTTGAGGAACTGATGATTATGCGACCCAACAACATTAAGTGTTGTACCTTAAGGACCTAAATAATGGTATTAATTGAAAAGTTATTCAAGTGGTTATAAAACGTATATGAGACGTGCCCGAAGTTAACGATGTTGAGAATAAGCAACTTAATGTATTGGAAATCGTTGTCAAACATAATGTCGAAGAACACATTGGACGATGCATTCAATAACACAAAAGGATCATCTTCAATGGGCGACACTTTACGTTAGTCCAGTTACATAAAAAATTGAATCGATAATTAAGTTTTTATTTCTGATAGTGTTCTTTTTCATAGATGGCCCTCAACCCACTTCCACTCTCACTCTGAGGAGACGTCAGCACTATAAGAACTTGGAGTTAGATAGATAGGTACAGCAAAATGGAAAGTGCCCTAAGAGGGAACAAGCTTATCTCGCCACATTTCGTTCAATTTTGCAACACCATCGGTGCATTAACGTGAGACACATTTTCAATCCAGGCCCTCTAGTGGTTTGATGTACCTCCAGAGTACATTGAGGTCGTCAAGGCGACCTACAAGGTAAGTTTGTAAATTACCTTACATATATGTTAAACCAACATATGTAGAAAAATAATCCTTATGTATTTTTCTTTTGTAGTGTTTGTTCGTGCTCGAATTTACTAATCCAACACTTACTCGTTTTATTGAGCATTAGATGCTTAGCACGTGGAAGAAATTCAGAGGAGACAACCATCGATATTTCAAGTAGTTCAGCGACCCTGAAGAAGTATGTGCAAACCCACCGTCGAGATTGATGAATCGTATGGAAGATTAGCACTCGTCTACAATCATTATATGACTCGACAATTTTAGATGATTTACATCTTCTACTTTTACTTCACAGACTTCATTTTTGTTGTTTGGATGTAGAATTTTGATTGTTTTCATGTAGGATCAATCAAGGATCAACAAGGTTGCTAGAGTGAAATAACCTTACAACCACAGAAGCAGATACAGATCCAAGTTGTTCCTACAACGACAACACGAGCTGGCTAAAGAACACGGTCGCCCAATGGACCGTGTCAAGTTGTTTAGAGAAACACATGCTAGTAGGACTGACGATTCGTTTCACACACGGCAGCAAAGCACAATTCACATCTTTTATACACAGTATCGCGTCAATTCACCATCTAACCCCTTCCACCCCATGGTGGTCTGTACTCTGTATATGCACATAATAGTTAGCTGATTAAAAGGAATTAACTAATGGTTTGAACACAATTACTAACAAGTCATGCTTTGAACACATAAAACATACTTTAAAACATATGAGCTTTTCATTTAAATCTTTTGTTAGGAATCATCTGAATAGAAATTATTAAGTCAAATCAAATAAGAACTTGTAAGAAAAACTTTTAACATAAATGTTTTAAAGAAACACTTACGAAAACTTGAGATATAAACTTCAAAGGCTTCTCCTTTTTTTCTTCTCGCATAGATAAATTGACAACACTTCAACACTAAAACTTTTCTATTCAAATTCTCAAAACAATTCTGCTTAACATTTTGATCTCTTCCTCTATTTATACTATCTCCAAAATAGATTAGTCATCATTAATCTCATAATAACTTGCCAGCTTCTACTTTTAACTTTACAAGTGTAAGCTTAATATTTTACTTGACCATGCTTAATCCTTAATTTTAAATGTAAGCCCTTGTCAAATCAATTTTGACATCTTACGTGTAGTCATTCTTCTCTCAAAACACCTTATTCACATAGAAACACAATTTTAAATATATTGTCACATAACCTTTCTCTGGGTCTAACCAACCTCTTCTTGTGTAGACTACCAAAAATGCCTTTTTTAGGACATTTGGTTAAATTTTACTTCTTATCTTAACTCGAATCTTAATTACGCATCTTAACTATGGGTGTTACACTTTTTTTTAGATTAGTGGGACAAGTTGATCTCTTACCTCCTAGTATCAAACATTTGAAATTTAGTTGGCTTTAGAAAAATGGTAAGTGTGAGATTCACGTCATATACATTTAAATTGCAAGTTTCTTGTCTCATATGAATCAGATTGTAAATAATTATTTTTTCAATCAATAACATCTTAGCCACAAAAGATTATGTTATCAAATTACATGCTATATAGATCATCTATCCTTGCTAAGGAAAAACATGAATATTGACTAGTTGAAGATGTAAAATTTAAGTTATGTTTTATTACCTCTATGTATTCATCTCTAACAATTATCTAAGAGTCTCAATGCAAAAAGCAAATAATGGTGAACTATGATAAATACCATTGGTTCTGCTTTATTAGCTGAAATTAACTTCTATAATTATACTATGAAATCTTCAATCTTAAGTATGGTATTTTGTTGTGTACAATGTCTATTTTTTAGAGTAGGACTCTAAAGTTTGGTATTTTGCAGTAACGACTACAAGGTTTAAAGATTTTCCAGTTTACATCTACTTAAACTTTTTATATAGTAGACATTAGGATTATTTAGTCTCGCCCTAGTGTAAATAGTACACGTGTTCCTTTTCATGACTTGATTCTTTTTGTCTTTTTGGTCTCTTTTGTAGTATTCAGAGAAAGTTATTGGTCATAAAATCCCAAGTTCACGATACGAAAAATATCAAGTTGATCATTAAAAAATGTAAGTGATATACAATGTTAATTTAGTTTTTGTACATATTTTTAGGTTGGTTTAAGAGTTCAAGTGATACTTAGGAACTTTTTAGGCTGTTTTAAGAGTTAAAATGTGACTTAAACACTTTTTATGAATTTTTGTAGGTGGTTTTTAGGGTTGGGATGTAGCACTTTTTAAGAGGTTGGGAGTGAAATGGTTACTTAGGAAGCCTTTAGGTGGTTGAGTTTAAAAAGTTTCATTTAAGCAATTTTTGGGTGCTTTTGGTAGTCATAGTGACATGTACTTCTTGTTTCAAAATGTGGTACGGTAGCTAACTCAAAATTTTTAAAGCATGTATTGAGTTGGATTTAATTTTATTTGTTTTATTCTACACATTTTTGTTTTGTTGTATGCTCAAATAAAGTACTAAGCTACTCACCTCTCAGTCTTCATCGAGAGTTCATCAGCGAGTAGTAACTCAACATGATCCCAAGGAAATGGGGTGATTGGTGGCTACAAAAGAGTCATGTTGGGTCATCACAATACCAATATGTTCATGTAAAAGCATGTTAAAACCTTTTTGTTATTTGTCTATTAGGCAACCTGTTGGATTTGATATACACTATTAGGATGTTTTGTTTGTGGTTACATTTTGTTTATCTAATGAAATTGTATTAACTTCATTTTGTGTACCAAGTTTTAGTTTGTTGAATATTTACATGTTAGTTGTATAAAATAAGTTGGAAACTATTAATTATATCTAGTTGTAATAATGCAAATTTCAAGTTAAAAGTTTTTTATGGAGTCAATTACAGGTTGCGTATGAGAGGTCCTAATGACCCAGATTTTGTTGTTTTGATTTTAGAGTACAACTCATTTTATTTTATTTTTGGTGATTTTTAGGATTTTATGCATAACTTTTTTTATCTTCCAATATAAAAACTTGTAATTTCTACTTTTGGTATGAACATATTTTATGCTTTAGTTTTTTTTTAATTTCATAAAAATCTCGCAATGTCCATAATATCTAAAATCTCCTAAATCACGCTCACAATTTATTTGGAGTTAAAGTTTTCAATTTTTTGGGTTGCAAGATGTTTGCAAGATAATAATTTGTAACTAAAAACTTGCTAAAACATGTTTAAAGGAGGACTTTAAGAGGGTTGCAAAGTTCATCCATTGAAATTTGAAGTTGAAATTTTAAGGTATGAAATTTAAGATGTTTTTAAGCATTTTTGTACAAGGGAGTTTCTTGAAAATAGTGGTGAAGTTTTGGTTATAATTTTTCAAATTTTGGTTATGTTTAAGGATGAGAAATGTGTTTGTGGATAAAGGTGGAGGTTTATCGAGTGACAAGGTAAGCTCAGCAAGATGGGCAAGCATTTTGATGTTCAAATAGGTTAGTGACACGTTTTGGCTATTATTAGACACAGAGCGTGCGCGCAACGCATGCGTGGCTGTTATGAATACTTGTGAAGGACTAACTTACTTTTATTGGTCTATATTCATGGACATAGAAATATATTTATAGTGAGAAGAGTTTAGTTGTAAGTCTTTAGTGGAGTGTGTATACACAGCTAACGAACATTGATTCATGTGGTTAATGAGCTGAGCTAATTAGTTTAATATCGTTGTAGATTTTGATCATTAGGTCTATTCCTTTCTAGCTCGTAAAGGATAATGAGATTTATTTATATTGGTTGTAATTTGAAATGTATAAATTTACTATGGAAATTAGTATAATTTATGATGATACATTATAATATAAAGTTGTGGCATTTTTAAAAATAGGAAAGTAAATTTAAATATTTACAAGTTATAGCAAAACTTTGGATTCTATCACTGATAGCCATCTATCACTATAGCATTTCAATGACTATTAGTGATACAATTTGCTATAGGTTGTAACAATTTTGTAAAATCTACTATTTTTAAAAGTTTCACTAATTTTAATATGTATCCAATTCACCTTAGTTAATATTTGAATTCATTCAAATATTTTATCTCTCATAAATTAATTTTGAATCAAACACAAAATTAAATTTATATAATAAAGTTTGATTAAAATATATAAACTTTATATTATAATGTATCACCATACATTATACTAATTCCCAAAGTAAATTTTAACATTTCAGACTACAACAAATATAAATAAATCTCATTATCCTTTATGAACTAGGAAAGGGATCTAATAGACCTACATATTAGACTCTACAACAATTTGAGATTAATTAGCCAAACTCATTAATAAATATTCATTAACTATGTGTACAGTCCACTAAAAACTCACAACTGAACTCTTCTCATTGTAGATATATTTTTGTGTCTACAGATGTAGACCAATAAAAGTAGGTTGGTCTTTTACGAGCGTTTGTTACACCTGCTGGGTTAAATTATTGGTTTACCCATAGGCTACCTTTAGTCCTTAAATACCAGTGCTCCTCTAATGAAGAACATGTTTATGGTCCAACCAACAAACAAAAACTCCTCTTGTGCCATATAGAGGGTAGGATCCTTTGTTCAAGTCTCGTAGACACCATTTAAGGGAAAACTCATGTACTTACCCTAAAGTAGGAAATGAGTGAATTCTATCTTGTCTAATCACGTTCCTAGCTCCCCACTCGGTCTTGTCTCCTAAATGATAAGCATATTGAGTCGTAGATTTGACCACTTTCACCCATTCAAATCAAAGGATAAACCCTTGCAAACAGGAGTTCATAATACACTTAATTGGGACTAAGTTACCTAGGTCGTTCTATTGAAATGGAAACCTAACTAGTTAACAAAGTTACATCTAGTGCTTGCCATTTCGTGGTCCGATCTTTTGAAAAATTCCTGCATAGGATATCGTCACTCGCATGTGAATTACACAAATGCGTTGGATCATTCCATTTGTATCAAATAAAAAGTGAGTCGTATCCATAATGTTACTAGGATAAGGTACCCAACCTTATCCTTATACTATAGACCCATTAAGATGATCTCAAACGTTGATCCTTGTATGTCTCTACATACTGTTCAAAACTCATCAAACAACTTTGGATGTTAGTTTATTGGATTTGAGATATTAAAAAAAACTAATAATATAATCAATAACACTTTATTATAATAATAACACTTTATTAATAACAGTCAATGGATTATATTTATGATCTACGAGTTGTAGAACATAAATCCCAACAAACTCCCACTTGGACTAAAACTCTAGTCTTTATGGGATGTACGTAATAAAGTAATCCTCAAACATTGGAAATTGTAAAATGTACAAGTATATTACATAAAACGTATATAAATACAATAAACTAGGGCATCCTCATACCCATTACACATCTCCCACTTGCCCTAGATTACCTAATGTACATATCTCGCAGATCTAGACTTTCTAGATGACCCTCGAACACTTTAGCTGTGAGAGTCTTCGTAAATGGATCAACAATATGTCCCACTATTATCACAATATAAAGTGATGGACATGTTCATGTTTCGGAAAAACTTTCAAATCATGCTGGAACTTTCTTAGCCAAACTACTACTTTTGCTGCTTCACAGGCGGCGATGTACTCAACCTCACTATTAGAGTCTGTAAAACATCTTTGCTTGATGCTACACCATATCCTAACTCCCCCGTTTAGGGTGAACACTTATCTAGAAGTGAATTTCCTAGAATCCTTATCGATTTGGAAATAGAGTCAGTGTATCATGTAAGGATCAAATCCTTAGCTCCATACAAAAGCATGTAGTCTCTATTTTTTCTTAGATATTTGAGAATAATTTTAATCATCATTCAGTGGTCTAACCCTGGGTTATAATGATGTCTACTGACTATTCCCACTTCATAACAAATATCTGGCTTAATGCAAAACATAACATACATTAAGTTGTCCACAACTTAGGCATAGGGAATACATCTCATATCCTCAACTTCTTTAGATGTCTTAGGACACTGTTCCTTAGACAAGTGAACCCCACTCCTGAAAGATAATAAATCCTTCTTAAAGTTCTACATCAAATATCGAGCCAATATTTTCTCGATATATACTTTACCTGAGAGAGTGCTAGCGCCCTTATGATTTGGATCCTAAGAACATATTATGCCTCTATTTTTGAAAGACAACTTAACATCTCCCAATGCATGAGCTGGAATGACATATCCCATTCCAACCTTGAGTGTTATTTCATCTTCTTTGAGCTGCTTAAAGGAACTAGTTTCCTATAAAGAAGAGCGAACATGGCTTGTGGCTCTTGAATCAAGTATCCAGGAATTTTGGTCATTTTCCTAAACATGTTTCTACGACAAGTAACGGTTAGATAATATAGTTTAAACATCAAATTACGAGTTTTAGGATATAAATTCGAACAAACTCTAACTTGCACTAAAACTCCTAGTTGGACAAAACAATGTTGAATTTAACCGTGAGAGAATAATGCATATGTGTACAATAAATATATTAATAAAATAAACTAAGGCATACACCCAAATTTTCTCCCTCATGTCCTAATGCCCAAACTTCGTAGAACTAAACTATTTAGGTGACCTTAGAACACTTTAACCGTTAAGGACATTTTAAACCAAACAACCATGATTTTCTCAACAAGTATCAAAGTTACTATAACGTCACTACAATGCACACTCATACGGATAAGGTAGAAATTTGACTTTACGTTTCTTCACACTACTACTCTTCTATTTAGAGTGAATACTGATTCCGATGTAGACTATCTTGCATCTTTGAAAATCAGAATCAGTGTATCCTATAGGGATTAGATCCATAGCACTATACATGAGCTAGTCTTTTGATTTTGCTAAATTGTTTTAGGATATTCCTAACGACAATTCATTTCTTTTACGTAGCCAATGTCAGGTCTAGTACATAACATTAAGCGTATCAAATTTCCAACAATGGAAGCAAAAGGAATAATCTCATATCCCAACTTATTGAGGTGTCTTAGCACATTATTCCATAGACATTTGAATTCCATATCTGTAATGCACAAACCCTTTATGGAATTTTTTATTTTATATTTGTTCAAAATTTTATCTATATAAGAATATTGAGACATGGCTAGTGATATGTTTTTGTGATTCCAAACAATTTGGATCCTGAAAACACATTGCGCATTTCCAAATCTTTTATTTGAAATTTCGTAGCAAACCATTTCTTGACATTAGTTAGATAATCTACATCATCCATTTCCTGTTTATAAGTCAATAAATTCTCTAAACCATCATCAAGTATGATGATTTGGTTTTCGATAAAACCAGGTAACAATTAAGCAGATGAACAACCTTCCTACTACATCGTGGCACACAACTCTTGAGAAGGATATGACTAACAAGATTCCTTAGTTTTATCAACTACTTTGGTGGATGAACTAGATTTATTTGTATCATCTTTGGATATCCTATTCAATACTAATTTACTAAGTGGTTTCTATTCATTAGTTAATACACTTCAATAATCTAGAAGATATTCTCCCTAGATTAGAACACTTTTTATTATTTCCTATTTACCAAAAATAATCAGCTCCCCTTGAATTGTAATTTGAATCTTTTGAAGATAGTCAGGCTCCCCTTGAATTTGTAATGAAATGTATTCAATTAACTATGTCTTCTTTGAATCTCTCTCTTATCATCATATATCTTGAATCCTCTTTGAAGAAGTCAAAATCTTCATGAAAACATTTAAGAAGTTAAGGACTTACCTTCATAGAGATTCTTGTATAAGTTATAACTTGAAAGTGTCTTCATTCGATGCAATGAATAAGAATTATCTTTTCTTTTTATAGACAGAGAAAGAAGAACTTCAAACCAAAAGAGGAAAAGAAATCTTTGAAGATTTTTCGTTCAAGATGATCTTTAAAAATTCTCACTTAAAAAGTTTGTTGATGAAGGAAAAGAAAATATCTTCTTGTGAGATAGAAAGTGCCATCAACTTAGGGAACAATAAATATCCCTAAAATTTAAATACATGATAAAAATGAAACTAAATATATATTTCAAGAATTTAAGAGACATGTAGTAGTAATTGGTGGTTGATTGTGAAAAAGTAGGAAAGAAGTCTTATCTTTGAAAAATGTAACTGAATTGTAAGGAAGATCTCAAGAAATAGGACAAATGTTTTTCTCTTAATTAATAAAGTAGGACATTGGGTTATTCAATTTAATTCCAAACATTGAAACAAAAATATATTTACATTCAATTTAGTTCTCAATCAATTGATTCTTAAAATACGAGATTCATACTAATTCATACAATTAGGTATCCATCTTACCGGTTTAAACAAAACTACATTGAATTGCATTAAGATAAAGAGTTTCGAATTGGGACTTTTCAAAGCGGGATAGCCACTATTTTAAAAAGATTCATAGGAAAATTCTCAAATTAACAATCAAATTCTCAAATTAACAATCAAAGACAAACTCAATAGAATCCTAAGTGATGTTAAAGAATTCATTCCAAGATCATTAACAATCAAGCTTTAACAATTAGTTTAGAACATCTAGATGTTAAGATTAAACCCTAAACTTATTGGGTGATCAAGCCAATGCATAAAGGATCTTTTATTAAAAAACAATAAATAAGAATAACCCCAGATCAAATTAATATGCAAATTAAACAAGAAATCTCATAGAATTATATTTAAATCACCCAACCACCCTAGAACTACCTCAGCCCATTAAAGGAGTTGAAGACATATAAAATGAATTGAGGGAGAAGTGAGGCCATTCTTCCAGTAAAAATGGAAGATTGTATTGAGTTGTTGAGAGAATTTTTTACACGAATTTGAGAGAATTTGCTTTCAAATATAACAAATGATTTAGTGATTGAATATTATGAGTTTAAAAAGTGATTTTGAGCTTTTATAAGCCATAGGGTTCGTTTGGGTAAAATAGGTGCAAGAAGGCATCTTTGACACGCTTTCAAAATTCGCAGCTTTCTACAAAATTACAAAAATGCCATTCAACTTGTTTTAGGTCCGATTTGAGATTTTTGTTATGTTGGGTTGGTTGCGAAGTCCAAATTATTGTTATCTATAAAATGTAAATTTAGTGAATATATGGTGTAATAAAAGAAGAGTTAGATACTAAAAATCACTGGAAATAAAGGCCCAACACAAATGAATAATCATAAATAGTACATGCTGTAATTAATTTGAAGATTACAGACCCAATGGGTTGAGTGAAAATCTCAAGAAAGTTGAGAATGATCATCAAAGCCATATGAGGATTTGAACTCGAGAATACAGTCAAGTCACGAGTCTACCAATTATATTTTTAGCACTGCACACCATTACGTTTCGGGCTAGGAGAAGACCATGTGATAGGTCCTTTTGGCTTGCAACTTTGAAGGGTTGAATGAGTCATTG
>JBBPDI010000029.1:21433774-21448231 GCA_037974545.1 Cucumis variabilis | reverse complement strand
CCCAATCAACCACAGTTTACATTTATCACCCAGTCTACCTTTATGCACATCAGACAACCATACTCAACGTTTATCGTCGTACCTACTTCCCTATATGCATATTTTAGACAACCACAGTATGCACTCATCATCAAGTCTACTATTGTTCAAAGATATCCATACACTCAACATCATTCAAATCTAAAGTAGAGTCCAGTAGTAGAAGTCCCTTACCTCACTTTTATACAAGTCGTTCAATCGAACCAATTCCAATAGTCAAATCCTAAACATAAACAACATAAATCAACATCCTTCTAAATAATTTTATTCATTCAATTTACCCTATATGAAAGTTCCACAACTTACCCAAGAAGTGGAGAATCGAACTCCAACGAAGCTTAATGCAAAACCCAAGGATTTCAAGAGCTACCTTCAACCTAAGATTGAACAACCGTCACCAATTAATCCAACTATATTACTTGAATTTGTTTTGTAAACAACTATAACCCACAACTTCATCCTTACCCAAATTCTTTTCACCCAAAATCCACAGCAAGGCAAGAGCAGCAGCGACAAACGAGTGGAAATCAAAATGATGCATGATAGACTCGGTGGCTAGCTTAAAGGAGAAGCTCGACACATGCGGCTCACGGTTGGCTTGGGCGAAGGCCAAATGGCACGGACCTGTGGACGACGCGGTTGGATGGGAAATGCGGTG
The DNA here is from genome assembly GCA_037974545.1 of Cucumis variabilis. Taxonomy (NCBI): domain Eukaryota; kingdom Viridiplantae; phylum Streptophyta; class Magnoliopsida; order Cucurbitales; family Cucurbitaceae; genus Cucumis; species Cucumis variabilis. The sequence continues at coordinate 21,447,534 of JBBPDI010000029.1, read as the reverse complement.
GGGGTGGTCGATGCTCCACGAACAGCGGCCAACGAACGTTTGGGGTGGTGGCGCTTCGAAGACAAATGCTGATCTAAGCAAAAACACGCTCAATGTCCCGTGGCTGCTAAAAACTAGAGGAGGAAGACAGTGTGGCTTCAACAGAGATAGGGCAGACGACGGCATGTGATGACCGGAGGCTTGCATCGTGGCATGACCGATCAAAATAGAAAAATGGAAAAGATTAGGAAGCAACGACCGGCTATAGCTAGGTAGAAGGAAGAAGAAAAGGTGAAGGGGGGAGGACGCGCGCGGAAAGGGAAAGGGAAAAAAATAATTTACTTTTTTTTATAATAATAATAATAATATATTACTATTATTATTATTATTATTATTATTATTATTATTACCTTTCTTATTTCTTTTTCTTCCTTCTATTCTTTTCTTTCTCATTAGAAAAATTCTCCTACACACTAAGTGTAATAAAAAAATAAAACTAACAAATTTAAAATCGTTAAATAACAAGGCAAATTAAATTAAATAAAAAAAATACCTTAGAGTTTGGGGTATTACAAAGTTGTTAAAGTTTTTCTCTTTAAACGTTTAGAAACTAGTTAAAGACCATAGAGAAATTTAACTCTACCAAGTTACCATTAAATAATTTCATCTTTAGATACACTTGAAGTATTAGAAAACCACATACAATTACAAAATCTTCAAGGCTTTATAGTGGCCAATTTAGTCATAGAAGAACAAAAGAATCAAAACATTCTAAATTCTATGTTTGATTCAAAATATTTTTCATAAGTCTAAAGTTGCATCTGTATACTTGTGATCATCTCATTATTTAACTAATATGGGACTTTGATCGCATTCTCAACAAACCTCCCTTCGAACAAAGTTCCAAAAAAACCTCCCCTAAAATAAACATTTGTCCATTTACCTCTTATCTAGGTTAACTCCTCTCTAGAGCATATTGCCTATTCAATAGAGCTCAATCAATAGATAATATTGTGGCTACTTTCAAGGTACCACTACACCTTTGTTCGACCTGAGAGTTATATCAACAAGGCTAAATCAAGGACAGTGTGACTCTAATACAACTTTTGGGGATAACATAAAGTATAAGTCTTCTTTCCTTATAAGATATCACATATATATGATGATTATATTCAATAACTTAGACAATATATTAAACTTTCATAAAATCCTATGTGCTTCAGAAATGATGAATTTGCATATTTTCATACTACTAGCAAACTTTAGTAATTTTCAAATAATGTTGTACGACAAAAATTGACAATTCATGACGCAAGTCATGCATAAACTTTGTCAAATATAACATACATGAAATATTATTTCTACTCATGCTAACATGTTAATAGACATGCTCAAGTAGATCACAATAGCATCTCAATATTTGCTAATTGATTTACCTTTTAAATCGATAAATCTATATACAACACTATTATGGGCATAATGAATAAACATAGTCAAAGGTTTCAATCATATCATAAATTTCTTGAACACAAGAAATGCTACCTTAGTTAGACACCCCAACACTTCTAAATATTTAGGTACATAACACAATCAAAGTACAACAATGCTTGTAATTAAAAACATTCCCAACACAAGATTCCATGCATTATTAATTATGAACCACAATGGAGATAACAAATTAAGACCTAGGGTAGATGATACTTGGAACATGGTTAGTCAATATGTGATAGAATTGCAATTTCTGGTGCCATAGAAAAAACAAAACAGTTAGTTAAGTCAAATATCTTCCTTCCAAGACGTAAGGAAAAAATAGTATTTTGATTTAATGACAAGAGACAGTCAACAGAAGTTGCACTTATCTACTTCCACTCTAGAATTGCAATCACATTGCAACTAAAGTTGCAATTATCTTCCTCAACTTTAGAATTGCGTAAGGCTATATCAAACTAAACAGATGTCTCGCGTCAACATGATAAGTTAATTTATATTTGTGGAACAAATTTCTAACTCATTTACAACCTCAAATCTAACTCCCAAACCACAATTTCTCCATGATGTTAAGGAAGATAACCTTAAAGCTCTCACTCTTTCATGGGATGAATCTTAAAGAAATTAAACCCATGAAGAATGGGAATGGAAAAAGTAGGAACAAGTATTGGAAAATTCTAAGGTTTTTTCAAATTGTTAGTATTGATCTTACAAATCCTACAGAGTTCTTACCTCTTCGCTCCTTTAATTGCTTGTATGATGTAATGTTAAATATAATCTAAATCTTTCCTTTTGTACTCTTTAACTCTTATGTATGAATTGCTTTTAAAATTTATTTACACTATATCAAAGAGTTAATCAATCAAAAATAATAGCTCAAAAATTTTGTGAGTACCATTTTGCCACTGCCTTACTCAAATCCACCACCGCTCGTCAAGATCCTCAATATTCTTTCTGTTCGTTGGTATTTGATTTTTTTGTGTGAGTGTCGTCCATATCTGCTACCAACCTGAATATCAGTACTTTAGACACTATCAACCATACCTTTTCCTCCCGTTCTTTAAACATCGTTGTCCAATCCCTTCTTGCAAATTTATTAAATCTATCGCCCTAATCAATCCGCTTGTTCTTCATTTCCATTTGTGGTTATTTATTTATTTATTTTCAAATTGGATCGACATGGGGCCTTCGTCCTAACGCCGACACATTTTTAGGATCATTCTGATGCCTCTCGATCTTTTAACTTTTTTTTCTTCTTTTTCTAAGGTTATTGCAGCAGAGAGATATTGTGGTAGTGTGGAGAGGAACGATGACAAGTCTGGAATGGATTATGGATTTGATGGATTTTGATGTTTTGATTTCTCAAAGCAACTTAGTGGCCTAAATTTTGCTCGAATTACGAGTTTGAAGAAGGAGATCTTTTTCTCACTTTCCAGTAGGTCGCAGCTAATTGATAATGCCAAGATGGTAAGCTGTATGATTCCCTCGATTTCTAAATTGATGGTGGCTGAAGTTGGATGAGATCCTTATACTGTAATAAAACAAATAATTTCCCATGGATTTTTTGAAATCGGTTGAGGCAGCGAAGATTGGTTGCTCAAATTTTTCCAAATTTGATCAACATTTGTAAAATTTTGCTTTCAAATTGTAGGAAAAACAAATGTTGATTAAAGTTGTGACGTGTCAAACGAACGACTTCCTTGAAAGAAAATTTTGGTGCGACCTACTGCTAAATCACATATGTCGGTTATCTCCCAAGTTTAAACTAACTTTCCAACTCAAACATACACTCATGCAAGAAGGAATGCAATCAAAAGAAAAAAAAAATTGCTCTGAGAAAAAAGCTAGGGTTGTTTGGAAAGAAGAAGAACCAACCCCATAAAATCTTTTCTTTAAAATATATAAAAAGAATAATAATTTTAAAACTATAAAATGTATTAAATACAACATTATAACCATCAAAATAATAATAATTATTATTATTAATTTCAAATTGAAACATTAATTATAAACCAGTACAATGATAATCATTTCCAACACTTTTCTACTTGAAAGTGAAAATGTAAAACATTTTAATTTAGTTTCTTTCTTTTAAATAACAGAAGAAGCATGTGGTGGAGGAGGTGGATAGTCTGAAAATCTTTGACTTGGTCCATATGGAGGAATACGTACACCTTTCGGTAATATCCCAAAGTTAAGCCTAGATTCCTTATGTAAAACAATAGATGGGGGAGGTGGAGAGTCAGAAAATCTTTGACTTGGCCCAGATGGAGGAATACACATACCTTTCGGTAATATCCCAAAGTTAAGTCTAGATTCCTTATGTAAAACATTGAATGTGGAAGGTGGAGAGTCTGACAATCTTTGACTTGGCCCATATGGAGGAATACGTAGACCTTTCGGTAATATTCCAAAGTTAATCCTAGATTCCTTATGTAAGACAATGGATGGGGGAGGTAAAGAGTCTGAAGATCTTTGACTTAGTCCAGATGGAGGGATACGGACATCTTTTGATAATATTCCAAAACGGAAATGTGTATCTAAATCAGGTAGTCCTTTGAGGTTCGAAAGTGAGAAATGGATATGTTGTTTTGGTTGAATTATAATGGGTGCCTTAAATTCATTTTCAAAAACAAAGTTGTCTTCATTGACTTTAAACAAACTTCTACCATTCGTTTGATAAATTCTAAAGTGTAACCCGAGTATGAGAGCACAAGTTCTCAATGCCATATTAGAACTAATTGTCACCATTTTTGTCACAGATTTTCTCTTCTTCTACTTCTCGTTTTTATATAGTACTTTTTTCTTAATAAAAAGTAAGGTTAAATTTGGCATAACACCTAAAAATAACATTTTAGTTTTATGTAAACAACAAAAATGAAGGTGGTTTGTTTGAGCAATCTTCTTTGTAAGAATATTTAGAATAAAACTAACAATCTAAAATTGATATTTGGAATAATACTAACAATCCAAAATTGATACTTTGTTTACACATTACCTTGATTGATTTAACAAAAAAATGTTTTTCAAGAAACTTATTTGTATTGAAACTATTTTTTCTTTTCCTAAAAATATTGTTTAAAGTACATTTAAAAATCTATTTTGAGTGGCTTCCAAACACTTTAGTTTTTTATAAAATAACTTATTTTTTAAATTAAACACTTTAAAATATAATCCAAACGAACCAGAAGTCTAATTAAACACTAAAAAATGCACTAAAAACTCATCATTCCTCTACTTTATTTATTTGTATGTGTGTGTGTGCGTGTGTGTAGATACTTTAGTATTTGGTCATTTTCTTGGACGTTAAATTAGTGTTCAATAGACCTTTGTGCCATTACATTTTGTTGAGTGAGGTTGAAGATGACTGGGAGGATGTTTTAAATTACTGAGTGAAAAGGTCTCCGTCAGGCGAGAAGAGTTTGACATTATTATGGTGTTGAAGTATAAGTTGAGACGTGTTGTTGAGTTTGAATTGATAAAGCCATTAGATTAAGACGGTTATATTTAAAAGATAGGATGAACATGAATGAGTTTGAGTTGGATAATGATTACTCAAATCTTCAGTTTGAGAACGACGAGGATGTGGTGAAGATATCCCTGTTATATTTCATCAACATAGCGGTGATGGGGAGGAAAAGAGACAGCACATGGACTGGTTCATGTTAGACTTTATAGATGATTTGGATGAATTTATTAACTATGACTAGGGTAACTTGATATAGGTTAAGATACTCAATAGCTTAAAAGGTGCATCAAATGAGAAAGATTTTACCTTGCACAAGAAGAAGTTGTGAATAACAATTCATTGGGATTGTATAACCTGTACAAATTCTCATTCACCTTTTAGGTTACTAATTTTAGGCTTCTTAGGGTTTTCTTTTTAAAACTTATAATTTTCTTTTTTTTCTTATATTTACATAATTGTTTTATTTGTAGGTTTGGGCGTACGAGATACCGTCGTCCCTTAGTGGTCGGGTTGCTAGTAGGGTTTCTTATGATGGGATACAATACATAATGAGATGGAGTTTCTCATACTCACTTAGGTTAAAGATGATTCAGACATAGGTCTTTGATTCGCAAATGGTAAGTTATTATCTCTTTTCTTATTCGATATAGGCTATAGGCTTTTACAATTTACGATTTAATAACTAAGGGTTTTAGGGTTCTTTAACCTGATGTGTAGTTCACATTGTCTTTATCCAAGCCTGTAAACAGGCGATGGAGCCAACAAACGAGGAAAGTGCGTAGTTGGTTCAAAAATCTAGAAATTTTTACTATCAAAGGTTACGAGGATAATCCACCGACCTGTGTCGTTACTACTTCTTCCCTTTTTGAGGAATCCTCTGATATTTCTCGTGTCGACCCTTCTTATGCTCTTTCTCATGAAGATAGTCATCCTAGCACATTATTGGAGCAGACAATTGAAGGGCTTATTGCTCTACACGATTATTCTGAAACTCGTGTAGCTCCAGGGGAGATGAGCGACAATTTGTGATTCATTAATGTTATTTTTTGTTAACATGGTGTCCACATTATAATTTTTACATACCATCACCCCACTCCAAATGTGCCCCTTCTTTACGTACTCGAGTGCAAACACGATTTCAGGTAGTCCTAACACTTCTAAAGGAAGCGCCTAAACGCACAGACTTAAACCTTAAACTCAAAACTTTAACTTAACTTCCTTTGAACATGTTATGCTATATAAACACAATACTTCAAGTTAGAAAGAAACTTAACAAAATTTATTCATTCCTTAACATAACTTAGTACAAATACAAGGCAAAAACTTTAGTACTTTTAAAACGAAAATGTCTAAACTTAAACTCCAACACTTTGCAACAGCTCTTACCACGTGGTCCAAATGTAGCGGCTTACTTTCACCATACGGCCTCAATGCTTCACTTACCTGGGGAAGAGAAAACTTAAAAACATAAACCTAACGCTTAATGAGTGACACTTTTAGGAAAAACTTTAGGGAATGCAAGTACATCATAATTTCATTTTACAAGAGTAGTTTCACAATGCCTCATCATAAGCTAAATCACTAAACATACATTACCCCTACTTATTTCTTTCGCCAGGACAATGAACCGTTCTCATGCATAAACTACTATGACGACCTGTATCATCATCGACATCCTTGGAGAAATCCAGGTTCAATTCCTGTTGCTCAAGCAGTCGGCTCAAATGTAGACATCTTAATGCATCCTACTACCTTCTCATCACCATGTGGTCATTTCACTGCATGGTTTCTTTGACTCTTATGTGCACATAATAGCTAACTCATGATAGAAATAAAGTTAACGGTTTACTTATATACTGGTTGTGAGAACCTAATCATGATTTGAATCTACACAATAGGAGCCCACGCGAAGAAGACCAATTATGCAATAAGAGCTACTATGCAATAAGAGCTAGTATGTGATGAGAAAAGATTATGTGGGATCCTTATCGTGATATAAGATTGCTTTTCACCATGAAGTATTTGACGTCATCCTTACATAAAAAGGTCTGTGAACTGATTTGACCTTGCTACCTAGTTGAATTCATGATAAGGAGATGGTAGTAACATGTGGCGTTTTGGCATCGGCTAACTCTCACTAACGGACAGAAGCCATCATTTTTGCATGGAAAATGCTACAAAAAAGGTTTATAAATAGGAAAATTTGGATATTGTAAAGTTGCTTTTACTTTTTGACCATCTAAGAAAAAATTAAGAGAATTCCTACATTTTCTAGATCTCAACTTTTTAATTCAACATTTCGGAGTTCCCCTCATAAATTTCCAGCTCAACTTTTACAAAAACATACTCACACTCATTCCATCTCCAAGAAACATATTGCTCTAATACCAAGTTGTCATGCACCACCTTGCAACGCGTCCTAACCTTACACTGCGGCACGCGGCGGAATCTGAGAAGCTATGATATCTCAAGATGAAACTCTAGAACGCTCAACTTAAATTCTTTAATCTTGACTTTATTGCCTAGTTCAACATAACTCTTCTAGCAACTAAGTGATAAGAATAACTTAACGCAATGGAATAATAACAAACAATAACTCATTTATTAACTTAATAATATGCGATCCAAATACATTTTACATGCTTCCTTAAATACATGAACTATAACATAAAGCTTTAAACGTCTTGCACTACTTCAACGCGTGGTAGCTCGCCTTTCTTATCCCACAATTGCCTTAATTCCTGGTGACCTGAGGGTGGGAAAACTTAAAACATAAGTTAAAGCTTAGTGAGTGATAGTTTTTGAAAACCATTTTGAGCATACAATCTACGAAATCATTTTCATAAACATGGCTTTCAAGACCTCATTTTATAAAACAGAAATCACTCATCATTCTCTCCATTTCTTTCTTCCAAAAACATGAACCATTCTCACACATAGGCTACTATGATGTCCTTTTCGTCAACAACATCCCTTGGAGAATTTCATTTGAAGTATTTAAAGCATAACACAAGATTTATTTTGAAATCATTCCTTTTATAAACATTAATGTATAATAACATTATAAATCAATAAGAAATTTAGAAGAAAGTTTTAAAATATTTAAACACTTTGATCACTCACTGACTAAATTCCCTTCTTTAGAATTCCTAGTCCCCCAAAAGTGTTCTTCTCGCCTAGTGACTTCTTAGCAAAACAACACTTAATACTTTTTTATCAAAATCTCAAAGTAATCTCCTTATCTTCTAACCTACTTTCCTATTTATACTAATCCTAAATTGGATTAATCATCCTTTAAGCTTTCTTAAATCGCCAACTCCTTCTTGTAGTTCTAACCTTGACACGTAGCCCACTAATTAAGCATGATTAGCAAATTTCCTAGAAAATTCCTAACTCTCAACACATGGCTTTAGCTCACCTTGAACCTTAAACTGCCTACTTAGTCATGCTTGCAATCTCCTTAACCTCGTGTCGTCTTGATTCAACGCCAACCAACGGAAAGTTTAAATCCTTAAAACACCTTCTATAAAATCTTTCTAATAAAAAAATCTTATTTCCAGTGGATCCCTTTTATTCTAGAGATGGGGCTCACATTTAAGTATAATTGTTCTGGTGTTTCATTTAAGGTGTTAGGACTGCTCAGGTCACATCGCGTGCAACAACCCAAGGTTTAAGATGTGTTACGAGATGGAATGAGACATGACATGAGATTACGAACAACTTGTGAAAGATTAACTTACTGATCATGGTTATATCAGATGGACGCAAATATATCTATAGTGAAGACGGTGCAACTACGAGATTTTATAAGATTATTTTTTTTAATAAAAATCAACCAAAATAAATATATAATCATAATTAGCACGATTGAAGGGATGATAAAACTTTATTTTTAAATTTTTATTAACCATATGTAATGTATTATCTGATAATTTTTTTAAATAACTTGAAATATAAACAATACGAAAATGCTTAATTTATGCTTGCCATTTTTTTAGGGATATGATGCAATATTTGAAATCAAAATATTATGAAATATAATGACTCGAGAATGGTTGAAATTCTCGTAACCATTTTTTTTATTAACCATACGTACTATGCATTATTTAATCATTTTGTTTAAAATAATTTAAAATATAAATCATATGAAAATACTAAATTAGTGATTGCCATTATTTTAGAGATTAGATTTCATAATATTTGAATTCAAAATATTATGAAATCTAATGAACAAGAAACGGTTGAAAATATTTTAGCAATTTTTTAGGGAAAATCATTATTAAATATATAAGTTTTTATGAATTAAATAAATAGATGTTAATTAATTTGATTTAAATACTAAAAATATGGAAAAAAAATTGTTATGAATTATAGGCATATATTTAGAGGATATTGGGGAAATCTAGTCAATCTCGTAAATATCATAAATTAGTTAATATTTTTCAAAACTGATTGTAGTTTGCAAATAGATTGTATTTGTGACTGTGTGATATTTGGCAAACACTGTATCTGGAAAACACGTATTATCCTACCTAAATGTTATAAACGGGTAAAAGTAAATCCAAAAAATTTTGTAACCATCGATTTTGCCAAAATACTTAATATTTTTCAGATTTGCTATTTTTCAGTTTGTTATACTAAATTTTGTCATTTCACGGTTGTCTCATTCCTTTATAAATAAAGCTTTGTAAAAGGTTGTAAGAATTTTTTGGGCTATTAGAGATATTGGGCTAGTCTTTATATCTATTTCTCACCAAAGAAAATCAACATCTCAACCCTATTTTACTTTACAAAATTCTATTTTCTCTTTTCTTTATTTTTTCTTTAATTGATCGGGTACCACAACCAAATTTCCAATCTGGAGAATAGTGATAACGTGTATAAATACTCGTTATTATAGCTCTTTTATTATAATAACGAGGTCAAAACACATAAGAAGAGGATCAAAACGCGTAACTTATATTGTAAATTCATAAGTATTCAGAAAGGCTATTTACAAGTAAGTTTTTAAATTACCTGTACATATATGTTACCTACGTATATATATAGAATTCTAATCCGTGTGTACTTTTCTTTTGTAGCAATGATTCGCGTTGAATCTGTGCTGGATGTTACAAATCCAACACTTGCTCGATGTCTGTAAAAGTTTTCTTCTTCTTCTCTGATCAGTTGTAAAAGTGAAAGCTTGGCTCCTGAGTAGGGAAGAATCCATACTCCCATTGTCCCCTACCTTGTAATATTTTTCATTCTCTTTTCTCTCTATTTTTATACTTCTTTGTAATATATGTTGTTCATCTTATATGTTGATACCTTTTTAATCCATCATTTCTTGGCTTTCCACATGTCAATGTGTTATTAGTAGTTAGGTTTGTGATAAGTTCTTGAAAAGTTTAACTTATAATTTTTAGCTTGTCGCGTTAGTTGAGCTATGTTCATCGCTTGGCCAGCGTATATCACTAACTACCCGAGAGGGCAAATAGCAAGGATAAGGCTAACATGTCCAAAGAGGAGTACTTTGGAGACAAACTCCACTTTGCGAGATAACTTCAATCATTTGTGTATCAAAAGGTGAACAAGTGTGAAAATTAGGTGCCGAGAGGTTGTTGTTTTTAATCGTGAAGTTCTATAAGTATTATAAGTAAATTCTTCTAGACATGTCTCGCCTAATCAAGCATAGTCATTTGCATACTGAAAGGTGAGCAAGTGTAACATCTAGACTTCAAGAGAAGCTTGCCTTAATCATGAGTTGGTTACGCAAGTTATATCGCATCCAAGCTCTCGCATTGCTTATTCACCTAATAATGCATAGACCTTCCTTCACCTTCTTCTATAATACAAGTTAGTCTGAAACTCCATCTGGCATCCACTTACTCCCTTTTACAGATTCTCAAGGCATACATAAGTAGTTTTAATCCTAGTTTTGGTTCTTTTATATTTATTTAATTAATTCTTTTATACCGCCTAATTGATGAGTAGATTCTAGAATAAAGTTTTGATAGCAATTTCCTGTGTTCGACTTTGGATCACCCAGATAAATCTATTACTTCGCTTATACTTGGACAAGCAGTAGGAAAACTTATACACGATAAAGAATCAGTAATTACACGATAAAGAGGTACATAGTGACTACTACGCATACATGATCACGACTAATGACTTATTGCGTACAATTAATTGTGTAAGTAACCATCCCTGACTCCAAACCAAACTCAACACAACAGAGTTTTGACACCAAATAGCAGGTCAGTTATAGTGGTGGTCCGATCGAGTTTGGGTGAAGAATTTTGAGAAATCAGAGCTACAAAGGTAAGATTGCACTTTACCATAATTTTTTATTTAGCATCTCACGTTAATTTTTAGGTAATTTGGGTAAAATTCGATCGATTTTTGTTGCACATGCGTAATATTTTTATCATATAAAGATTTTAGGGGGTGTTTGATGTCACATTAGTAGTCTTTCAAACTCGAAACAAACGATTATGCGACACTTGTTCGAATTTGATGAACAAGTCAGCTGATCAAAATTTAAAATTCACGGACAAACTCAGCGTATGATGGAACCTTCCTTCATGTTCTTGAGAAAATTGTTTATAAAACACGAGAAAGAAATAATTTCATTAAAATCATCGTTATAATATGCAATGAAGACTGTCAGTTGCAAGAGAAAAAATTTGCTTGCAAAGAGTGCAACAATGCTTGGGTGGGGATTCAACTACTATGTCTCCCCTATAGTACATTTTGAATATTTTTAACTTTGGTAGACTTGCATATAAAAATGCCAAAGCGTCACACCCAAGCTTTATGACTTAAAAAAGAAAGCAACTAGCTAAACTAAATACAAGACATAAAGATAAGATAAATTGGGGGTATTTGGGCATACGGCCATAGGCAAACAACGCCCCAGAAAAGTATGTCCATGACATTCTCCTCTAATTAAATAGTTGATGTCTCTGTCGACTGGTAAAGCTATAATTTTTTATCTTCTACTTTCACGCTTCAAGGTCTTTAGTACTTTTCTAACTTATTTCTTCCATGGGGAGGTTCTTCCATTTCACTAGGGATTCATGTATCCTCCTCATGGGTCTTCTACTTTCCTCACTCTCTTAGCTAGTCCCTCATATCTTCTAACGAGGTGGCAGTCTTTCTATCTTTGGAATCGAGTCTATTCAGATTGCAGTTTAACAAGGACCTAATCTCTCACATGAAAGTCCAGGGGCGAAGCTTCTTATCTGCCCACTTTTTCAGCTGCTTCAAGGCATCCTCTAGACAGGCCTGAGTGACGTCTAATTTTTGCTTCCACTTCTTGGTAAAGTTGTGAGCCTTAGGACTCTTCTTAGTATAGGGAGGATGGACAATACAAATTGCCTGCCACAAACAAGCTCGAATGGGATTCTCCCAATTGACGAACTCATCATAGCGTTAAAACAAAATTGGGTTACCTTCAGCAACTGAACCCAATTATTTTTTTCTGTCTTCCCAAACTTAGAAAAACTCATGCATCTTGCATTGATCATTTTTCTGACTAAGGGCATCAGTTGCTCGATTACTAACTCTTTTCCTATGCTTCGATCCAAAATCAAGTATGGTCATATCTTTCTGCCACCTTGCTTGACTCAAAGTCAATTTTGGCTGAGTATTGAAGTGGTCGGTAACAATGTTGTTCATATTTCTAACATAAGTAGATCCCCACAAATACAGTCTCAAACCCTCAGACAGTATACCATGGCAAGTGTTTCTTCTTTAAACACCATATAACTCTTTTCTGCGGTACTCGACTTTCGACTCTCAAATGCAATGAGATGTCCATTCTACATGAGATCACCATCCAACGTATAATTAGATGTATTAGTGTGAGCTTCAACAGATTAGGTCACATCCACGAACTCAAGAGTCGGCCCTTCCCTCAAGGTTTGTTTCAAGACACAATTGTCGACACACAATCGTAAATTTTCATTTTCTTCTTTCTGTAAAAAGACTTGGGCTTCGAATAGAATTTTTGCAGGTCTAATGAATCCTCTATTCAATAATACTTTTGACTATCTCTAAAGTCAGCTAACTCTGTCAGGTGCATACGACAAGCATTCTTCATAGGTGATTTTGACTTGAGCAAATTATCAAGCATCCCACAATACTTCTCTACGACATACCTTATGTCTTTGCAAACTATATCCCTTGGGTATCTAAAGACTCAAGCGGGATGGCCCTAAACATTGTTTCATCTCGAGCGAGGCCCTCCTTCAGTTGCATGGTCGAAATCATTCTCAATCCATTGGGCTAGAGAAGGTCTATTTAAACAACGGTAGGGATAGACCCACTGATCACTAGACATTTGAGTGAAGCATTAGGATCACCTGATGTTCAAGGAGGAATTCCATTTCGAGTACTATATCAAGCTCATCCATACAAAAAACCACAAAGTCTATGAGACCATTCCATCCTTCCAACTATACTATCATTCGTTTCACTAGTCTGACGATGGGTAAAGCTGTAGAATTCATGACCTTCATCTTTTTTGTATCCTTCTTTCAATGAAGGTTCAGTCGTTTGGCTTCTACCACCATTATGAAATTATGAGTTGCATTAGAGTCAACTACAGTGCTCTTTGCTTCCTTTCGGTTGACCTAGGTGTCAACATACATTAGACCCCCTTTTGTATGTCTACTTCTCTCCTCCAATTTCTTTTAAGGAGACGATAAGAATCTCATGGCCCCCCACTCAAGGATTCTTAACTTCCTCCGCTTGACCATCTTCCCCTTTTGATTGACTCAACCTGTCATCTAAGCCTGAGGCTAAAGTGGCCTGAAAGGCATAGAAGGCTGATTCA
>JBBPDI010000029.1:21292564-21380247 GCA_037974545.1 Cucumis variabilis | reverse complement strand
AAGTAGAAAAGAAAAAGAGAAAAAGTTGAATGAATTACGTTGAAGCTTCGGACTCCATGGATGCAAATTCAAAGCTCTCTGTTTTTGTTCTCTCTCTTTCTCTTGAAATAGAGTGGAAAATGGAAATGAATGTGGTGAGAAATTTTGAGGTTCTTTCTTTCTTCGTATATATATTATCAATTTTTTTTTTTTTTTTTTGCTTTTTATTAAAATATTTTTAATTTAAATTAAATAACAAAGTTTTTGTTGATAAACTCTCACAATACTAATACTAAATACTAATATAGTTCTTAAGTACTATTTTTATGATAACCAGTGAATGAAGGTGTGATACACTTTTAGATACCTTTTTTTGGTCATCCCATTTTAAAGAATAAGTGCATTTATTATCTAATGTTTTAAATTCACCAATTTGGTCATTGAATTTTCAAGAATAGGTTAAAAGAAAAAATTGAAAATTGAAAATTTAATTTTGTTTTAAATTTTAAATAGGAGAGCGTGTTAACCTTGGGAGCAACCGACGTCACAATTGGCACCTCGATCGGTCGTAATTGCTTTCAGGATAGTGGTTTGTCACAACATAACAATTTGTTTTAGTTCGACATTTTGATATTCTTTTCCAACATTTGAAAGCAATTATAACAATGTCGATCAAGAATTCCAACAAGGTTCTTCAGATCTGTCCAAACTTGAACCGCTTGATCTAACAAATTACTGTTGATGGTCCCATAAATTACTGGTCTTTTTCGAGTAGCTGGAAGTTGACTATATTCTTACCACTAATCCACCGTCCGATTCAGCAGTATCCATTCCAACACCTACTTTTGATCTAGAATCATCCACAGGTCCTCCTGTTGTTGACTACTTAAAGCAAGTCCAATCTTGAGAAATATGCAAAGGACAACAAAATAGTTCGCGAGCATTTATTGAACCATATGTCAGATTGTTCATGGCCCAAAAATCTCCCTAGGCTATTTAGAGAACTTTGGAATCTCAGTATGGTGGTGATGATGCAGGCCAAAAAAGTATGTTATTGGAAAATGACTGCAGTTTCAGATGACGAATGACACATCTATTCTGGAATAGACTCATGCATATGTAAATTTGGTGACAAATGTTCTATCTGAAGGTATGAAGATGTGTGAAATAATCTAAGCAAATGTACTGATTGAGAAATTTCCTCAGTCATTGAACAACTACCAAAATCACCTGAATCATAAAAAGAACTTGAAACTTTAGGAACTGATAAGCCATATAGGTACAGAAGAAGCCTATAGATTGAAAGATTAAGTTCGTTTCTACATATCTAAATTTTGTTAATGCTAACCTCTTTGAATCTTCTGTGTTAACAGAGATAGGTCTTATCAGAGATAGGTCCAAACAGTTTAAAAGACAGAGTGGGAAAAACTCACAAAAAAGGGACAATTCAAGATTGCTAGGAAAAAATCGAGAAGAAGCTGATATGCTGTCTGTGGAAAGGAGGATCATAAATCTTATCAATGCAATGAAAGGAAAGGAAGGCCAAACCAGAAACCTATACCACAAGCCAATCTTGCTGAACAAGACGATGATGTCATAGCAACTGTTGTGGAGGTCAACATGATTGAAAACAAAACAGATTGGATTCTCGATATTGAAGCTTCGAGACACTTCAACACTAATTGAGACTTTCTCCATGATTATGAGGACACTGGAAATGGAGAATGTTTGTTCATGGAAAACTCAGCTACTGCAGGAATACTTGGGAAATGAAAGATTATTTTAAAATAAACTTTTGAAAAAACATTATCATTAAGTAATGTTTTGTACGCACCTTCCTTACATAGGAATCTAGCGTCTGGGAGTCTGTTGAATCGAGCTAGTCTTAAGATAGTACTAGAAGGTGACAAGGTTATCCTCACAAAAAATGGAGACTTTGTTGGTAAGGGGAATCTGTTTAATGGTCTTTTTGTACTCAATATTGTTTCAATGAATGCAAGTGCTTCTAGTTCTACTTGCTAGTTGAATTTGTTGATATGTGGCATAGTAGACTAGGTCATGCTCGAGATTGAATAAATAAAGATAAAATTCTTTCAACTCAAGCCAATTTGGTATTACTAAGGCTCGAGATAGCGTATAATGATCTACAAGACCGTTTAAGTTTGAAAGCCATTGTTTAAAATGAAATACAAAATTTTGTAGATTTACACTTATGTCTTTCATCTCGGGCCATCTCAGTGAATTGTATGCCCGATACTGAATGAATTAAAGACAAAATTAATTTATTCCAAGGCATCTCGAGGCATGATATGCCTGAGATCGTGTATCAAAATCTACACGAACGTGTATCATGCACGTGTAGTTGATTTATTACGTGTTCATTGGAATAATTTTGGTATTTTACATTGTGGACCTATGGACTTTTTCTGTTTTCAAAATTGTTCTATGCATTGTAAATATTTTGTCGGGTTACTATATTTTTTATAAAACCCCACATTGAAATCTACCTATTTTTCCCTAAAAGAAAAATAAACATTTTTTTTAATTATTATTGTTATTTTTAAACAAAACTCAAAAGAATAGATTTCAAATATTTGAAAGTAAACATAAAATATAAAAAAATATTAAATTAATAATATTAGAAGAAAGGAAGGGTTAATTCAAATATTGCAATTAAAAAAATGAGCGAAAACCAATTATTGTAGAAAAAAAGAAAAGAAAAGCATGTGATCTTAAATGGGGCCCTGGTAAAAATAGCAAAAACAATTTATGATAATAGGGCCTATGTCATTACACTTTCTAAATTACAAAAGTAGCAAATTTAAAAGTTGATAACCCTATGATTAGCGTTTGATAGCACTTTGATAGCCCTATGATTACCGTCTAATAGCCATATGATATCATTAATTTTGCCATATTCGCAATATGCAAAAAACAGATGCTATGAGCTATTTTTTTCTTCTAAATGTTTGTCATTTGATGCAATTTCTCTTTTAAATGCAATTGTGAGACCCATTTCTAATTTGTGTAAGGAAGTAAAATTCGGCTAAGTATTAAGAAGTTGACGATTGAATAAATCTGTGAAAAGGATTAAGCGATAAAATCTTTTATGGTTAAGTATACTTTTTTGCAATTAAGTTGGTAGTTCGCGAAAAAAGTTGTGCGATAAGAAGAGAAAAAGTCTTCGCGTAAGTTAAGATGTGAAAGTTTTGACAATGTTAGACTAGGCATTTTGGGTGATCTTCGAAAGAAGAACCAGGTGTTTCATAGAGAAGAAGTCTGTGAGGAAGCCTTGGAGTTTAAGTTCGTGATAAGAGTTCTATGTGAGTAAAAGTTTGTTAGTTCACGTGGAAGGTTTCTTATAGTAAAAATATAACCACACAATAAGGTTATTCGTGAGAGAGTTAAGTTGTTGAAGTTATTCGTTGTTTGGGTTAGGCGGGAAGTAAGGTCTGGTGAAGAAAATGTCAAATCTAATTTGACATGGGTTAACGTGTAAGATTAAGGATTTAAGCATGGTTAGGTTGAATATTAAATTTCCTCATGTAAAGTTTTAAGTAGAAGCTGGCGAACTGAGAAGAGTCTATGCATGACTAAGTTAGTTTAAGAGCTCTATAAATAAGAGGATTTGGGTAATTCAGGAGGGGATGATAAAAATTTTGTTTAAATGTTGAGGTGTTGCTAGTTTAGCCACGTAAGAAAGATGCTTGCGAGAAGAAGAAGAAGGACTTCTTTAGTAAAGTTTGGTGAGTGCTTTTCTCTCAATTGAATTTATGTTAAAAACTTTATTATGATTTCTCTTTATTAATTTGAAAGGAGAACTCAAACGAAAATGTTTCAAAGAGATTTCTATGAAAACTTATGTTTTCAAGCATGATTTATAATGTTAAAGCTCAATTTAATGATTATGATTTCAATACTATAAAATGATTTTCAAACCATTAGTTGTTTCTTTGAGATGATACTAACTTTTATGTGCACATAAAGAGTCAAGGCCACCATGGGGTGTACGAGCTATATGGTGATAAGAAGTTGAGTTATGCGTTGAAAAGAGTGTATAGAGCTTAGCGGCCTGAACAACAAGCACAAATCTGTATATTCTCAGATGCTGTTGATACAACAGTATAAATGAGAGGTAATGAGACCAAGCGTAGAGAACGATTCAGGATCCTTGGCGAAATGAAATGATTTGTTAGACATAATGAAAGGTTTATACGAAATGAAATAATTTATCGGTATGTTTAAATGATTTGATATTATGTTTGCGAAAAGATTATGAAAAGGTATTGCAAATTCATAAAACCTCACTAAGTTTTTTAGACTTGTGTTTTAAAAATTTATCTTCCAGGATCAGGCGTTTAGGCCAAGTAGAGAAGAAAATTGAAGAATTTGTGACGATGTGATTCAAGGTGTTTTAAAAATGGTTAAACATTGGTTATTTGGTCAAAGTATTGTAATAATGTATGAAACGCAGACTCGTTATTAATAAAGTATACATTCTGGTTTATATTTATTTTGCTTGGCATTACATTGACCACCATTGCATTTCGAGTGTTGTTAATAGTTTAGAAAGAGTTAAGAATAAGATTTGCGATAAGAAAATTTTAAGGTTGTAACTAATTCACATCCTATTCTCACTACTTTGGGGTTTTGGTCGCAGTGTGGTTTGGGGTGTGACAACAACACTTAAAATAAATAGATAAATATAAGAGAAATTTTTAAAAATGGCAAAATTTACAAAATATTTACAACCTATAGCAAATTCTATCACTGATAGTCATTGATATGCTATAGTGATAGAAGACCATCATTGATAGAATCCAAAATTTTGCTATACTTTGTAAATATTTTAATTTATTTTGCTATTTTTAAAAATGTCCCTAAATATAAGTCCAAAATAAAAGACCATTAAAAAGAGCCACTTTCAAATATAACAAAATGACTTAAAATATATATAACAAAATATCTATAAATTACAACAAAATATCTTAGTCTATCTATAATGGATTGTGATAGACCAAGAAAAACTAATATTTGTGTTTATTTATATTATGGTAGACATAGATAATACTTTATATTGATCTATCGTGATCTATTATAGATAAATTGTGATATTTTGTTATACTTAAAAGTATTTTTAGAAGTTTTTTCATTTAAAATATTTTTTCTTTAAAAAAACAATAAATTATATAAAAGAGTCATTTTCAAATATTGCAAAAATGGAAGTAATTTACCTTAGGTAGCACATATAATTTTTTTTTTTGATGAAATTTGCTATATTGTGTAAATAGTTTCAATATTCTACTTTTTTTAAGATACACATTAAAATTAAAATTTTTGCTATATTTTGTAGGAGAATTTTCAAAAATAGAAAATTTTACAAAATATCTACAACATATAGCAAATTTTATCACGGATAGTTATTGATATGCTATAGTGATAGAAAACTATCATTGATAGAATCCAAAATTTTGCTATAGCTTGTAAATATATTTATTTTGCTATTTTTAAAATGTCTATTTTTGTATATACTTTTAATTTTTTTTGCTATTAATAAAAAATCTCCAATTTAAAATATCTTTGATAATATATTTATAAACCATAATAATAATTGATTATTCACTTAATTTTAGATTGAATGTAAAGTACTATTACAAATTAATTTATTAATCTTTTTTGGTCTAAGAAATCTTTTAATTAATAATTTTAGCCCCTACATTTTGGATTCTATAGCATATCAATGACTATCAGTGATATAATCTACTATAGGTTGTAAATATTTTATAAAATTGCTATTTTTAAAAATTATTATTTTTTAAAATAGATATATTTAGTCCTTAAGGCTTAAAACTTACAAAAGTAGTCCCTCAATTTTTCCTTTTATAAAGTAATTGTGTACGTTTTTTTTAGATTATTGTGAATTTTTGTATGAAATTAGTTAATTAAAAAATAAACATGAATTTTCCATTTTAATCTCTTCATTTTCCACTCTTCTCTCTATCCTCTCCCATCTGCACTCTTCAATAAAAGGTATAGGAGTGGGGTAATATTTTCTATATTTCTCAATAATAGAATAACAATACTTTGGACAATTTATACAGAGCGAGAGCACCTCATTAAGGCAAAGAATGAGGAAGATGCTCTAAAGAAATAATACACTTGTCAAAATATAAATGGTACAATACAAATATCCCAAAACTAATTCCTAACAGATTTGATCTTCTAGAAGGCTATTTGACGTAACTCTTTTACATAGTTGATTGTATAGGTTGATACTTGAGGACTTGACTGACTGCACATTTGACTTATGAGGTGGCTAAGTCTCATCCTTAACATTCCCTCTAAAACGAGCAGGGGAGTTCAATGACCCTGAGTTTGGAATGAAAAGTAGAAAATTGGGTATGAGATAGAGACTTGATGAGATAGTTGGCCATATAATCTGAAAAAGGAATGTACTAGACTTCAAGTTGGCCATTGAGCACTTTACCTCGAACAAAATGAATATCAATCTCAACATGTTTTGTACGAGCATGAAAGATCAAATTAGAGGCAAAAGCTCTAGCACTAAAGTTATCAAATCATATGAGAGGCTTTAGAGATTGAGAAACATAAAGTTTAGTTACCAAATATTGTGACCATGTTATCTTAGTAGAGGTATAAGCCAAAGCACGATATTCGGATTCGTTGCTTGAGCGAGTCATAACACTTTGTTTCTTTAAGGACCAAGAGACAAGGTTATTTTTCAAAAAACACAATAGATAGTAATAGACTGACTATCATCTACATTGGACACTCAATCATCATCCGAATATGCCACAATATTGTGGCCTGGACAGGGCTAAATATGAATTCCTAGATGTTTGTTCCCCCAACATAACGAAGAACTCTCTTGACGGCCTAACAATATAAATCTATCGGAGCTTTAAGAAAATGACTTAGGTGAGTGACAATGTATGATATGTTTGGAAGAGTATGAGTTTAATGCCCCACTGTACTTGATATATTAAAGGATCCTCAAGAGGTGATCTCATTGTGATGGGTAGGTGATTTCCAATTGTTGATGGTAAGGGTGTAGGTTTCACATTGCTCATTTGAAGTTTGAACAATAGATCATCAACATATTTGGACTGATTTAGTAGCATACCCGAATCCAAACAATGTAGTTGAATACCCTAGAAATACCAAAGTTGGCCAAGGTCTTTAAGAGCAAAAGCGAAGTTTAATTTGTGTATAAGGCCATATTAGCATATTGTCATTGCTAGCTACTAAAACATCATCAACATAGCTAGTTGGAGAACCAGAGATTTGTTCATATGAAGGATGAAAAGAGATGAGTTTGACCTGAAGTTGATAAATCCATAGCTAAGAATGACTTATTTGAGTGTGGTGTTCCATGCACAAGGTATTTTTTTTAGCCCATAGATGACTTTTTGATGTTTGTACATATAGTCTAGAAACTTTGGACTAGTATAACCTAGTGGCAGGAACATGTAAACTTCTTCAACGAGCTTGCCATTTAGGAACATGTTGTTGTAATCTAGTATCTGAGTGGTTAGTGATTTAAAGTAGAAAGTCCAAGGATGACTCAAATGATGAAGGCTTTGACTATTGGGTTGAATGGTTCAAAGAAATAAATGCCTAGACTTTGGTGGAATCCCTTTGCCACGAATCTCGCCTCGTAATGTTGCACAAAACTTGTGAAACCCGCGTCCTAATAAAGGAATTATCAGGACGCTTTGTGATAGCATGAGAAAAGGGATAGAAGGAGAAGGAATTAAACAACGCAGAAAGGCAACACGATACAAGAAGATAACGTGAGAAGGGAAGAAATAACGAGCATTTATTAAATTATCAGGTGATGAGCTAGGTGAGGAGGTTTCTGATTAGTCAGCTAAACACGTGTTAAGTTTAAGTTAAGCATGATTTAAGAAGGATACTTAATTAACACATGTAACACTAAATAGGAGTTGTTGAGATTAGGGAAAGTGTAATGCTAACTAACTTGATTTGAGGATAGTATATATAGGATTGAAGAAGGATTAATTTAAGTATGTATAGATAAGGAGTTCTATTAGAGGAGTAAAAGGTGAAGCATCGTTGTAGGACCGAGCAACATGAGGGAAGAAGTGCTAGGGGATGAGAAGGAGAGAACATGAAAAAAAAAGGACTTAACTAGAGAGTTACACTTCAAAAGAAAAAGCAAACTTTTGAAAAATGCTTTTACCACCAATGTCATGTTGTTATATTGCCATGTTGTTAGATATTGTGAGGTCCTGATCACATTCTACCTTACGCGATTAGATTTCATGCAACAAGATTGGTCTATGCGATGAAACTGTTATTGTTAGACATGTTCCTTAATAAAACGTGATTTACTTAAACAATCATATAAGAATGTAAACGATTGTGTAAGATAACCTAGAAAAAATTGTGTATAACAAGCTAGACGATCGTATAACAAAATAGAAACAAGGATAAAAGATCATGTGAAAAGATAGAACAATTGTATAAGAGGCTGAATGATGGTATGCAAAGATAGACGATCATGTAAAAGGTTAAACAATCGTGTAAGAATCTAAACGATTGTGTAGAAAATTGAATAACTCCTCAGGGTTAATTATTAATTCAGTGGTCAATTTTTAGGTGTCATGACGTGCGAAGATTCAAAACTTAATTAAGCAAGAGCTGCTAAAATTATAGGAGATTAAGGAATGACTAATTCAATTTAGGTTTAATATAAATAAGGAAAGAAGATAAAAAGGAATGGGGTTTTTATTTTGAGATTAAATTCTTGCAAAAAAAGAGAAATTGGTGAAGAGTGCTGTTGAGAAGCTTTTCGGTGAAGAAAAAAGGGATAGGCAAGACTTTAAGAAAAGGGAACTGTGAAACCCCAAATTTTTGGATGCTTGAAATTTATTAAAGATAAGAGAAAATGAAATTTAAGTGATTAAGGAAGTTAAAATCTTTGGAAAGGTTAAAGTTTAGGTTTAAGTTAAAGTTAAGAAAAATTGAAAAAACTGGCTAAGTACCAAAGAATGAGACAATTGGCATTTAGAGGTCAGTGTGGGTGGCCATATAACCTCTAAATAATTTTTGACAGGTGGCCAAGGGAAGGAAAAAAATCTCTAAAAAGGTTATTTGGCATTTTTGAGAATGTATAGGCATTTGATGGCTTGGGGAGATGACTTGAAAGGTAAGTATGGGCGAAGAGCATGTCATGCAAAATAGCTTTAGAGGTTAACATGCGTTTGAGACTTGTCGTTGGGCGGCAAGACAACACTCAATAAGACTATTCGAGAAGGATTTCGAGGTTAGTGAGCGAGAAAAGTGGCCAAGGACTATATGTTGTTGAGAGGTTAGCTATCTGAGAAGGCTTGGAGGTTAGCAAGGGATATTAGGCGTTTATGTTTGGCGAGAAAGAAGGATCATAGAGGTTAGACATTTTGTGTTGGACAACCACTGCTATACGAGATAGTCGTGGAGGTGAGCTTGGCGTTTTGCACAACTATGTGGCATGTTTATAAAAAACAATCTAAGAAATAATCTAAGTGTCTTAATCATGTTAACATGCATTTTGAGGTGGAGGAGAAGTTTGAGGGATCTTAAGGAGGTTTAAGGATAGATTAAGGAAGGTTGAGGTGTCAAGATATTTATATGCAAGAACTTCTATAAATAGGCAAATTCACTTAAGAGTTTCTCACAACTCACTCATGCAAAATCACTCAAATTGGTCATAAAAGTTCAAAAATTGAGTCTAGTTTGTGAGAGAGGCTATTGTTCATTTGGATTGTAGAATGTTTGTGATTAGATCAAAGATTAGTCTAGGAGGTCATTTTCAAAGAGAATCTTAGCATGGTGCACTTCCAGAGAGCTATAGGACTCATTAATTGAAATATTCAAAAAATTTAGAGCAACTTTGTATAATAAAGTTTTATCAAAATAATTCTGGATTTTAAGTTATGAATTTTCAAAGTTAGGTAATGTATTTTAGATGAAAAATGATGTTCTGTACAGTTGGTTAGTGTCATGCATGCTAGGCGAGATGAGTTTGGTGTTTTGGTCATAAAGGTTATTCTGTGTTGTTGTGAGGTTTGCGACAAGGTCATGGCACAACTGAGTGGCAAGGCATACGCTTAAGCTGTACGCATGACTTGTGAAAAGAGGTTAGTAAGCGACAAGTTGGGCGCTCAACACCATGCGGACAAGGACACACAGTGGGCGTTGATGTGCGGCCATGTGCGTGCGTTATCCCTTATTGTGAGGTTAGCACGCAGTGTACTCCCCTCACTGTGAGATTAGCATGCAAGGCCCCTTGGGCATGCGTGCATGGCCAACCCCATCCCTTATGTCAGTGAACACTGTTAGGCTTTTTTTTGGGCTATTTTGAGATGTCATGATATATTTCAGAATTGTAAGGAAACTTTTGGATATTTTCATGGTCAAGGGACTAATTAAGGAATAAATATGAATTTTTTAGATCAAGGACACTTTGAAGAAAATTCCACGCCCAAGGATTCGTTCAAGTATTGTGAGTAACACATTGATTTTCAAAGTGATTTAATAAACATGATTCCAAGCTCCACAAGTAATAGCTTGTGAGTAACAAAATGCGTAACTGATTTATGAACATGATTTTCAAGTTATGATTTACAATGAATGTCCACTGAAATGATATTTCAAGTTACGTTATGATTTCATGATCAAGGAAATATTTCAAAACTTTTAAGGAAATATTTGAAAGTTTTCAACTATTTTTATTCATGCCCGAATATATCATGAGAACTAATGTATACATGTGGTTAACTCTATATTGATGATAGGGTTGATAATCCTATAGTTTATGGGCCATCAAGAAGAGTATATATTTATGACTTAAAGGAGGGGGGATAACTTCCCATTGACTGTTCCGTCTTCAAACGAAAGGGTAAATACTGTTTGTAGCTATGGACGTCTGTCTTTGAAAATACAAATGTTCAGAGTTTCAAGTTTCATGTTATGAATGATGTTTTACTGATAAATGTATTTAAAATTCGATTTTACATCAAAACTGTTTAAGAAATCTATTTTATAAAACCATTGCTCACTAAGTCTTTTAACTTACTTTTTTAAAATGTTTTTTCACTTTTCAGATTTAGATTGTGGATCTTTACGTGCTGAACTTACTGTTCCCAGACCAACTTAGTTTTGTTCATAAGAGGGAATTGATTTATTTTAAAGTATTACTCTATGTTTAGTTAAAAAGTAAATATTTTATGTTTTATACGTTACAGACAAGGCTTTCAAGATGGGTCACACTACGATTGTACGGTTATTTTTAAAAGTATTTTAAGTTAAAAGACTTCCAGTATCAAATGATTTAAAGTTTCATGTTATGTGTCAGTTGAGGTTGTTTCGAAGGTGAATGACTTCAGCTGACATCACGCCATGTCTTGGGAGAAGCAAGCAAGTGTTCGGGGTAGGGTGTCACAGGAACCCTAAAACGATGAGTGATTTTCTAAAATGTTATTAGATCTTAAAAGATTTTTTATAATCTTATATTGATTTGTATTGATCTTTCTTACATGGATGTTTGCAAAGAGATTTTGAATAAAAGCTTATACTATGTTTTATGTTTTTCAAATGAAAGTGAAATTATGTATAAATCATTCATTTTTATTCCTATCAATTACTTTATAAAAGGAAAATTTGAGGGACTATTTTTGTAAATTTTAAACATTAAGGACTAAATATATCTATTTTAAAAAAGGAGAAATTTCAAAAATAGAAAATTTTACAAAATAACTACAACCTATAGCAAATTCTATCATTGATAGTCATTGAAATGCTATAGTGATAGAAGACTATCATTGATACAATCCAAAATTTTTCTATAACTTGTAAGTTTTAAGAGAAATTTTCAAAAATAGTAAATTTTACAAAATATCTACTTATAACAAATTCTATCACTAATAGTCATTGATATGCTATAGTGATGGAAGACTATTAGTGATAGAATCCAAAATTTTGGTATCACTTGTAAATATATTTTATTTATTTTGCTATTTTTAAAAATGTTTCGTATTTTAATTTATTTTGTTATTTTTAAAAATGTCCCTTTAAAAAATGTAGGGGATAA
This sequence comes from Cucumis variabilis, assembly GCA_037974545.1. NCBI lineage: Eukaryota > Viridiplantae > Streptophyta > Magnoliopsida > Cucurbitales > Cucurbitaceae > Cucumis > Cucumis variabilis. Next base: position 21,368,153 of record JBBPDI010000029.1, on the reverse strand, counting down.
AATTATTAACTAATAGATTTTTTAGGGCAAAACAAATTCATTATAGCAAAAAACTTAAATAAGTTGTGGAGAGTTTAATAAAATTTCCTATATTTTGTAATTTGTGTTGCTGATTTAAATTCTTCTGTAATGCCCTAGACCCAAAATTTAGACTAGGATTCAGAATTTGTATCCCTAACATTTCCCTACATCTCCTGCGACCTAGCATCATTATTCTTACTTGTCTTAAAGGCTTATTAAAGTGAAATTTCTTCTTACAAACCAATCCAATAGGTCACTCAACATAGAATTTTTCTGAGCTAAGCTTGCTTAATTTTAGAGTTCTTATAATCGAGCCACCAAAAAAGAAAGGTGCACCTTGTTGGTATAGGTACTAACTTTTAATTCTTTTATATCTTTCTTAACTTTACTTTAATGTCTTTATAATCTCTCTCATTCAGATGTGATATTGGTTCATTCATGTCTCGTTTCTAAACTCAAGGTGTTATAGCTTCCCATCAGTATTTAAGAGGAAGGGATGCCTGAGAAATCATGGTTAACCCCATCTTTACAATTTGATGGTGTTTTCCTTGCTCGTTCATTTTGGAACGATGTAAAAGGATATGATACACAAGTCATTATTCTCGACTTCTGATAATGTTGATGAATGTGTATGCATTTGCAATCATTATCTGTCTAAACTGCATTAATGATTTTGTTAAATTATTTATTCTTTATCATTTTTATGAAGTGATCAAAGGCAGTTATACCATCCCTTTTTAGTCGAAGGGGATAAATCCAAATGTATCTACTAAAGTCATCAACAAATTCTATGTAGTATCGATATATCCAACTGTAGAAAAGACTGGTATTGGTCTCCATACATTTGAAGGGACCAAATCAAAGGCATTTTTTGCTTTAGAGTCAGATAGAGAGGAGGCAAGAGAGTAAGACTTTCCCAGTTGAGATGATGAACAAAATTTAGTAGGTTTCATTTAAAACTGCACATTATATCCTTTAGTTACTATGTCAAACATTCTTGACGAAGGATGTCCCAAACGTTAATGCCAGATAGTTTTAGACTGTATGCTATTAATGGTTGTCATCAAAGCAATGAAGCGTTTGTTATTTATGTTCACGTGAAGTTTGGAATTAAACTTCACTCTTAGTGAATCCTTCACAACAACAATATCCTCTAAATGGTAAAGTCCATCTCTAACTGTGCCCTTCACAATAGTGGTTGTCGTCAATACAATGAAGCCTTTGTTATTTATGTTATAAACATCTTGAACTTTGGAATTAAACTTCACTTGAAGTCACAACAATAGTATTCTCTAAATGGTAAGGTCCATCGCTAAATGTTCCCTTCAAAATTGTGTATCCCATGTCCTTGGCCTTTATAAGAAAGTAATTATCATAAAATTTTCAGTATTGAGTTAATTTGTAGACATTTACCAGATTCTTGGCAATATCAGGCACACACAGAACATTATTTAAATTTAATTGCTCATTCACACTATTAAGAACAGTTTTACCAACTAAAGATATGTGTAATTGATCATCATTCCCTACCATGACAAGTTCCTTACCTCTATATTCAACAAGATTGATGAGGTTATTGAATTTAGGTTTTATGTAATTTGTTGCTCCAGTATCAATATACTAGATGGAATCAACACTAGTTTAATTGATTAGGCCAAAAGGATTACTGTTATGGGCTGTCATTAAGGTTGCTTGTGCTTTCTCGTTGTTATTGTTTCTAGGTTTATTTGAACTATTCCCACGACTAGCACAAGAGTTAGGAACAAACTCCTTGTTGGATCCATTATAAGCATACGTCAATCGCGTGTCCAATCTTTGTGCATACTTGGTAGATGGTTTGAAATTGACCACTACTATGCCTATGACATCCCGAGGTATAACCTCTTTGTTGTCCATTGGGCTGCTGTTTTAATTTCCTCTTCCTTGAGATTGTTGTTGTTGATAAGTGAACCTTCTTTCATTCGTTCTATTCATTAATGGATTTTTTGAGAATTTTGAGCTTAAGTCTCTTTTCATAGAATAATACTCAGATTGCATTTGCAGACATGTAAGCTCTGGTTTGCATTGAAGCGTGGCTACAATAGCATTATAATCTTTATCAAGTCCGAGTAGAACTTGTGAAATGAGAGCTCTCATTGGGACTGGACTCCCAACTTGTCATAAGTTATCAGAATGACATTTCATTAGTCCTAAATATTTAGACATACTATTACTACCTTTTCAAGTTTGTTGAAAGGTTTAACGAAGATAATCTTCTTCAACTCGAGATTGTACTCCAAATAGCTCTTGAACCGCATCCTAGAGGTCCTTAGCATAGTTGTATTCGATGACTTGTGTTGCTATCTCTAAGGTCATCGAATTGTAAAGCCATCTCAGGAGCAATTGATGTACTACAAGTTAGGCTTCATACTCTCCATTTATAATTTCACAAGTTCCAATTTGTTGTTCCTATGATGGAGTTTTGATGAACAAATGTTGATGGGCACGATAGTTCCCCCTGAATGTATCCTTCAATTTTGTACCCTCAAAGGATTGAAAGAGCAATAATTTTTCAGAGTAGAAAATTACCTAAATCAAGCTTGACTGTGGTGACTTGATTCAATAGTTAATTAAGAGGTGGGCAACTAAACATTGGTTTGGATGATGAGATAGCTGAAGGTGAGTTGCTTGAGGGGTTTGCCATTCGCTCTGATACCAAATCAAAGGTCAATAATAGAGAGAAGTGTGAGAATTTTTTCTATATATTCTCAATAATAGAGTAACGATTCTTTGGATTAATTTATATTGAGTGAGAGCTCCCAATTAGGGCAAATAATGAGGAAGATGCCTTAAAGGAATAATACACTTGTCAAAATATAAATGGTATATCACAAATACCTTAAAACTAATTCCTAAGAGATGTAATCTTCTAAAAGGGTATTTGACATGGCTCTTTTGCATAGTTGATTGTATAGGTTGATATTTGTGGACTTGACTGACTGTACATTTGACTTCTGAAGTTGCTGAGTCTCATTCTTAACATCTTTTGTCACACCCCACTCCAGGCACTTGCTTGCTCGTCTCGAGACATAGAGTGATGTCAGCTGAAGTCGTTAGCCTCTGGAACAACCTCAACTGATACACGACTTGAAAATATGAAACATTCAACAACGAAAGTCTTTTAACTTGAAATACTTAAAACATCAATGTGACTCACTTGAATTTTTTTTTAAAACATATAACATGGATAATAACAAAACATGAATAAATAGGTGTTTGAACAATCACATGACTATTTTGAAACAAACAATGTCCTTTGTATAATAAAAACTACATTGGCCTGACAGTCATATGTTTAGCACGTGGAGATCAATAATCTGTACCTGGAAAGTGGGAAAACATTTTCGAAAGGGTAAGTCGAAAAAATTAGTGAGCAACAACTTTTAGAAAATAGGTTTTCATAAATGATTTAGTATAAAACCAGCTTGAATATATTTATAAGTAAATAGTCATAACATAGAACTTGAACATTTGCATTGCTTTTCGAACAGAGTCCTCCATATCTACATGTAGTATTTATCCCTTCGTCGGAAGACGAAACAGTCGATGAGTAGCTAACCTTCCTCCTTTAAGCCATAATAATATACCCTTCCTGATGGCCCATAGTTAAAAATAGGTTCGTTAACTGTACCCCTAGTATGGAGTTAACCACATGTATACAATAGGTCTCATGAAATATTCGGACATGACACAAAAACATTTGAAAACATGAAATATTTTCTTGAAAGTAATTGAAATATTTTCTTGATCATGGAATCATAACGTAACATGGAAATATTATTTTTAGTAACATTTATCAATACTATGGCTTGCATAAGAACTTGAGATCATGTTTATCTAGTCATTTTACGTATGAAGCTTGAAATCATATTCAATGAATACTTTGGAAATTATGATGTTACTCACAAGCTATGCTTGTAGAGCTTAAAACATGCTTCATAAATCATTTAGAAATTAATGTGTTACTTACAATACTTGAATAACATTGGTCTCGAGAATTCCTTTTAATTCTCCTTGTATTGAAAAATTTATATTTATTCTTTAATTAATTTCTTGAACATGAAAATATTCAAAAGATCCTTAAAAATTCAAAAAAATATCAGGATGATAACGCGTATAAATGTCGCCCTTTTTATTAGAATAATGAGGTCAAAATGCATAAGAAGATGATTAAATCGTGCGATTCATGTTGTAAATTTATAAATATTTAGAAATACAACTTATATAAGTATCACACTTGTTTTACGCAATTATCACGTAGGATAAATGAAAAAAGAAGAAAGAAACAAATCACACAAGACATCTCATGCAAAGGCTACTGATGGAAACTAGCTTGACGATTAACTACACCAAGCAAGAAACCACAACATCACGCGAGAAAAGCTCACTAGAACACAAGGATGGTAGTTGGAGTGATATAACTTCACCGGGCTAGATGTTAATGCTGACACACTGAGAGGAATAGAAGTTTTCTGCCGAAAAGCAGCCTGTACAAGCACTTTGTCCTCACCAAGAGAAGAAAAGGTCTAAATGGACCATTAGAGGCCTGCATGGGTCCATTTAGAGAGCTTGTAGCTGGGATAGAGAAGAAGAAGGCTACTCCTAACTTGTAACATTATTCTATACCCCTGTCACCCATTTAAGTTTACATTCTTTATATTGTGTGTTTTACATATTGTATATTGGTCTACAACCTACATTCTTTGTATTTTTTTAAACACACATAAAGTCTCAATCCAACATTTCTATACTTTTCATCTGTTAGTGTATTTGTTGTAGCTTGGGTAAATGGTAAGTTCTTGATAAGAAGAATTACTTATAAGCTATATCGCATTAGTTGAGCTAATTGCATCGCAGGGCCAACGTTAGTTGCCAACTACCCTAAAGTAAATGTAGCTAGAACCTAATTAATACGAGTGAGGAAGATTTCTATCTCTCCTTATAAGGTTAGTCCTAACATTTTTATCCCAAAAGGAGAGCAAGTATGGATTTTGGTACTGAGAGGTAGCAATCCTTAATCGCGAAAGCCTATATGGATTATAAGTAAATCCTTCTAGCTATAACTCATAAAGTCGTACTTAGTCATATGGATCTTCAAAAGCAACCATGTGTGGCATATGATGACTTCGAGAGAAGCATGTCTTAATCATAAATATGGTTTAGTGTGTTATGTCGCATTAAGCTTATCACATTATTTAGTTGCACGATAATACGTAGACATTCCTCCATTTATTTCTTTGAGACAAGTTAGTTTGCATCATTACACCTTCTTCTGAGCCTTGCTTTAAAGACTCTTGTTGTATAGGTAGCAAGTCTTACATTTGTTATTCTTTAATTCTTTCAATTTGTCTAAATGATTAGTGAATCCTAGAACTAATGTCTGTAAACAATTCCCTGTGTTCGACCTAATCAGGTAAACTTACTATTTTGCTTGCACCTGGGCAAGCAGTAGGAAAACTTGTGTACTCAAGGACGACTTATGTATCATGCGATGAAGAGGCACATAGTGAGCATCTTATATGCTATGATCATGACCCATGACTCATCGCCTAGAATTGAAGCATGGTATACAGAGAGTTACAGTAAGCGCATTATGCGCAATGACCCGACTTTGTAAGGTATTGCAATTGCAATATACACACACAAAATTATTAATTCCAAAAACAAAAAACAACAAGACAACACAAAATAATTAAAAAATAGTTCATCGAAGCCTAAAGACATGGTGCAGAGGGCTGGCGCCGTGCACATGACCTAGGGGCCTTGCTCGTGTTTAGCTCGTAATAAGGGCCGTGCGTTGTGTGTTTACCTGGCAAAGGGTTTCCATATGGGTTCTTTTCGCCAACTGAGTGTCCCTTGGATGCCTAACGCACATGTTGGTGCTCTCCGCCCATTGTGCACCGCGCTAACCTCTTACGACAATACTTAGCCAAATAACCTCTAAAGACAAGTTCCTTGCCTAGTGGCACTTCTTTAGAGGTTCTTTTCTCCTTGGCCTTCCACATCATGTCCAAACGCCTATCCTTGGAGGTTTTCAAACCCTTCTTTGTCATCCCTGACACTGACTTAGAGGTCCTTTTGGCCTTTGTTGCCACTCATGCTAACCTTTAAAGACAAAATCATTTATTTTGGACACTTAGCCAAAATTGTCCAATTTTTTCTCTTTTTTATAAAACCTAATATTAAATTACAAATATTTTTACCTTCTTTTCCCATAAATTTTATTTTCTCTCATCCTTGACTACTCTTAGCAAATCCAAAGGTTAAAGAAATTTCGGATTTCACATCTTCTCTCTTCATCTTCTTCTTCCTTTTCTCTAGCAACACATATATTTGGCTCAACGATGTCCCCCCCAGTAGAGTCCAATCTATATTTACAGCTCAAATTATAGTAGTTGATGTTTCAAACTATTAAATAAGATATACTAAGTACAATATCATTATTCCAAATTCTTCTTTCCTACATTATTTACTATTTTCTACTTGTTCTCTTTTCCTATTTATTACGCTGTTTAGTATTTTCCTCCTAAACTAAAATAGTTTGAATACCAATCTGTGTTACATTTGTAAGGGACAAATGTTCCAGTCAAGCAAATTTACCCAAAAAAAGAAAACTTGCCTAGTTTATTTTCACTTTAACTAATTAAGTTACTTTAACTCGGTCTAAGAAAGGCACAAAGACTTCACATTAATTAAAATATTAAAAAATAAAGAAATAAACGTGAAAATTTATATTATAATTGTTAATTCAAATTGATTAGGGGAAAATATTTCAAGAGGTAAAACTGGTGAAGATATTTACAAATATAGCAAAAATCTAAATTTTTTTTTATCAATGATGGATATTGATAGACACTGATAGATTTGTATCGATGAAAGTCTATTAGTGTGTTATGATTGATGAATCATCAAATTTTGGTATATTTGTAAATATATTGGTTTATTTTGATAAACGAGGTGGAATAAAACAATCAGAACAAAAGAAAAGAGTGGGCAGAAGTAGACATCATAAACAAGGGTGTGGGTACTAATGGACAAATGAGATTTGAAAGGGAGAGGCGTATAAAGTCTAAATTAAACCGCACGAGACTCTCAAAAGTAATATTAATTTGAGGAATAAATTATTGACTTAATTCCCCTTTTGCCTCTATGTTTATCTTTATATACTATCTTTCTTGAGAGGGTCTAACTACATGCTAAAATGTTTAACCTAAGTTTCACATATATCTTATTCATCAATATTTTAAATAGCTATTCATTATTCTAACCTTCAGTTCAAAATGTAAAATCAGCAAACACACAATTATTGTAAGAGATATAAACATCATAAATTAGGCATGTAACAACTCAGTTATTACGATCTACATTGACTTATGGTTAATTAGGCATGTAACAACTCAATTATTACTAAATCATCTTTCGATTGATAGTTATATATATATATATATATATCCTAATCACTTAATACTTTTTCTCACGGTTAAAAAGTTTACAATTTTATATAATTTTACAAAAAGTTTCTTTTGAACTAAATGTTACTAACATGGAACGATAAATAAATTTGTGCCACCTAATCTTCTTGTCTTGCAAAGCTTCAATGCCACTTATATATAATATATAGTATTGATAATAAAGGTTAGTTAAAATGGGAATTTTTAATAAAATAAATTTTACAAAATATTTACCGCCTATAACAAATTGTATCACTGATAGTCATTATATGCTATAGTGATAGAAGACTATCATTGATAGAAGACTTTATTAATAGAATCCAATATTGATATAGTTTGTAAATATTTTAATTTATTTTTCTATTTTAAAAAATGTCCCTAATTAAATTTCATAATTATCTTATTAATTGAAAATGAAGAATTAATTAAAAAATTAAAACCAAATAAAGGCATTAGACATGTAAACAACGTGGTTTGAAATTCAGTTGAAAGAAAAGCTCAATTTCAAACAACACTAAAAGTTAAGAAAAACTAATTATGAAAGCTTAGAACCATTTCATAACTTATTGTTCGTTTTTGGTTTTTCAACCTTGAAAAAATTTGTTAGGTTTGATTTACAATTTAGTTTTGTGTTTTTTGATTTCAAGATAATAACCTAACCAAAAAATCTGTTTTTTTTTCTTCTTTAAAACAACGTGTTTTGTTTTTTAAAAACATGTGAGTTTGTCAACAAAATTCTCTAGTCTTTGGTTCGGAGTAAATGGATTCAAATTTAAGTTTTTATAATATTTTTTAGAACAAGATCGTGTAGGAAGCTAGAAACATAATTACACAAGATAAAATTCACTTATTTTCATCTTTAGGGTAAGTAGATGAGTGTTCCTATCATCTTTTTGGCATAAGAGGGTTTTTGTTTATTGGTTGGGTCATAAACAAGTTGTTCATTTGAGGAGCACGAGAATTTAAGGATTAAGAGTAACTTAGCGGTAAAATAAAATTTTTTCCCCAGCTTGTGTTATACACACTTGTGAAGGACTAATTTTTTTGTTATTAGCTTATATCTTTGGACATATAAATATATCTGCAGTGAAAAGAGTGCAACTGTGAATCTTTAGTTGAGTGTACACACAATTAATGAATATTGAATAATGTGGTTAATTAGTTTAGTCAATTAATATTATATCATTGTAGCTTATGATCTGTAGATCTATTAGGTCCCTTTCCTAGCTCGTTAAGAGTAATGATGTTATTATATCTTGGATAAATTTAAATTCACTTAGGAAAATAATATAATGTATGTAAGCCCACTCCATGGTGCCATAAGATAGGTTCGAAGGACTATCCATATTAACCTGTGACGTATTTGGACCATTCTTTTTAGTTCTTTGCGCATCTGGTCCCTTCTTTTTGTTCTTCGCGCCTTTGGACGTCCGAGGACGACTGATTTTTTTGCATTTTCACAGTCAAAGTAAGGTCTTTTTCCCTTTGTTTATGCATGAGAGACTGAAAGAGGAATTCTCAGTTGGAAAACTGGCGCAGTTGGTCTTGATCTCTCATTTCATGTATGAGGCAGAACAAAATGAGAACTTTCGTCATAAATGTAAATGGGAATCGCCACCCCTATTCAATTAGTAGAGCTCTAGCTACTCTTGGTATTGGAAAATCTTTCAGTTCTCCGAAGCCACAGAGTTTGCTAAGCGCCTTCGCTTAGATAGAATGACCACTTTCGCCGACCTCTCTTTTGGTGACTCTGGAAATGGGAGAGATTGTGGGTAGCAGCAACGAAGCCTCCTAAAACATCTCCACTACCACGCTCCGTGGCTTTCTTTCTTGAAAAAGTAGACAAGTGTCTAGCTATAGGAGAGACTTTCCACTTGTTTGAGGAAGGATGAAGATTTGCTATCATCTATTGGCAAGCCTGAAAGAATATTAGATTGAGTTCAAATATTAATTTAATATGAATTTGATTTATATTAAAATTGTAAGGGAAATTGCATCAAATGATTTATATTTAAAAGTAGACACCATTTTTTTGCATATTGAAAATACAACAAATATGTCAATAGATATATTAGACGACTATTAGACGACATCAAAGGCCTATCAGAGGCTTTTCACTTTTAAATTTTCTACTTTGCAATTTAGAAAATGTAGTGACATGAGCTTTATTATTATAAAAGTTTTTGCTATTTTTGCAAATGACCCAAACTACAAGTTAAAATTAATGCGTATATGTTACCCATTCAAAATATTGGTTATGATAGAAAAGTTTATTTGAATGTTATGCAAATATGGACCATTTAAATTTAAGATATTTACTTTAACAATTAATTAAATAAGTTGAACTAAAAGTATAAGTTATCTGAGAATTCTTTTTTCAAAAGGTAATATTATTATACAACAACAAGGAGGACCTCACAGCCTGAGGCCAAGACACAAGAGCAGAGAATGCTCACAGACACAAGAAGAAACCACACAATCAAAAGAAAGAAACTACAACAAGGCAGCAAAAGCAACAACCCCACAAAACAGGGAAAGGTACCAAACAGAGGAAAAAAACAACCCCACAGCCAAAAGACAAGCAACGAAAGGAACAATGAAAAGAAAACAAACTAAATAAGATTCTGAGTATTCTCACTTTAAGAAGCAGCAAGAGCATGGATACAAGAGCGACTGAGCTAAAACAAGACAATGGGCTCACGAGCCTGACCACCATGAAGACGATGATTGCTCTCTTTCCAGATAAAGTAAATCGTAGCACACCAGAGAACACGCCATAACTTTCTTCTCACACCCTTCCTAATATCCTGATGGCAAATCTAAGACAACTCAACCCCCTAATACCCAATTCGGTGAGAGGAAGCCATAACCTGAAGGACCCTAGACCAAATTTCACACCCAAAATGACACGAAAAAACAAATGATCATAAGACTCACAACCCTCCCCACAAAGAATGCAAGACAATGGAACCGACCTATCCTACCGATGTAACCTATCTCTAGTACCGAATCTGTTTTTTATGGCTAACCAAGCACAAAAGGAAGGCTTGGGAACATTTCACCCACACCACATTAAACCCGACCAATAAGCCCTAACATTACAAGGACAAATAGTATCCTATGCACTAGCTATCAAAAAACCACCTTGACTACCAGGAACCCAAACCCACCTATCCTCAACACTATGACACGAACTAACACCCTGAATCCTATCCCATAATTCAATCAACTCCTAAGAAACCTACGATCACCTTTATTTCCCCTTTTAGACTAATAAACTAACCAAGCCTAGCCTTCTGCTGACTCGTTGCATCATATATCAACCTCTCACCAACTTGATCAAGGATAGGACCACCATGCAACCAAGGACCCAGCCACACTCTACAACGCCTACCATCCCCCACATCCATCCTAACATGCACTTTAAGATTATCCCTCTCATGCAAGATAGCTCTAAAACACCAAGATCGACCAGCACCATAATCGACCGTCTATAGAGATCTTCCCTTAAGAATATAAGCTTTCACCCAAGCAACCCACAGAGAACCAAAATTCACCAGCAACAACCAAAGAATCTTCAACGTACTAGGAATATTTCAAGAAAGCTCATCATGGATAGCAAGCCCACCTTCCTCAAACGGGTGAAACATCTCAGCCCATGCCACCTTAGCACCTCATATACGAACCTTCTTCAATCGTTGCAATGTCCTCCAAGTATTTTTAAGTTCAACAGATTCAATATTGATTGCTTTTGAACGTAGCCAATTTTATGAACATACTGTCGGATTTTATGTCCTAAAACTCATAGATAGTAAATATAATCTATTGACCGTTATTAATAAAGTATTATTATTTCAATAAGTGTTATTGATTACATTATTAGTTTTGTCTTAATAACCTAAATCCAATAAACTAACATCCTAAGTTGTTTGATGAATCTTGAACAGTATGTAGAGACATATATAGATCAATGTTCAAGATCAACTTAAAGGGTCTATAATATAGGGATAAGACTAGTACCTTATCCTAGTAACACTATGGATACGACTCACTTTGTATTTAATACTAACACAATGTCCAAAGCATTCATGTAGTTCACATGTGAGTGAGGGTATCCTATGCAATGAGTATGCATAATGCTAGACCACAAAATAGTAAGGGTATTCTATTTCATTAGGATGACCTAGAAAACTTAGTCTTAATCCTGAGTGTATTATGAACTCTTGTTCATGAGGGATTGTCCTTTAATTTGTATAGGTGAGAGTGATCAGATTGCCAACTTAATAAGCTTATCATTTTGGGAACAAGATCGAGTGGGGAGCTGAAAACATAATCACACAAGATGAAATTCACTCATTCTCTAATTTAGGATAAGTAGATGAGCGTTCCCTTAAATAGTGTTTTTGGGACTTGAACAAAGGGTCCTACCCTCTCTATGACATGAGAGGGATTTTTATTTAGTTGTTGGACCATAAACATTCTTTCAAACTTCTTGAATAAGATGGAATTATAAGTATACAAAAGAAAATAAGTTTTTTAGAATCTAACCGTTTACCTTTCTGCGAATTCTCTGAGAGATTCCCTCAAAAGTTTTTTTTCCATTCCAATTGGTTTCCATAAACCAATATCATCCCAAAGAATAGAGAGGTTTTCGAGTGGTGGTACCCCAAGTATGGTGTTTGGCAGATTCAACGTCGTCAAGATGTAAGTCTTCGTTTTCCATAATTCTTTGTATAATTTATAGAAAGCATGGTTAGGCCTTTAGGTTTTAGAAATTTGTTTATGTAAATAATTTTCCAATGCACTGGTTTTTTTAGTTCTCAATTATTTTGTGTTTCAAATGGTTGTGTAAAATCTTCCACTACCAAGGGCTCTTATCCCTTCACATATGAGTACCTCAACTGTGGTTAGAGCTAACGTGGAACAAAATGGATCAATCACTCTGCCACTAGTACTAAAATGCATACTAGAAAAAGCAACTATGGAGACGGATATTACTAAAATATCTCCTGTGATTTTACTAAGAACCTTATATCTCAGTGTTCTCTTGACGTGCAATACGATACGTCAATAAGTAAATGTCAGCATCTGTATCCACACTTAGAACATCCTCTTCATCCATATCTTCAAAATGTACATGAAACTCGACTGAAGTAGAATAAGTAGTTCTACTTCTAGATGTGGTAGAAGAAGTAGTTGTACATATAGTTGAAGAGCTACTATTACTACTACAAACTAAAGGTTGACTCATACATGCACAATCTCTAAACAATTGAAGTTGAGATGCAATTTGGCTTGAAGATAAACCATTGGTTATCATAGTTTGAAGAATATTCACCAAACAATCTTCTCAAAATAGACTTCACCTTATTCCCCTTCTTTTGTTGTATCCATATCAAATAATTGAGTCAAAGAATACATAAGAGATTTAATCTTGTAACATGGATCCTAAACAAAAGCAACATACAAAAACAAATTGATTTTGAAGGTCTCCCCCTAATACTTATCGTACTTTTCTTGCATTTTCAAAGCTATGTCATGCAATAACTTATTATTAGGACCACCTACACTTGCATATTTTTTTATGCAATTGTGAATAATATTAATCTCATGGAAGATAGTTTTGGAAGTAACATAAAGGGACCCTGAAAGCCTAATAGTTACTTCATAGAAAACAAACAAAAAATTGATAAATATTCTTGCAATTTTTCAATCTCTAGAATTTGGTTTACTTTCGTCATTCATTTAGATTGCATCTTAGTCTTCTAACCTCTCAAATTACTTTTCAAAGTTTTCAGTTGCATCAAGCATTAAGTATGTGAAATTCCATCTAGTTTGAACATCAAGACATAACATACTCTTACAAGATATATTCTCCTTCTAAATGCACTTCTTAAATTTAGCAAGTCTAGCAGGAGAAGATCTAACAAATCTAACGACATTTTGAATTCAAATCTATGTATCATTCACATCTTTTAGACCATCACACACAATTTAATTCAATATATGTGCCCAACACTTAACATGCATGAAATCCCCATCCAACACAAATGCATGTTTGAAATGTTTCTTTAGATAAGCAATAATTGTATCATTTGATGAAGTATTATCAATGGTTAATGTCAAAACTCTATCAATACCCTAATCTTTGAAACCTTTTCCACCTCTTTTCCTATTATTTCCCCTTTATGATTTTCAATCTGAGAGAAATTAATTATTCTTTTATGAAGCTTCTAATTTCAATCAGCAAAGTGTGTAGTCAAAACCATATAATTAATATTTTAAATCAATGTCCAAGTATCAGTCATAAGTGAGACTTTAGCTATATCCTTCATTCACAAAAATATCTCTCAACTGTTCTTCGAAGTTAGCATATATTCCTGGAATATCTCTTGTAATTGTAGTTTGAAGAGGAATAACAAATCTTGGTTCTATTACCATCAAAGTCCCTTCCATAATCCTCCTAAATCTCTCATTCGCCACAAATAAAAATGATAACTCGTCAATTATGATCATGTTGGCAATTAGTCTTCTAGCATTCTCAATGGTAAATATCTTATAATTAACTTTTTTACTGTTCCAATCATTGTCTTTCTTCTTAAATATTAACTTTGTTTATGTCATATCTAGTTGATTGCCTTTCAATTGATAAGGATGTAATGTTCAAGATGCATTCTCATAGTTAAATTTTCATTCCTTCTTGTATAACATGCATACACCACATCACAATAATTTCATTTAACATGTATCATCATCACTATATTTAGAGCATTTAGTAAAATCATCCCGTACCATAGACATATTTTTCCTCTTCTTTCAAGATGGTTGGAGTTTTGATGGTGACATGATAACCTCAACAATGTCATCATTTTTGTTTACACTAGAGCAAATGTTGCTCTTGCTGTTCGTTTTAGTGTTACCATCACGACTACAAATTAGGGATTCAACGATGCAACTATTCTGTCATAAGGAGTTTCAACAACAAAATTTTTGCGTCAATGAAGTTGCCATAAAGAAAGGCTATTCAACGACACTTTAAAAAACGTGTCATTAAATATGCTTTGATGACACCAAAATTGTGTCACTAATACTTTTACCTTGATGCAATAAATATGTCAATGTTATTGATAACTTGACATTTAATATATTGTCATCAATACCCTTACATTGACGCTTTAAATGTGTCATATATATATCTTGACACGAATATATTGTCATGTGTCATATCTATACCTTGACACGAATATATTGTCATTAATACCCTTACATTGATGCTTTAAATGTGTCATCATTATCTACCACTCGACCCGAATATATTGTCATTAATACCCTTACATTGACGCTTTAAATGTGTCGTCGTTCTTTGTAAGCTACAACATTGGCCATTTTTCGAACGTTTTTTTTGATACCATAATACACCACTAATGAGCACCATAGCTGACCCTTAGGCCATTTTTTTGTGTCATTGCTGACCCTTAGGCCAATTTTTTGTGTCATAGAAAAATGAAACCCTTCAAAGGCAAGTTCTGGGACGAAAATAAAAACTGAGTCTAGGGCATCGCTGTTAAGTTTTTGTAGACAAAAAACTATAATATTACTCAAAATGAGACCACCCAGTTCTTAGATGTAAATTTTCGAGACCTTTAACATTGTTCTAAAATGGGTTGTTTCTTTGTAGTATACCATAATATAGACTAGGTACTAGATCATTTAGACTAGGTACGCAGTCCATTTTATTTGCAACATGCGACATGGAAGGACCTATGGAACAACCGCCTCAGTAGTAAACTAGGAAAATACTATGTATTTTGGGTCTTTCATTTTATAATTTCTATTTCTAACCTTATGTAGTTTATATTCCTTTATATTTATGCTCTTTGTAATATAGTTACAGGTTTTGATGTAATTCTTTTGTGTTTAATCTTTCTTGTTGCAAATTTGGCTCCTCATTTTTTAGCATTCTAATTTTTCTTTATGCTTCAATGATAACTTCAATAAAATAAATTATACAAAATAAAGTTTCATTTGTTATTTAGGTGTTGAACTTGTTAAAGAACCTTACTTAGAAAAGATTTTTATAGTTTATTAGGCGGGCTAGCTTTACCTCAAACCTCTTTTGTAATATATATTTTTTTTACGAATAATCTTATTATTCATTTTTAGCAATGGAAACATCGCTAACCTCTAAATTTGGGCGTGTGCAAGGTTCGATCTAAAGATTTTGAAAAATTGTTTAAACTCCTCCAGTGCATCCTTGAAACATAAGGCATCTCAACAAAAGTTAAATATTCACCAAAAATCTGAATTTTTTTTTTTTGTATTCTATCACAAGAACAACTCTTATGTCACCTCCTCTCGCCAAAATAAGAAGCATAGCTTCAAATGTAAAAATCAAAGTGTGAATAATAAAAGACGATAAGAGTTACAGTTGAGGACAGACTCATAAAGTGTCTATGATTTTTCAATCAGCACCAAACCGCAAATAAAAAGGTGAATAAAAAGTATTCTTTTTCCGAATAAAATGATTCAAAAGTTTTTAGAAATTTTAGCCATTTCTAAGTTTGAAAATAAGATTTACTGTGGGAAATGAACAAAGTTATTTTGAGTATTAAGCTTGTCGCATTTTAAACTTAGAAATGTTTACATAGCCAGAAGTACGTAATGAGATTAGACCCTAAATAGCGAATAAAACTTGCTTGCCTTTTCAAAAGTTTAGAAAAGCAAAGAGGAAGGTGAATCTTTAAGGAGGAATGGTGCTTGGAGACAAGCATTGTACAGAGTGATGCTTGAGGGTAAGCATGATTCTAAATTTGGAGTGTGATAACGTGTATAAATACACGTTATTATAGCCTGTTTTATGAGAATAATGAAGTCAAAATGCAGAAGAAGAGGATCAAAATGCGTAACTTATCTTGTAAATTCATAAGTATTTAGGAATACATCTTACATAAGTATTATGGCTATTTTATGCAATTTCCATGTCTTAACACAGGATGATTAGAAAGGAAGAAACTAGTGAATCATAAGGGACATCTCACACAAAGACTATGCGATGGAAACTCATTTGGCGACTGACACCTCTAAGCCAGGAATTACATCATGTGAGAAAGATTTATTAGACGATAATGATAGTAGTTGAAGAGTATGTAACGTGACAAAACTGCTATTAGGACTGAAATGATCAAGATAATAATAATTTCCCATCGAAAGCTGCTATAAGAAGTCTCCTTCTTCACTAGAGAAAATGGGGTTTGCAATGGGCTAGAGAGAGGCTTGTATGAGCCAGAAGGAAGGGCCTGAAGAGGCCAAGATTTAGAGAGAAGGTCAGAAAGGAATAGCCTTTCTGTCGGCTGTAAAGAGTTTTTTCTTCTTCTTCGGTCATACTGTAAGTGAAAGCTTAGAGTTTGAGTGGTGAAGATTCCACTTTTTTGTTCCTCGTAACTTGTAATATCCTCCATCTGTTTTTTCTCCCATTTTTATATTTCTTTGTAATATATGTTGTTTATATTGTACAATGACCAAAATGCTGTATTCTTTAATATATATTACATGTTTATACCTTTTCAATCTTTCGTTTCTTAGCTTTTCACTTGTCAATGTGTTAGTAGTAGTTAGGTTTGTGATACATTCTTGATAAGAAGTCCTACTTATAATTCTTATTGCGTTAGTTGAGCTAATCACATCGCTTAGCCAGCGTAGGTTACCAACTATCCGAGAGGGTAGGTAGCAAGGACATAACTAACACGCGCAAAGGAGAGTCCTCTCCCTCTTCGAGAGAACTTCTATCATTTGTATCTTGAGAGGTGAATGAGCGTGGAAACTAGGTGTTGAGAGGTTTTTGTCCTTAATTGCGAAGTTTTATACGTTTTATAAGTGAAATCTTCTAGATATATCTATCCTAATCACACTTAATCATGTGGATCCCGATAGGTGACCATGTGTGGTTTTTAATGACTTTAAAAGGAGCACGCCTTAATTATAAGTTGGTTGAGTGAGTTATATCACATTGAGGTTCACACATTACTTAATTGCATTACAATGCATAGACATTCTTTCTCTCTTTCTTACATACAAGTTAGTTCACATTTCCATCTCGCCATCCATATTTCCCTTTTATAGAATCTCTAGGCGTAGATAATTAATTGTGACACCATTTGTTATTCTTTAATTCTTTTATACTGCCTAGATGATAAATAAACTCTAGAACTAATATTTTGAATCAATTTCTTGTGCTCGACTATGGATCATCCAGGTAAACCTAATATTTTGCTTGCACTTGGACAAGCAGTAGGAAAACTTGTACTTAATGAGAACTTAATTTTCATGCGATATGGAGAGACATACTGAGCAATTCGCATGTAGTGAACATGCTCGATGATATATCACCTACACTGAATATAAATTCCATTAATCATTTACAAACACTAAGTCCCAGTTGTTGAAGAGAAACAACGCTTCAATGAAGTCTAACATATTGTATGAAACTAGTTGAGTAGTGGGATTAAAATTTATCGTAACTTTACTTTTGTTGTTTCATGTCGCCTTAGCTTTTGAAGCTTGTGGTTAAGGTATATGAGCTATGGTATTAATATGGAATGAAACCTAAATACAATTTGAGTTTGTTTAATGTTTTAATATGAGAACAATGATTAATGTCGATGAAATGAATTTAGAAGTAAGAATTTTCCAATAATGCACACTTTCTACCTTTATTTCCCTCTGAGGAATGTCGTTTAAAAAGTTTCCCGTGCATAACTGTTGGTGTGATAGAAGAAATTTTACTACGTTATTCTCTCTTCTTCAATATTACAAAAATTGGATAGCAAGACACTTGCAGCTTTTGCTTACTTGACGTTTTTGTTATAAAAATGCCAAGTAATGACCTTTTTAAAGAAGAAACGTGAAGTAAACTTGTTAAAAAAAAACAGAGATTTCACAGACGTTTTCGAACTATTTTTTGTTAATTATTACTTGATGTTTCAGAGGTGTCAAGTATAATTAACATTCACTTGATGGGAAAAAAATGTTAAGAATACTGTTGATTTTTATTTAACATTTTTTAAATCTCTAGAAAATTTAAATATAAATTTTTTCTTTTTCAGCCCAAAACGAACTTAATTGACATTATTTTGCTATTAATAAGTACATAACGTTTTTATGAAAAATTATCTAAGTAATGTGTAAAAAAGTCAAGAATAATGAAAAAAAAATGGAGGTTGGCAAAAATTTCCAAATTTTTTTAATTTCGTTTTTACTTGACGCTTTGTAAATGTCAAGTAATTTGTAGTTTATTTTTTCAGGGATTTAGATGAAAAATTGAGGGATGTGCCCCAAACCCCCAAATCCTTCCCATACAAAATTGCATGACCTTTTATCTCAATCTCCTCACTATCCACTCCTCCCTCATTTTTTGGTTTATTTTTTGTTTCTTAGGCTGTTAACTCAATAATCTCCTTTTCAACGCATTGGCCAAGTTCTTAACGCCATATGGTCCTTTCACCCCATGCTTTCCTTGGCTCATTATGTGCATATAATAGCTAGTTTATGATAGGAACAATGCTAATTGTTTACTTGCATACATTCAATCTTCACATAGAAACTTTAGCTTTAGAACTTTCTTTTTAAATAAACAAGTTTTTCAATAAACATCAAGAACACATTATAACATGCGTTAAACATTTCATAACAACAAAAGACTCAAAAAGAATGCTTTGAAAACACTATTCTTTCTTTTAGAAAATTATTCACAAACAGTAAGTTTCTTCCTCTGAACACCTACTTCAAAACTTCTTCTTCTCGCATGATGACTTCCTCAACAGGTCGACACTTAGTAAATTTAGAATGACAACACTTTCTTCAAATCCTCCAATCCTATTTATACTCATCCTTAAGTCGGATTAGTCATCCTTGGGCTTCTCTTAACTTGTCAGCTCCTATTTAAAACTACGTGTAGGTTTACTAGCTTTTCAATTCACCCTTAACCTAAACCCAACACGTAATCAGGTTTCTAATCAAGAATAGATATTCCCTCCAAATTCTTAACTCTCTTCGCCTGCCTTCTTCTTGTGTCAAAACACCAAAATGCCTACTTCCTCGCATTACTAAGCTTCAACGCAAACTTCCTCATCTTGTTGCCTAACTTCAACACGAATTTCCAAAATGCCCACTACTACTTAATGCCTACTTTCCAAAATCAAAACCCTTTTATTTCAGACTGGAGTCTCACATTAGAACCTTGGACATTTTGTTTTAGTACTTAGATAATCTCAATCAATTCTACTATAATCATCATCGTTGAAAGTCAGGGGATAACTTTTGTGGTACTTGTTAGGCTCATTTCAACTTTAAAAGTTGTTGGCAAATCCTTAGTTAACCATAAGCTTTTATTACTTGGTGCTAAAGAAGTAAGTCCAAAATGTCTAACAGCTTAAAAATACTCATTATAATGCTTGGAAGGCTAGTTTTTTTTTTTTTTTTTTTTTTTTTTTACATATTTATGATTAAAGTTCATTTTTTAGTCTATTATGTGTGAATCGAAGTTGATTTTATTCCTAAATAAGATATCAATGTGTACTTGTCTTTGGCCATGGCTTTTTTTTTCATATTTTTTTTATTTGAAGTTGTGTTTTGGTTGGTAGTCTCTTATGTGGCTTCTTTGTCTTGTTTGTGTTCTCTCTTTGGATGCTATTACCATCTTTCATTTCTAGTGCCATATTCAATAGTTTTTTATTGCTTTCTTCATTTATTCTCTTTCATGTTCTCTTTCTTATGATGCTTGTGGTTGTATCTATGTCAAAAACTAAATGAACACTAGAGTTAGTGAACTTCTTTGTTGCTTCTAAAATCACGTTAGAAAATGTTTTATGGAATTCATTAGAAGATCAGAAAATGTTGAAGATCTATTATAAAAACTTTTAAGCTACTCTGTATGATTTGATTAGGAGCTAAGAAACACTGACACGAGCTGGTGACACTTAGAGGACACAGATTCGTCAGGACACGTTGGGGACACGTGTCCGACACGCCAAAATCTGTGTCCCATTTTTTTAATTGTCTAGACGTCTTAGACACGTTCGGACATGCACCATTTTAATTTTTTGATGAAGCCCAAGTCGACAAGCCCATTTACAGTGTACATAATAATGTTGTATAATTTATAAATGTATAATTAGGTGAAGCCCAACCCAAGCCCACTAACTTTAATAAATAATAAAATATATCAATATTATTAAATACACTCAAAATTTCTTTTGTTTTCTTTCGTGCACTCCACGCCTCTTGGCTCCTCAGTCTTCGACTCTTCATCTCCTGCTTTCATCTCCATTTTGTCTTATGTGTTTTGTCCAACTCCAATGACAAAGAGTCCCACCACATCCAAGTCTCATCGACGACCAATATCACTGCTCCCCTCTTACAGCTACTGCTTGTGAGAATCCTCACAACTACTATTTACCAATAAGGCAATAATAAACCAAACCACAACCAACTATCAAGTATGTTCTTTTAGTTATTTTCTATTAGTTTTAGTTTGTTTTCTTCTAAAGTTTTAATCTTTTTGAAAGTTTTAATCTTGTTCAACTATCAACCAAAGTTTTATATATACCAGAAACAAAATTCAAAATTTATTTTTCTTTCTTTAAATGTTAGGAGCAACTAGTTCCATGGAAACTAACAGTAGCACTGTTGAAGATGATTCCAAACACCTAGGCAATATGTGACTAAGATTAAGAAGTTAAGTGATGGAGGTGGAAACTTTTCATGGCAATGCATTTTTTGTCACGTTATATAAAGAAGAGCTCATATACAAGAGTGAGAGCTCACTTGCTAAAGATAGTTGGTCAAGGAATTGGGCCATGTCTAAAGGTCACTCCTAAAGACATAGCAGATATGCAAAGGTTAGAGGATGAGGCAAAAACTCAAATGGAAAGAAAATCTCCAAAAAATGTTTCATTGCCAGCGACATCTTTATCCATATCAATTGGGTGAGTGGATGTGACCATTTCAAGTAGGTTTGAGATTGACATCAAGGAAAGGAAGGGCAATACAAGTGCACTAGAAAAATCATTCAACAAGACATCATGAGACCAATTGGATGCGCTTATTGCTCAAATGTTTTATTCTACGATCTTGCCATTTTATTTGGCGAGGGACCCACATTTTATCGGTGCCTTTACTTATGCTGTAAATAATATGTTGTCGGGATACAAACCTCCAATATATAATATGTTGAAGACTAGTCTATTGCAAAGGGAGAAAGCTAATATTGAAAGACTATTGGTGCCTAGTAAAGGTGAATGGTTGAAAAAGGGAGTGAGCATTGTGAGTGATGATTGGAGTGACTCACAAAGAAGGCCATTGATCATAAACTTCATGGTCATTTCTAATGGTAAGCCAATGTTTCTAAAATCGGTCAATTGCTTCGGTGAGATTAAGGATAAGTACTTCATTGCAAATTTTATATTTTTATATATAAACACGAAGGATTGCGACCAACTGAATTCTCTTCGTTCTATGACATGGTGTATAACATTCTCATTGATCGTTGGAACAAGAATAGTACTCCACCTCACTGTTTAGCACATTATTTGAATCCAAGGTATTTATTTAATTTTAGTATAGCACATCACATTCTAAGTTGATTCTTAATTAATTTTTTTGAGTTACATTTTCTTAAAACTTTTATAAAGATACTATAGTGAAGAATGACTTATAGAAGATCCTAATCGAGTTGCTCCACATCAAGATGTCGAACTAACTAGAGAGAGAATGAAGTGTATAAAGAGGTATTTTAGTAGCTCCGAGGATCGTGCAAAAGTGAATGTAGAATTTACTCAATTTTCTATGAAAACTGGAGATTTTGATGATTATGATTCCATATGCGAGAGATACACTATAGATCCTATAAGTTGGTGGACAACTCATGGGACTTATGCACCAATACTTTAGAAGATTGTCCTTAAAGTTTTAGGACAACCATCATCCTCTTCATGTTGTGAAAGAAATTGGAGCACATATTCTTTTATTAACCTCCATCAAGAGGAACAATATGATGCCTCAACGTGCATAGGATTTGGTATTTATCTACAGTAACCTTCGTCTTTTGTCTAGAAAAACTCTAGAATACTCAAAAGGAGAAATCAAGGCATGTGAAACTGCGGGAGATGCTTTTGATTCACTTGAAGATGTAGATATGCTTGAAGTAGCTAATTTATCTTTAAATGATCCAGAATTGGAGGCTGAAATTACTAAGGAGGATGGTGTTGATAAGGATTAAGATGTCATTGAAATTTGAGAGGATTGTTTTTTTTTATTGATTCATTAGTCTTTAATATTTTATTCTTTTGTATAGAAAATCACTTTCCATGTTGAATATACCTAATATGTTTTGTACTCCTACAAACTACAATGGTTAAATGTTAACTTGACATTTTATGCTTTTTTTTTTAAGTGAAGAACATTTAGTATATATATTTTTTTTGTTGAGGAAATGAAGAACATTTAGTATTTTGTGACAAATTTATATAAATTATATATAATTTTTTTTTTTAAAAAATAACCTATCCTATCGTATCCATATCCGTGTTCGTGCTTCTTAGGAATAAACTATGTTCTATTAAAACTAGCTTAATATTCCAGAATCTTTCCAGCTTGTAAAATTCTAGGTATGGTATTCATATGTTTTTTTTTTTCCTAACCTCTCTTCAAAATATACTTGTTAAGATTTATAAGGTCACACCATTCTTTTTTGTTTAGGGGATTAGGAGTAAAGCAAGTGTTGAATAAATTTTTTTAAGACCAATCACAAATTGCCACATCTTTATTAAATTAATGATAAAAAGTGAAAATAAATTGATTTGGGACTAATTAAAAAATAAACATGTGTCCCAAATTAAAATTGAAAAAACATAAATTGATCAATTCTGATAATGTCACATGTTTTCATCCTAAGCGTTGGATCAAGTTAATTATTTTGGTTCAATTAAATATTATTTACTTGGGTAAGTTCAATTGATCCCAAAAATAAGCTTAATTGAGCCTAAAAGCTAAATATAACCTAAATCCATGTGGTTGAGCTCATGGGTCTGGTCTATGAACCAACTAGGTCAGCCCATAAAACCCACCAGAGAACTTTATAAATCGAGGAGTTCTCCTAATTTATAAGAGTTGGAAATTTTTTACTCTAGAAGGTCTAGAGAAAATTCTCCCAAGAGCTAGAAGACTCCCTAACTCTTGAAGTTGACCATCCTCAAAGATTGAAGCTTTTTTTAAGATACAGGCTTTCTTCGAAGACTCCAACTTCCCTCAAAGATTGAAGTTCCTTTGAAGATACAAACTTTCTTCTAAGACTCCAACTTTGGATGTGAAACCCAAGCCTAAGAAAGAAAGAGAATCGCGAGACGACTTGGAGTAATGTTGGGCAAGATGAGAAATTAGAGAACAAATCTCAGTGTTAGGCATCTTAGTGCAGGACTACCAAGATAAAGAACAAAAGAGTTTTAGAGATAGGTTTCAGGCCATCTCTAGGTAATACTCGACCAAGACTAGAAGCAGAAAGGAAATGACTAAGGAATCTCGGGCTGTCATGAGGAATCCTGGGCAGGATTGAAGATAAAAGGTTCATCTCGAGATAATCTCAACACTTGTTGGGTCAAGATTGGATGTAGAGAAGCAAGTCTAAGGAGATCTCGACAATCTTGGACACGAGTTCAATCGAGATTGAATCTTCTGCTGATATAGAACTCATGAGTTTAAGTTAATAAGAGTTGTGGTTTGCATTATTAATGTTGTTGTGGTGCTGCCATTTCTGTTAAGTTTTGAATCATGTTTGTTTAAGTAAGGTTAAGGCTCGTATGGACCGGGGTGTGATATCAGAAACCCACCTTTCTCTTTGAACATTTCATATTATTGCTTGGCTCCATTCGGATACTAACCTTGAGGTTATGGAGGATGCATTTGCTAAAAGTAAAAAATGGGAGTTACAAAGACGATAGATTTTAGAATGGTAAACCATAGAGGGCCATCAGTTCCCCTGATGGAACCTCAGGCTTAACTCTTTATTTGGATTAGTAGTTTGTTACAACTATTCTATTTGTATTGTAGAATGATCCAGCATGTAGTGTGTTAATTCACTGTCACTTTTTTATATCTATGAAGGATAGATATTTGAGAAGCTTCATTTTCGTTTTGTTTATGAGTACTAAAAGTTTAGTTTGCTTAACAAAATTTACTTGCATAAAATTTGAGATGAAGGTCTTGCAGACCCATATCTAGAGGATATCTTGTTTCATGTTTATTTTTGGCATCTTGCTTCGACAAGTTGATAACAATTTTTCCTTTGGGGATTTAGACAATTGATGAAAATTGAAATTCTTGAATGAGAAAATAGTATTTCATGACAATGATTTATTAAAGTAAATTAATACTTTCTTTAAGTTATCATCTTTCTCACAGTTTATTTTTTGGATTATTGTGCATTAGTGAGTAGTTTACATTTATGGTGCTTTTAATTTCTTAATGACATCATCTTATGAATCATAAATGTTCCCTATTTACATGGTTTTTTTAATTCGTTCTATTTTATAGTTATGTATCCTTACAGTATAACATAATTTCACACACTAACTCTAATAATGCAGGCTCATTTGATGGAGATCAGGACTTCATCATTCAGTAATTTGAATGAAATTGTCTATGGTCAGGTATCTGGTTCCAGTATTAATGTACTTTGTGGTGCCAACTTTGGTGATATTTTAATTTGAGCTTTTTAATCCTTTTTTTTTTTATTTTTTTTAAACATAATAAATTTTATTTTAGTTTGTTATTTAAGAATTATTTGGTGAAACTTACTATGAAGTTTTATGAAGTATTTAACACTCGAAAGACTTAATTATTGAAGGTCAAAACATAATTTAATATGTTAGAGTCTTATAGTTAGTAACTTTATTTATATCTTTATAAATTGAGAGTAGTACGTTTGTGAAGAGTCATGAATAGTCATACTAATCTTGTTAATCTGAATTAGTTAATTGTTGCGTTTATTGAAAGTTGAGTTGTCGTGTATACAAATATTATGCTATTTATTGTTGTATAATAATTATTGTAAATTCTGTAGATTATTGTAAATTATGTACATATGACCTATTGTTGGAGAATGAAATTATTGTTTGTTTGAGAGTTTATTTTGTTGATGAATTTGTCTTTATTGGAATGAATGTAATACATGAAATGGGAAATGATGATGTAAATAGAGTCAAGTATGCTATCTTACTTGACATGTAAATAGAGTCAAGTATACTATCTTACTTGACAGGTAAAAATAGTCAAATATACTATCTTACTTGACAAGTAAAAAGAGTAAAATATACTATCTTACTTGATGTATAAAAAAAGAGTCAAGTCTACTATATTAATTAACACAAAAATTACGTCAGGAAATATATAACTTGACTGTTTTTTGGTGTCAAGTAATCAGACTATACTTAACAGTTAATTACTTGAGGCTATTTTTAACGTAAAGTATATGGTTACTTGATATTGCGTCAACTTGTGATCAAATTTTTGTAATAGTGCTGATACAATTCAAATGTACTTCATTATAACTCCATTTTCTAAATTTTGAATTAGTTTCAGTTTCAAGTTTGTGTTCTAAATGTAAAATAAGAAGAGTAGAATATAAATAATGGTTTTTTGTGTTAGTTTGACTACTTGTTTGAGTTTAGTTTGAGGGATATAAGACTAGGGGAAAACTTAATTGGCAAGTTTAGACTATGAATTAGTTTTAGCTTATTGGAGGCATTGTTTAATTTAGACTTAAAAGTTCTTGGTTTAATTTTAATACTCTTCTCTTTTTGATAGGTACATTCTCAGGTTAACATGTTCAAATTCTCCACGCCAAAAGAGATGACACGTTCACATTTTAGAAATGTGGATTGAGATTAGTTTTTGTCCTGATGTTAAGTTATGGTAAATGAAGTTCTATTTCAGTCTTTCAAACATAGATAGTTAAAGTAGTTTAGTTGATATTTGACTCTAGAAAGCTTCTAGTTGTAGGTTCAGGCTTGCTCCAGTAAAGATACAAGCTCTTTTAGGTGAAAATTAATTGATAAAGTCACTCAAGTGTTAAAGGTTGTTTTGAGTAAAAATTATCAACATGTTCTTTCAATTTTGAGTTAGAATTCGAAGTTGATAGATTTATATTGTGTGTGAAAGCACTAAAAAGTTTTATGATGTGTATCTTGTGTTATAGGACCGACCTCCATTATGATACTTTTTCGAGAAAAAGCATCTAAAGGAACTTAATTCATTCCATTTTAGCATTATAGCCCGTCATTTTTCCTCTTACTACATTTATTGATTTTTATGGTCATTTTGGTTCTTATTTGTGTTTATTAATTTTGTATTTGCTTTAGTCTATTTTCTCTTAAACAAGTTATTAATTTTATTTAAAACAAAGTTTTTCTCTTTTAAAGTTGATGTTTCCATTTTGAGTTCTCAACCTAATAAGCTAAGTAACGGAAAAGGGTCCCTTCCAGTATCAGGGAGTGAGAAAGTAATATTTTCTCCATGACTTTAGTTAGCATTAATAACAATGATTTATAGGTAATTATTGTTTTTCCATTACAAGTAACCATATTATATAGGTAGCTTATGGGTGATTTATTTGCAGTTTTGCATGCCTTCTAACATTTCAAAATGCCACAAAGAGCATGGCAAGTCACTTGTTTATACATCTTGCTTAGTTTGAAATGCAAATACATAGAGATCCTATATTTTATTTCTATTTCAAGGACATAATTCTATTATCATAGTTCTTAGTTTTAATGTTATTATCATTTTGTTTGTAGATTTTAAGGAATTGTGGATAATAATCGGTGATACTTTGAGTTTGGAGTTATCTAAGAGTGTTGTGGTACTTAGAGGAGGGTGATGTCTCTATTTCTTATTATTACATAACTTTGTGTTTTATGATCAAGAACATCATCATAACTCATTTTTTTAATATAAATAAGAACGATGTTTCTATGTTGTAAGTACGTAATGACCAACTATATGTAGGACCCGTATCTGAATAGAATCGTCATTTTGACTAAGTGTGAAGAAAATGTGTTTTGAGAGAGAAATATGCATTTTGAAACTGGCATTATAGTGAGAAGTACGCATTCAACTCAAGAGTTAGGCATTTTAAAGATGGATGTGAGATGAAGCCAGACAGAGAAATGTCTAATCATGATTTTATAGGTGTTTACGTGTAAGATTAAGCTTAAGCATGGTTAAGATAAACATTAAGCTTACACATGTAAAGTCTCAAGCAGGAGTTGGTAAATTATTAAGGACTTAACGATGACTAATCTATATTGAAATAGAGGCAAAGGGACGGACAGATGGACAGTGAAAGAATTATTATGCAAAAATCATTTAACATTAGTCTGTTGAAAAGAAGTATAAGGCAAGAAGAAGAAACCTAAAGCTAGGTGTTCTATGGAGAAACTTAGTATAGTGAGTGATTTAATATTTAATGTCTTCAAAGCTTCTTTCAAAACTTCTTGTTCATTTGTAAAATTGCTTATGAAAGACTAACGTTTATGAAACATTTTTATGTAAAGTAAAGTTTTATATGAAATGAATTCTATGTATTACATGTTATGTTTGTCGTAAATTATTAGTCTTATTTCTATCTATTAGAATCTTAGAATATTTATGAAAAGATTATGGGAATATTTTTCCTAATTCCTAAATCTTCTCCTTTTTTATTCTCTTATATATTTTATTTATTCTCCCTTGTACCTATTGTATTATTTATCAAAAAAAAAAAAAAAAACTATAAATATCATAGTTTTTCTCCTGGTTCTCGGGTTTCTACGTAAGTCTTGGTTTCGTGTTTATTTCCTTCAATATGGTATCAAAGCGAAGCAACAATGAATTCCTAGAAAACAGTTTAGAAAACACTCAAACCAAAACAGAAGCACCGCCACCGCCATGGACACCACCATTTAAAAACTACACCAAAGGAAATAGAAACTGGCGATCTATCCAATGGGCTAACCCTTGTCTCTGTCCGCACAACCGTCTAACCAGAAACCAATATGCGCGCCACTGTCCGCTCATCTCACCACCCATCTCATCTGCTTCTACACACTGTCACCTGACGACTTGTCTCACCATTTCGATAATCAGCCGTCACGCGCTGCCTATCACCACAAGACAGCAAGTCACAAAACTGTCAAATTTGTACAACAATGCAATTTGCTTGTCAACCCTTTACAACAACCTTTCTTTTATGAGAACGAGGCTGACCAACTCCACAACAGATTGAGGATTGAAGCAGGTGAGTCATTGGCATCCTCCAGTTATGGACAACCATATGTTTGTGGTCTCGAGATTAACCAAACCTACAGTAGAGTTGTTTTTGAAGTTGGTGCACCCTCTAAATCAACTGATCCATCGGTGAATTCAAAGAACCCGATAACTTTGCTCCCTAATTACCTTCAAATTATATAACTAACTCTGCTACCCTTAGTGCTCGATTCTCGACCCACGATAATGACAAGAATAATGAGAAACCAATCCTCGTATGTGAGCACTGCAAAAAACAATGGTACACGAAGGATCAATGTTGAAAACTCCACGGTCAGCCCCTAAGAGGTAACAAACATTCCTCCAATGAGCAACAGAGCCCAAGGCGTATCGATGTTAGGAAGATTGCCAATACCTTTCAGTCAACTAGCCTTACTACTTGCCAAACCCGCCTTCCTACTCTAGGCACCATTGCTCAGTCAAGTATGACTCAATCCCTTGGTCTTATTGGTGTTGATAGGATGATTCCCTGGATTTTGGACTCGGGGGCCACAAATACATGACAACTTTTTTGGAGCACTTTGTGTCTTATACTTCCTGTGCCAGTAATGAGAAAATTAGGATAACAGATGGCTCTTTAGCCTTGATTTCTTGTAAAGGACAAATAACTCTCTTTAACAGTTTCTCTCTCCAGAATGTTTTGCATGTGCCTAACCTTTTTTACAATTTGTTATCTATCATTAAGATGATTTGTGAGCTGCAATGTAAAGTTTCTTTCTTATCTATATTTGTTTGTTTTCAGAGCTTGAGTTCGGTGAGGTCGATTGGCACTGCCCGACATAGCATGAGACTTTACATCCTTAATGATGATACCTCTGGTACTAGTATCTCTAGGACTAGTTTACTGTCTTCCTATGTTAGCACTTCTGAACACGACTTTATGTTGTGACATTTGTGGTTGGGTCACCCAAACTTTACTTATATAAAATATATGTTTCCTCATATTTTTCCTAAAATCGGCATCTCCTTGTTATCTTGTGATGTGTGCATTCGAGCAAAACAACATCAGATTTCTTTTCCCTCACAACTATAAAAACCCACACAACCGTTTACCCTTATCCATAGTGACATTTTGGGGCCCTCCAAGGTCACCACCTCATCTAGGAAACAGTGATTCGTAACTTTCATTGATGATCATACCTGTCTTACCTGGGTCTACCTTATCATCGATAAATTTGATGTTTCCTCTATTTTTCAAAATTTCAATCACACCATTGGAACACAATTTCATGAAAAAATTGTTATTCTTTGGAGTGATAATAGTAAAAAATTCTAAAACCATAACCTTAGTGAATTTCTAGCCTCTGAGGAGATTGTTCACCAAAACTTGTGCGCCTACACTCCTCAACAAAATGGAGTGGTCGAGCAAAAAAATCATCACCTTCTAAAAGTAGCCCGTTCTCTTAGGCTAGCCACTTCCCTTCCTTCATACTTATGGAGAGATGTTATTCTTACAGCATCTCATTTAATCAATAGAATGCCTTCTCGTATTCTCCACCTTCAGACTCCTTAGATTGTCTTAAGGAGTCCTACCCGTCTACTCGTCTTATTTTAAAGATACCTTCCTTAAATCAGGTATCTTCATGTCTTAGAGAAAATACATCCTTGATTTGCTGATCGAGATAGGTATGTTGGAATGTCGTCCTGTTGATCCTTCTATTGAATTCAATTGTAAACTTGGAAACTTTGATGATCAAGTTCCAGCTGATAAATAAAAATATCAGCGCGTCGTGGGTAAATTGATTTACTTATCCCTTACTCATCTTGATATTTTATTTGTTGTGAGTTTTGTTAGTCAGAGTATGCAGGCTCCTTATGAGAAACACATGGAAGCTGCCAATAGAATTTTGAGATACTTGAAAACAACACCTAGTAGGCGGCTGATGTTTAGAAAAACAGACAAACAGACCATTAACATATACTAGCTCGAATTGGATAGGATCTGTTGTTGACAGAAAGCCTACCTCTTGTTATTGTACCTTTGTTTGGGGCAATTTTGTAACTTGGAGGAGTAAGAAGCAAAGTCTTGTGGCCAGGAGCAGCGCTGAGGTTGAATACAGAACTATGAGTCTGAAAATATATGAGAAAATTTGACTGCAAAATGTCCTGTTGGATCTTCATCAGGAATGTGAGACACCATTCAACTAAACATGTTGAGATTGATGAGCATTTCATCAAAGAAAGACTTGACAATGGGAGCATATGCATTCCATACATCCCTTCGAGTCAACAGGTTGTTGATGTTCTTACCAAGGGGCTTCTCAGATCAAACTTCGACTTTTTTGTTAGCAAGTTGGGCCTTATTGATATTTACATCCCAAATTGAGGGGGAGTGTTAGAATCTTCGAATATTTATGGAAAGATTATGGGAATATTTTTCCTAATTCCTAAATCTTTTCATTTTTATTCCATTGTATATTCTATTTATTCTCCCTTGTACCTATTGTATTATTTATCAGAAAAATAATAAAACTAAAAACATTGTGATTTTTCATCCGATTCTTGGGTTTCCAGTAAGCCTTAGTTTTGTGGTTATTGCTTTCAATACTTTCAATGAAGTTAACTATTATGTGCACATAAGGAGTAAAGGCAACTATGTAGAAAAAGGATTGTATAGTGGAGTGAAGCTTGCCAATGCATAAAAGGAGTGTGTTTATCCTAGTGGCTTGAGGAATGAGAAATGAACCAGGATATTCTCCAAGGGATATTGTGATGAAAATGATATCATAGTGGTCTATACGTGGGAATGATTCATGTTCTCAATGAAAGGTAAAGGAAGACTAATATGTGTTTAATGTTTTATGATTAAGTCGTTGAAGCCATGTTTGTGAAAATGATTTCATGAAATGTTTGCTCAAAAAGGTTTTCACAACTATCACTTAGTAAGTCTTTGACTTACGTTTTATGTTTTTCCTTCCCAAGTGTTCAGGCATTTTGGCCAAGCAAAGAAGGAGAAGATGAGTTGCTACACATGGAAGCTGAGCAAGCGATGTAAGTGATTTTACTTTGTATTTCTTGCAAACAGAAAATTTTATTATTTATAGAAGCCTTGTACGCAAGGAGCTACATCTTAATTTTATGAGAGCTAGGCAAGGTGTTCAAGTTTAAGATTTACTTTTGTACTAAGAAAGTAAGAAGAGTGTAATTGTAAAACACTTGGTTCAAGTAAGAAGAAATAATTTGTTTATCAGTTTTATAGATTTTCCACTGCTCGTTTAAATTCAAGATAAGTAAAACGGCCTAAGTGGGTATTCTAATGTTTCACTTGAGGTGCCAAGGCTGCTTAAATCGTATCTTGTACCGCACAAGAAGATTATAGACGCGTGCGGGGTGAGGCATGACACTGTATGTATGTTCAAAGATATATATGCAATTTGTTAGTTCTTTGATTGAAAATTTGTGTTTTTTCAAGAAACTTATATAGTCCAATTGATGGAAAACGTATACTTAAATATTTGATAACTCTTGCTTATGTGTTGTCTGAGTTGATCATGTTGTATACCATTGTTGGACTTCAATACAGATGCAATCAAATTGTACGTAAAATGTGTTAAATATTTCGTAAGTTTTCATCTTTAAAGTGTCAAGAAGAAATTCCACTTAATAGGTAATATATAAGTGTCAAGGTTACAAATTCTTGACCAATAATAAATGTCAAAACTATAACTTACTTGACATGTAAAACAAGTTAACTGATCTCATATACTTGACATCTATAACATGTCAAGTGAATTTCATCTTGACACGTATACCTAGTCAAGAATAATTCTCTTATTCTTGAAACTAGATTACTTAACACATTTAAAAATGTCAAGTAAGCAAATACTTGATTGGAAAAAAGCGTCATGTAATGCTGTTTTTGTAGTAGTGTTTCTTTGTCTCATGTTCTCTTGGTGTGGAAAGAACTTCCTCATAAATTTTTCTACAAGTTGGTCTCGAGTAATTATTTCTATAAACCCTGAACCCAATAATCTTTAAGTCTTCTAAGGAACTTAAGAGGTGAATAAGGGTCAAGTTTAGTGGAGAAAAAATGTCTAAGATTGATGTTGCAAGAAAAATTGGAAAGGATATTTACTAGGATTTGGTGGTTGCTAAGGGTTATTAAAAGTGTGCATTATTTTAGTATCATGGTTGCAATGACAAGGTTAAGTGTCATCATAGCCAAGATGGAATTGAGTAATGTTTAAGAGTTGACTGAGGGTGGACTAGGCATTTAGCTTACTCTAGGCAGCCAAATTCGGTTAAGATAACCCTTAATGACACAAGTTAGTTGCCAAAAGTTGGTTCTTGTATGGCCAAGAAGTGTAAGAAGAACCTCTATAAGACAAGGTTATGCGGCCAACCTAGGCGTTTTGGGCTTGAGCTAGGTGATGAAGGACATGTGCGGCAAGGAGGGCAAGACAAGAAGGGCAAGGTTAGGCGTTTGGAGTGTCAAAATAACCTCTAAAGAGCCTTAAGCGACCAATAAATTATACGACCTAAGGTCATGCAACCAAGGGTCATATGCGGCCAAGGGCTTGTCTTTAAGGCAACATGTTTTGTGGATAATTTTGTGAGATGGTTTATAAGTTAAGTGAGCAAGATAGTCTCTTAAGCATTCAAAACATAAGCTACACAGCAAGAATTGATGGCTTTTACAGTATTGTCACACCTAAGGGTCATATGTAGCCAAGTGGAGTATCACAAGCATTTTAAACATAAGCTATTGCAACTGACAAGTATTGTCACACCCCATCCCAAAGCACCTCCTCACTAGGCTCAAGATGTGGTATGAAGTCGACATACATAATTCTTCTTCTAACAATGCCTGTTAACTTTACTTGACTTGTAATTCTCATTTAACTCTAATCAGGTAAACTTAGACACAAGATGCAGAAAAAAAGTAGAATTCGAAAGCATATTCTCAGGTTTACCCAGCCAATGGACAACCTGCTCAACAGTCTTAAGTAGACAAAATGAAGTTCAGAGTTCCAACTAGAACAACACTATTATAAAACTCATTTCACAAAATAATACTATTCTATTACAGACAACGAGAACTAAGTCCTCTCTTAGCTTAAATACAAATTGATCGTGCATGCATGGAATAATCCGTACAAAATCTACTTAAACTTCTAGCATATAGTAGAGAAATTCTTTAACAGACGTTGAAACCATAACCTCTATTTGAAAGGAAATTAATCATTGATAGAATGAGCTAGAAACCCCCGTGAGTGACAACCTTTAAAAACAAAGTATGATAATAAAAACATTGAGCAAAACATACATAGACTTGGCAAAGCACATTTTCTTTTCAACTTTTAGCTTTTAACTTCTTCTTTTCTTTCTTTCTTGCTATACCTTGAACTCTTTGTGTCTATGGAACTAAACTCTAGGCATGGAAGCTATATCCCTTAAAATTCTACTTGTGAGACGAAACTTTAGATGTTAGTAGCACCCTATCTCGCTATAGCTATCATGAAATAAAAAATCTAGGCGTCCGTAGAGGTCCTAATCTCATACCTAGTCTATGTGATGGAAACTTTAGGCATCTATTGGATACCCTCATCACACGACCTCTGTGCAAAGGACAATCTCTCCCGTAAGGTTGCTAGTAGATCATGACATCTTGGTATCGACTTAAAAATACTCAGAAAATCTCAAATCTAGTTTTGCTTTAATAATTTCTTTTCTTAAGTTCGAGAAACATAACATTCAAACATATTTTCATAAATATCATTCTTCATGAAAAACATGTCTCAATTTGAATGCTTTAGAAACTTACTTAGTCATGATTTCTTATAATTCCTTTTCTAAACTAGAAACTCATTATTTGCAATTAAATTTCATAAATCTAGCACATTCAAATGCTCAAACTCAAAGCATGCTTTAAAACATAATTTATTAAATCAAGCTTAGAAATTCATTTTAAAATTATTTTAGTCACTCATAACTTTTGGCTAGATTCATGGCTTATTGATTTGTCCTATTTTCTCTTGTCCTAAAAATGACAAGAAAAACTCAAGTTAAAACTTGACTTCAACTATGACAAAAATCTTTTAACTTCTTCCTTTTTCCTTCTTCATTTTTCCTTTTTTCTTCTCAAGGAATTTCTTTTCGACTCAAAAGAACTCTTTTCTTACTCACCTTTATCTTCCTTGAAATCTTTTGGGTGGTCTTAGCTTGCTTAAGACTGAATTTTAAAGTTTGCTCCCAACTGACTTAGAGCGTAAAACGACAAGCCCTAGCTTAGCAAACTTTCTCTTAATTTTTCTTAAATAAGGAAAATGATGCTTTAACTTGGACCTGAATTTCACGTTCTACCTCTAATTACTTAAGTTGATCTTGCCAACACTACAACTCTCGAGTAGCTTCTTAATAGAAAGTCCAAACTGAAGCTTGGTCGAACTACTCTCTTGTAAGGAACTTCAACTTCTCTCAAACTCTTCTCTCTTTGCTTTTGGAGTGAAAATGGTGAGAAATGAGAGTCTTTCAAACATAAAGTGAACTTTATGTCCAAAAAACACACACAAGAAATGAATTTCCAGAAATTTGTCAATCACTTTCTTTAAGTGATCTTAGTCTAGATCAGCACGAGATCAATCGACAACCGTAAAATGCACTTTCTCTTGCTTTCACTCTTAGCCAAACATAACAAAAAATGGCCTCAGATTTCTTCTTTACCCTTTATGTATTTTGATCTTAGAATGTTACAACCCCAAGATGCACTAAGATTTACATTCTTCCTTTCCTGTCTTTTGATTTTAGCCGAACAGGACCAAGTCCTAAAGCCACTACCCTAAGAACCCTTTCCAAAGTTCACTCGCTTTCAAAACACCACCTTGATTTCTCAAGTTCCTCAAACTTGACCCAAAACTTCCAAGCTAACTTCTTAACCTTTCTGAACTCTTAACAAGCAATTAGGATAGAAGATACGAGTATTACATGTATGGTGTGTAAAAGACGAGGTGGAGCTGTCATTAAAGTAGCATGCAAGGACACTTGGGAAATTTTCCAAATTTAGTCTAGTGTCAAGGGAAGGGCTACCAAGTAGAGAAGACACCAGGAAAGGAGGCATTGAGATGAAGAAAGCCACGAAGGTCATTTTCAAAGAAAAAATTCAGAAGTGTCAAGTGTTTTGGAGCTACATAGCTCAATACTTGGAATCCTTGGTTGACATTTTGTGATAAGATAGTTAAGACATTTTTTAATAAGTTTGTAGAATGAAGTTTCTTGATTTGAGTTTTATATTTTAGGTTATTAAGCTCCAAAGTTAAGTAAAGTTTCTGGATGAAAATTAAGTTTATAGGTAAGGCCCAAGGGTGAGCAAAGTTCCAGGATGACAAGGTAATATGGCCGTGCAACTTATCTAGCTAAGAGAGGTTATTTAGTCGTTAAGGTATGTGTGAGGCATGTCCACAACACGACCAAACGAGAAGGCACACACCTATGCCATGCACACCCAAACAAGGACAGTCATGTCTGGCGCACAGGTCGCGACTAGTCTTAGCGTAGACATGTGTCATAGGTAGCCAAGGCATATATAGGCGTCAAGAGCAAAGTATGCTAGGCGTCGAGATAAGCCAAGAGGAGCTAGGTGATGTAAACCTACAAAGTGTCGAGCTAGATGTTAAGGAACACCAAGGGAAATGCGCATGTGGTGATCCATGTGGCCAAGAGCAAGCAAGGAGGGCTTTACAACCAAGGCTTGCAAAGTTAGCTAGGCAACATGGTCTTGTTAGGAGGCTTTGGTCTAGAAGCTAAGTTGCTGGACATTTTGAAAGAATCTTAGGCATTCAAGACTGACGGTTGATTGAAGGAGGTGTCCACAACATTCAAAGTTTGAATTTATGGTAAGCAAGAGGTGGCAAGGTAGCCATGTAGTAAAGAGCTTTATATTAAGGTTAATTAAAATGAAAAATGCTCTCAATTCTCTCATGCGTTTCCTCTCAAACAAGCTGTAAAAGTTCACTTAAAGAGTCTATTAGGTAAGATGAGGCTTTTGGACAAAGGAGACGTGAGGAAGGTGTTCATCAAGTTCAAGGAAGAAGGGAAGGTCAGAAATCCAAGAATTTCAAAAACTGTGGATTCTTTGAAGGCTACAGAATGTTTCACTTCAAATTTGAAGCTGAATTTTTAAGGTAAGCTAGTTAAGAAAACTCTAAGCAAGTTTAAAGAAGGAACTTTTTCATTTTCATGACTATATTAAAAGTTATCAATGCTTGAATTTCAAAGAGGTTATTGGAAATTAACATTTTTTTGGGCAACATTAAAGGTGGCCAAAATATCAGGTCATGAGGCTAAGGCGTGTCTACATTTAGAAGGTAAAAGGTTATCTGAATGTAAAAAGCATGAATGTGGCATGGCCAATGCACAACCAGGCAACGTGGGGTAAGCATCTAACCTATATTGGCGAGGGGTGCTTAGATGCACACACGAAGAGAGGCGCAAAGCTATGTCACGCGGCCAAAGGCGTGCAACAAGTTGAGCATGAGGCAAGCACGCGATCAAGTGTTTTGAAGGTCTATGTGTGCTCGAGTGCTTTTTGTCATCCATGCCCAGCGGCCAACAATGTCATGACACTAGTTTTGGGTAGTTTTTGTGTTTTGTAGATTTTTGGATTAAGTTTTGATGTTTTTTAATCTTAGAGGATCAAAATGAGTTTAAAATTGAGAAATTGCATAAGGTAACAAAAAAAAAAAAAACAGCCCATAGTCAAGTAATTAATGATATAAGAGAGCTATCAGACGTGTAACGACCCAACTTTTTGAGTTAAACTGAATTTATTACCTTAACACTAAACTTATACTTTAAACATAAGACTTGATAATTTAAATAAAATTTTAACAACATCAAAGAGTTGTATATATGTTCGGGCTCTAATTCAAACAAAAATTTGAAAGTTTAAAAAAAATATCGATAATAAAGAAATTCAATCATGAAAACCTAAAACAGTCTCAATTACTAAGTACAAAATCAAAAATATAAAGCAGAAGCAGTTTAAAGGACTTTTCCCTTATAGCAATCACGTCTCCTTCTTGTCCCTCGTTGATCTACCTCTCACGTTACTTTTGCCTGAAAAACTAAACATAAAAGGGTGAGTATAACATACCCAGTAAGAGACCCACTACTGGTCTCGTTAGGAAAAGAATAAAACTGTTAACTTCCTATTGGGGGTACCTTGCACTTTTGCAGTCTTGTGATCCTGTAGGATACACGTAATCAGTCTAATGCTCCCGAAGGATGCATATATCAGTCTAGTGCTCTACAGGATGCACATATAAGTTTAGTACTCCCAAAGGATACACCTATCAATCTAGTGCTCTCGATGGATGCACAATAGGTGATGATCCCGTGGGACACCTGCAAGGCACACTACCCAATAGGCAAAGCTAACAAATATCCCTTCAGACCATTGCAACCATTTAAGCAGTCAAATCATAAAATTGTCCAAGCTACCATCATCATATAGTTATTTTAGTCCAACACGATTAAAGTAGATTTAACCATACTAACACATTATTAGTCAGTAGCATAATGTTACATCAGGCAATCAAACTATGCATGTGTGTCACCCTCCTCAGTTCAATAGTACACTATCCATTCATTAATATATCAGTCACCCATACTAGACATTAGTCATCATATATACATCTACACATCAGTTAACCATACTAGACATTAATCAACATGTTTACATATACATATCAGCCAACCCATCTTAGTTCAATAAGTTCAGAATTCTCAATCAAATCAATATACTTTACAACTTTCGTATAGGGATCAGTAGTAGAAAAATCCCTTACCTTAATGTTACCCAAATTTCTCGATCGAACTAAATCCAACGAACGAAACCTAAGCATAAGGATATGGAACTAAGTTACTTTCACATTACTTTCTTCCATTTAATTTTCTCAATGTAAATTCTAAGCTTACTAATGTATCGGCGAAACGAACTCCAAAAAATCTACAATTTGGTTGTGAATCCAAAGAAGTCAAATATTACTTTCAACACCTTCAAGAATCAATTAATAATTTCAAACATTTAATCCCATGAACAATACCTAAGATAGTTATGGAACAACTACAAAATTCATAACTTTTCACTACCAAACAATCTTACAATAAGGCAGCGACAGTGGTTTCGAACAGATGAAATCAACGAGTATAAAAACCAGATCTAATTGACAAATGAAATAGACTTCAGCTCACCACCCACGACAGGAATGAGAGGAGTTGTACGGTGGCACTTCGACAGACACGACATCTCGAATATGGACAACGACAAGCTACAACTAGGTTACGACGTCGACAAAAATGATAGAGACGATGGAGATAGACTAGTCAACAATGTTCCTCGATACCCAGAGCAGAGACGTGGCAACGCAAAGGTGGAAGGAGCAACACGGAAATGAATGCAGGTTCGGATGGCTTCAGATCTGTCGGAAAAAAAAAGACAGACTAACGACGAGGCTATCAACAACGTGACGTGTACGACAGTCGATGGTGGAGGTTGAATGAAAAAGAAATGAAGAATAGAAGGAGAGAAGAGTGACGACGACTAGGGTGAGGGGAAGAAGGAAGAAGAAGGAAAGGGAGGGCTTGGCACACGTGAAGGAGAAAGGAAATTTTATTTTTAAGCACGAGTTTGTTTGAGCATGTTGTGTCTACACCTAAGAGTTATTCACATATTTGTGCAAGCCTATGGGGGAACTTTTCCTATGCACAGAGATCCTATGATGAGAGTGTTCAGTAAACGGCTAGAGTTTCTATCAATGTGATTAGATAGAGATGAAGGTCTTTACAAACGCCTAGATTTTTCATCTCATAGTAGCCTAAGACGAGATAGGACACTACTGATGCCTAGACCTTCGTCTCCGAGAGTACAAAGATTTAGAGTATAGCAAGTAAAAGGGAAATTCTTTAGATAGTTGTTTAAGTTTGAGAACTATGTATTTGCTTTACTTTACTTAAAATGTATTTGATAAAGTTGTTTACCTACTGATTGATTTGTTAAGCATATTTGGTTTAAAAGCTAGTTTCTCATTGAGCTTTAGCTCACCCTTTCCAAGGTAATGTACCTCCATAAATACCCTTCACCTAAAAAACAAATTAAAAATTAATCTCAATTCAAATTTTACACCAATTTTCTCGCCAACAAAAATTTTAAGTTAAAACATAAAAAATTCTTAAAATCTCACAAAATATTGAAATAAAAGTTTCCCATTAAAACACAATAAAAGAATAACTAGTCAAATAAATAAATGTATTTAACTATTAACACGCTCAACTTTTGAAAATACCTTTAAACTTTCAAAATCAAAGTTTAAAAAATACTCTTAAAACTTTCTTAAGAAAAGTTAAAATACCATTATTGTTAAATAGCATAAACTACTAATGTCGTCTTACTTCTCTAATTTTCTTCTTTTTATTTTCTCCTCTCTTCTTATAAATAAAACTATGCACTTTAGTATGATATATTGATTCTAATAAGAAGAAAGAGAATAAGAAAAGAACCAAGAGATTTTAGGACTTAAATGTTTTTAACGAAATTGTATGTTAATAGTTTAATGCGTGTTAATGGTCAAATACATTTGTTTTACTAATTAGTATGTTTTAAGGAGAATTTTATATCTTGAATTTCTTTGGAAATTTATTTTTTAAGTTAAAGTTTTGGTTTTTATTTTGGGTGATGAGAATTTTTTAGTAAAATTAAATCAAAGAGAGTATTTCTTAACTTTTTTTTTTAGTGTAAGAGTCTTTGTCAAATGTTCAATAGTTAGAGGGTATTTTTTAAACAAAACTTTAATGGTAATAGTATTGTTGAACCCTATTTGAAAGTTTAAGAGCATTTCTTAAACTTTTGAAAGTTTAAGGATATTTTTTGCCCAAATTATTAAGTTTAGGGACATTTTTATAATTTAGCCAATAACTTAATGTCGACTTAATTACTACTTTTTCTTTTTTAAAAGTTAAACTTACAAGAGCAGTCTTTTTAGCTTAAGTACACACCATAAACTTGTTTCCAAAAGCAAACTGAATTTTGGAAAGCAAAAGAGTATCTTGTTTGATAACTATTTCAATTTTTATTTCTTTTTTTTTGAAAGTTAAGTATATTTTATTTCATTTTTCTTCAATATAATAATTTAATTATTGGTCAAATTCAACAAACAAAAACAAGTTTTTAAATAGGTGGTTGCTAATATAGGATAAGGCTTAAAGTACTAAACAAATATAGCACACAGTAAAGAATTTGTAAGTTACAAAATTTAAATTCAACTTTTAGAGGTTAATCAGTTATAGACCATATAAGAGTCAATTAGTGATTGACCATATTGCTACTACGAGTCTATCACATAACTCAAACTGTTGTAAACCCTAGACTTTAAGTTCTTAAGAATTTTCAAGTATTGAAAGTCAAGTTTAATTAGGGTTGTTATGTTGTTCTTAATGTTTAGGTTTACATGTTAAAAGAAAGCCCACGTTTTAAAGAGAAAAGTGGTTGGCAGCCAAAAGGGGTGAGGAAGAGTTATCGTGAGGAATTTTGGCTAAGTACAAGGAGTAGACGAGATGGGCAAGCTAGGTGGCCAAGTAATGGTTGAAAACCTCTCAACACATGTCTAGGCACCAAAGCATGAAGATTGTAGTGTGTAGGCGAGAGAACCTCTGAGAAAGTTTTCTTAAGTGGCCAAACACTCATAGGCAAGAAGAAGCAAGACATGAGAGACTAGCAAGCTAAGTGTTGATGAAAAGAAGGCATAGGTGTTGAACTAGGTGACCATGTTCACTTGAGAAGGCTTTGTGGCCTAATGAAGGGAGATTAGCAAGGTTTTTGTATTGAAGACTTGTGGGCGTGGAACTTAAACTTAGACAAGTAGAGAAGACAAGTGGATGTTCAAGGCACGTCAGCTAAGTGGAAAATAGGTGCCCATAGCATGCAAAGCTAATTTTTATAGCAAGCACGAGGTATCAATGGTTGGCATGTAGAGTGCACTATATAAGGGTCAGTTTAGATGAGAAGAGATCACA
Organism: Cucumis variabilis; assembly: GCA_037974545.1. NCBI lineage: Eukaryota > Viridiplantae > Streptophyta > Magnoliopsida > Cucurbitales > Cucurbitaceae > Cucumis > Cucumis variabilis. The sequence continues at coordinate 21,326,280 of JBBPDI010000029.1, read as the reverse complement.
ATCTACTTATAACACACCAAACGCTAAGGTAAATTATTTTAATCAAATTGCTTTGTTTTAGGGTTTTAAATGTTGGTTGGGTGTTATTTCTTCTTTTAGCTTGGAAGAGGATATTTTTTTAATTTATGGAAAAGAAAGAAATGAATGAGAAAATTGAATTGGGGAATAATAATAATAATAAGTTATTATTATTATTATTAATTATTAGTTTTATTATTATTATTAAATAAAAAAAAAGGAAAACAAATTAAATTTCTTCCCCCTTTCTTCCCTGCGCGCCGCACAACCCCCTTTCCCTCCGTCTTCTTCTTCTTTTTCTCCTCTTCCCAAGCCGTCGCCTACACCAGCCGAATGATTCGCGCCCAGTCGTTCTCCTTTATGTTCGATCGCTGCAAACCGTCGTGACTCTCTGTCTTCGTTCGTCTTGGTTCGTGAAGCCTGCTGCCTCGCTGCCACGATCCATTTTTGCTCCGTACCGCCGCCAGTCACTTTGAACTGTCGCGTGTTGTTCCGAACAGCTACCTCTGTTCTCGTTTTGTACAATCACCACTGTACCGAGCTCCTCTTCTCTAAAGCAAGCTGCTAAATCTGTCTTGCAAGGTATATTTTGTATGTGTTCGATCATCGTTGCCGCCGTTTTGTTGTAAGTTTGTTGTAAGGATGAAATTAATGGGAAAATTGTAAGGTTTTACATTGTTAATACTGTGAGATGGATGTTGTTAATGAGTCAAATTAGTGTTTATTCTTGAAGGCGATATCGACGTTTTGATGTTAGGATCCTTGGGTGTTGGCAATAAGCTTCATTAGAGCTAGGCTCTACACCTCCTTGAGTTCATTTTTGTGGATGTTAGCTCGATTAAGGTGCTTAGTTAACATTAAGGTAAGGAATTTCTACTACTGGACCTATATGTTGATTTCAATGTTTATAATGAATTGAATGTTAGGCATGGACTTGAATGAAACAAAGGACATGACTGCTAAGTGTAGGTTGGAGGGGTTAAAAGGATTTAATTGTTTTACGTAGTTTTTAATTGTGTTGATGGATTAACTGAATTAAAAATGTTGTATTGACTGAACTGAAGATGGTTGACTGTTATATTAAAGAATAGATAGTGTATGGTTGATTGATTTGATTGAACTGTGATGGATTGATTGATATGTAGAAATAAATGTGATGAGTGATTAACTGTATGGGTTCTTACTGAACTTAGATGGGTTGATTGATATGTGGACTTAAATGTGATGAGTGATTAACGATATGGATTCTTACTCAATTGAGATGGATTTACTGATATGTGAATTTAGTCATGATGACTGAACTGAGGATATTGAATCGATTAAATTGTGGGTTGTTGACAGTTATGTTAAGACATAGGTAGGGTACTGTAGGTTGAATTGATAAACTATTTTTAACTGACTAAACTGGGGTGAGTGACACTTACGTGTAAATTTAATTGTTAAAGGACCGTTATGTTGATTTTTGATTGTGTACTGGTTTGGGTAAATTGATTGTATATGTGTTGGACTGAAAGAAGGGCATAACGGTGGTTTATATTGTAAAATTGAATGACTGTTAAGATGTTTAGAATGGACTGACGGGAAAATTATTAGTTTCCTATTAGGTAGTTACCTTGCAGGTGTCCTACGGGATCATCACCTATTATGTATCCTTTGGGAGCACTAGACTGATATGTGTTTCTGCAGAACACTAGACTGATATGTGTATCCTTCGGGAGCACTAGACTAATATGTGTATCCTTCGGGAATACTAGACTGATTATGTGTATCCTACGGGATCACAAGACTGTGACTGTGCAGGGTACCCCAATAGGAAATTAATAGTTATTTTCCCCCTAACGGACTCAGTAGTGGGTCTCTTACTGAGTATGTTTATACTCACCCTTTTATGTTTAACTTTTTCAAGCAAAAGTAACAAGGAAGGCAGACCGACGAGGGATGAGCAGGAGGCGTGATGGCCATAGAGGATTTCTTAAATTGCTTCCGCTTAATGTTTTGATTTCTTGTTTCTTTTAGCACTTGAGACTGTTTAGAAAATGTTGTGGTTAAACTGAGTTCATGAACCGATGTCTTGTAAGCTTTACTTTGGAAATTTTTGTTATTTAAAATAGGGCCCAAACTTAAATTTGTTTTCTTGAGATTACGGTTTCAAATGAATTTTGTATTTTGTGTAAATCAAGGTCTTTTGTTCAAATTAATGACTTAGACTTAGTTAGAAAAGTTGGGTCGTTACACTACTCGTGCATTTTTCTTCAAACAAGTTACAAAAGCTCCCAAATTGAGTCTAGCTAGTTTCCAGAGTGGGTCTACCAGATAAAAGTGAGGCGAGGAAGCTTGAGTTTGAATTCAAGAAATAGAGAGAGGTCAATTTTCTAAGGAATCTGAGCAATGTGGAGTCTTTGGAAACTACAAATTGATTTCCTTTGAATTTAAAGATGAGTGTTTTAGGTAAGCAATTTAAGAAACATTTAAGCATGTTTGAAGAAGAAACTTTTCAATTTTAATGGTTGGAATAAAAGTTATAAGTGTTGGAAGTTGAAAGTTGTTTTATGAAATTTTTGCAATTTCTATGTAGGCTTGAAAGTAGTTAAGCATCAGGGTGTAAAGGTCCTTGTGAGCACGGGTCGATAATGTAAAAAGGTATTTTAGCTTAAGTGTGGGTGTGCAACACGACCAAGGTACAACCGAGAGACATTGGGGATGCAACTAGGTCGTACGCAAAGCCATACAAGCACAAAGTGAAGCATCCTGTTATGCGAGTGCACGTGAAAGAATGCAAAGCACGGTGCCATACAACCAAGGTGCGCGATATGTGTTGCATACGAGGAAAGCACGCAAGCAGGCATCTTAATGGCTTGTGTGTGAACGCATGCTACCTGCCACCCATGCCTAACAACCAATAGTTTCATGACACCATTTTGGTGTTTTTTTGGTGTTTTGAGACTTTTTAGTTAAGTTTTGATATTAATTTACTTTGGATAATTAAATTGGGTTTAAATTCTCTAATTTCAAGATAAGAAGAAATTAGGCATATTTGTAGACTGAGGAGTTAGCTTTCATATAAGAGTGACAAAATAAATTTCTAAAAGTGATTTTCAAACATGTTTTGTTAAATGATGTTTAAAGTATATATGCTTTGAGATAAATGTTTGAACTTACTAATTTATAATAAGATTTACAAAGCATATGTTTAATGTATTAGAAAGCCAAAAGCATGTTTGAGAAATATACTTAACTTTACTGAATGTTTTAGCAAAGTCTATTTAGAATTTGTAATTTGTTGAATGCAAGAATGATTTGTGAACATGCTATTTGAGTTTGAGAATTACAATTTCACAGCATAAAATATTTTAGCATAATTTAGTCTATACCTGAGTTGTTTTAAGATATGTAGCAACCATTCAGGAGAGATTTTCATGTGTATAAAGGTCCTTTGATCAAGGTATTTAGTAGATGCTGAGATTTTTCATCATTGGTACTAGGTTAGAGATGAAAGGGCCTCGACAAACACCTAGATTTTCCATCTCATAGTAGCTATAACAGGATAGGACATTACTAATGCCTAGATTTCCATCCCGTAAGTATCACATCATAAGGTAGGGTTTTCATGCATGCCTAGATTTTTGCCTCATTGATGCACAGAGATCTATGGTATAACAACTGAAAGTGATTGTTTGAGAAAGCTATTTGAGTTTGATAAATGTGTATTTACTTTGGTTTATTAAAAAGTATTTATAGAAATTGTTTATTACTCATGATTTATTTAGCATGTTTAGTATTTAAAACCAGCCACTCATTGAGCTTTAGTTTATGCTTTCCAAAAATGTTTTCTTACATTTCAGGTAGAGTTCGTGGACTGGGCACCTGACTTTGATTGCCTATCTATTACTGTCATTTGAGTTCATAGTCAATATGTATTATTCAGTAGTATCTTTCTGTCTGTACATGAGCTGTATTAGAGGTACTAGATGTGGGTTGATGAAGTTTATTAGAGCATAGTATAACTTTGGGATTTAGTACTATGTATCATGTCCATATCAGACTTGTAATTGTGTTTTAGGTTACGTATTTATATTTAAGTGTGATGGTTGTGTGTTGTGTTTTGTTAGTTCAGTTTTAACTCTAGTAGGGTAGAAGTATCATTGAGAAGGAGGATGATATCTATAGGCTTGATGCCATCTCTCAGGCTGGCAGTAGGTGGTCTAGGAGGGCGTGTACTAAGTGCGATTAATATATATATATATATATATATATAAAAGTTTCGAGGCAACAAAGTATGCACAAATATTTATGAAAAGAGAAGAAAAAGACCCTTATTAATTGGCTTCAAATTTTATTCACAAAAGAAAAAAGCATGTAAATATTATTATAAATAATTTTGTTAGGATAATAAAAAAGTGATAGGTATAGATCATCATGAAGGTATAAGAAATTACAAACACAATGAAGTAATTGATCATGAAATAAAGTGATAAAAAGAGAGAAAATGCCAAATGGTAAAGGAACCTATCAACATTTGGACAAACCAAAAGAAATAGTACACAAATCAATTCATGGCCCTAAAACTTATGCACAGTTATGATTATAAAGTGACTGAATAAAAGAAAGCAGCCATCCAGCAGTTACAAGATTACCTACCTACCTTATCATCAACACATGCTCTTAGATTCGGAAATTGTCATAAAATTATCATTTTTTAAAAATTGTTTAAACATCTTTTTTCGTCTATTTCGAGCGAGATCGACTATCGAGAGTTTTTATAATATTAAAAATTTTCAACTTATAGATTGCTTCGATTGTTGTGGGTTTTTCTAGGGTATCTTAGTAGACATTAGATCGAGATTCTACCATTATTCAAATGTTCTTAAATCTTACATCAAATCTTAACAAACTTTTTTATATTTTTAAAATTTTAAAACTAGTTTATCAAATATTAAAAATATAATTGGAAGAAAAAAATTATGGATATTCATTCCGAACAAAATTATAACATTAAAAATTAATAATTTTAAACTTTCTCGAAACAAGTATATTTGGATGAACTGAGATCCACTAATTTTTTTACTAATAATTAATTTGTCAATTTTTCTATTATAATTTTACCAAATTTTGTATAAAATCGTTGTAAATAATATTTTTATGTAATCTTGTGATCTTAATTATTGGAACACATGAATTAGAATAAAAGGTTTGAAAAATTCTATAAAAAAATTATTTAAGATTGGAAGAAAATTAGTTAAAATTTGATATAATATTAAGAAAAATCACAAAAGAAAAATTAGTTATATTTAAAATTTAAAAATTGACATAAATTTCAAATTTCAAACTTTCTTTGAAAATATTTAGTTAAGATTTGAAAAATGGTTGAGATGTACTGAAAAACCAAAATTATTAATCAGTTAGAAAATTTTGGTAATCAAAGATAAACAAAGAAAAGATTTAAATGATTTTAAAAAAACGAAGCTTGTTTTACTACACAAAACCTCTTTTTTCACTGTATTCACTTTCGTTAATTTTTATGATATTGTTATAATCGGTAGTAGGTTAGTTTTTAGGAGTATTTTTAAAAATAGTAAAATAAATTAAAATATTTAGAAGTTATAGCAAAATTTTGGATTCTATCACTGATAGTCTACGATCACTATAGTATTGATATGACTATCAGTGATAGAATTTGCTATAGGTTGTAAATATTTTGTAAAATCTACTATTTTTAAAAATTTCTCAACATTCTTTTATTAATGAAAATTAAATGAAAGATTTATTTTTATATGGGAGAGTAAACCATTGCATTTTCAAGTTTTTTTTTTTTGGGTTAATTTTTATAAATATAACAAATCGTCCAAATATTTACTCTCCGTGTAACAAAATGAAAAAGCTTAATGCTAGCAATTTTTTAAAATATTCTAAGTTTGTCTTTCCTTTTCATCGACTTTCTTCTCTTCCTCTTTTTCGATTTTTTTTCTTTCCATCATTTTTTCCTCTTCTTCAACAATTTTTTTAATTTTTTTTCAAATTGTTATTTGGTTCAAGATCGTGTACCAAATATAAATAATTATATTTTTTTAGTTTTTTTTTTTCAAACTGTTATTTGATCGTTTAAGATCATAGGCCAAATATAAAAGATTGTGAAAAAAATCGTTGGGATATTGGATAGCCAAATCTAAACGATTGTATACAAAAAAAATAACAAAATCTAAACAATCGTGTACAAAATAAATCTTAAAAAACTTGTTTAGATTTGGGTAGCAAAATTTAAATGATCAAATCTAAACGATCGTATACCAAATATAAACTATCGTGTACCAAAAAATCTAAAAAAAAATGTTGAAATTTGGTTATTCAAATTTCTACATAAATTTAAACGATTAAATCTAGATGATCATATACAAAAATATTTTGAAAAAAATCGTTTAGATTTGGCTACCCAAATTAAAACGATTAAATCTAAACGATCGTGTACAAAGAATCTTAAAAAAATTATTTAAATTTGGGTCCAAATCTAAACGATCGTGTAGGAAAGAACAATCTAAATATTATTATGCCTACTGAGTGTCAATTAATCACAGAGAATTTTTGGTATTTTTCATTGTGGACATGTAGGCTTTTTTGTTTTCAAAATTGTTCTAAACAGTCTAAATATTTTACCGCTTTGTTGTATTTTTTAAAAGAGCCATTTTTTGCATATAAAATTTGAAACTAAATTTAGGATGAACTGAAATAGTTTCATTGATTTTTTATTTTTGTTAAAGGGCAAAAAAATCCAACGTTAACAAGAAAACAAAGAAATTATGGACATATAAATGAGAATAATCATCTCCATTGGTATGAGACCTTTTAGAATAGTACCATTGTAAATGTGCGTGGCGGTTCATTGTCTCTATCATTGGGTATCTAGACATAAGATAGTTCTCATGGTTTGAAGTGGAGGGAGGATTGTTAGGAGTCCAAATTTATTTAAATCATATATTCAAATAAATTAATTGAGTCTTTTAAAAATATATATATAACAAAGTGACAAAATATTTATACTGTATAGAACAAAGTCAAAAATGGAAAAAGTCCACAAGTGCACAATGTAAAATACCAAAAGTGCCTCAGTGATTAATTGGTCACTAGCACGCATAATATATATACTTGGAACACGATCGTGTACCAAGATCGTTTAGATTTGGATACATCATCATTTAGATTTTCTATCCAAATGTAAACGATCGTTTACCAATATTCAACAATCTCTTATATTTGTTAGATTTGGTTGTAGCCAAATCTAAACGTGTACCAATATCCAACTATTTTTGTTCAAGATCGTGTACCAAGATCTTTTATATTTAGTACAGATCTTGAACCAAATAACACGATAAAAATTTAAAAAAGTTGCAGAAGAAGAAGAGAAAAAGATGATAAAAAAGAAGAGAAAAAGATGATAAAAATGAAAAGAAAAATTGTAAAAGAAAGAAGAGAAGAAAGAAAATGGAAAGGAATGACAAACTTGAAATATTTTTTTAAATAATGGTAGGTTTCATAGGCTTTTTGATTTTGTTACAAGGACCGTAAATATTTTGATATTTTGTTATATTTATAAAAATTTCTCTAATTCAAATCAAATAATTTATTTATGGACTTTATACATTAATAGCCTATTTAAATATCCTAATTACATTTTTATCATAAACCCACTGTTTTACTCATTAACAGCCTAAAAGGTTGGGATATTACATAAAAATCATGTCCACGTGACATTTAAGATCCTAAATAATTCTATTTTTTAATATATGTAAATATAAGAGAAATTGCATCAAATGACAAAAACATTTAGAAAAAAACATCTCATGACATCAATTTTTTGCATATTGTGAATATAACAAAATTAGTGATATCAGACAACTATCAGATAGTAATCATAGGGCTATCAGAGGGTCATTATTTTTGAATTTGCTACTTTTGTAAATTTAGAAAAAAAAAAATATACATTAGAAAGACATCACATATAGAAGTAGTTTATTCCAAAATCTTTTCTTTTTAAATGCAACTATGAATTAAAGTCCCAACATTTAAAGATTTTTATTTGTGCCTACCATCAATACACCTTCGTGTAAGAGGTCACAAATGAAACGATGATGCATGTCGAGCTGAGCTCTCCCTCTCAAATCACTTGATGAGGAGCTTTCACATGTACAATTGATTAGTCTTAAATTGAAAACCCAACTAATTATAGTTTTAGTTTCTCCTAAAATCAACTTATATCGACTTTTAATTGCTTTGTATGAGACTTACATGGTGGGTTTCTCATTTTATTTGTCTTGCACGTAATATTTGTCTAAAAATTATGTGGGTAAATTTTTCATTATTATGAGTAAATATGTTTTTAAAATGAAGCTTATATTTCATATGTATCCATTTGTACATTTCTTGGACTACCATGATGTTACGATATATACTAACGTGTATATGTTATACGACGTGTGTAAGGACAAGGGTAGTAAAAAACATGGTTCCCGTGTATATGTTGAAGAACTTAACAAGTTTAACAAAGTTAATTGCATGAATTCAAACTACCGTTGGTCCAATGAATTCAAATCTTTTTACATCAATTGAGTTCTTTTAATAAAGTTATTGCAACTTCTCAAGTTTATATGTTTTTTTCAAATTATTAAATTTTTTTAAAAGGTATTGTAATACAATTTGGAGGGTAAGGATTTAAACTCGAGACCTCTTATTCTTGACTACATACAGGTGCCAGTTGAGATGCGCTAATGTTGGCTTTTCCAAATTATTTATTCCTCTTTTATTTTGAGTTTTGTATCTCTATTACATATAGAGATATCGAGATATCAATCACTCTAAATATAGATTACGTTGTTATTATATATCGAAAGGTCAGTCCCTCTAGGTCTAATAGCCTGACCATAGTATGTTACACACTTTATTTTTGGCTTGCTGAGTGATAACAATGTATGGAAGTAAACTCTTATTCTATGGTTGCATAAAGTGCAATAGAAACACGTTACTGTCAACACATAACAAGAGCATATGATCCCGTAAAAGTAATGTGATGGGACTTAGTAGGAAGGATGCAACATCTAACACGTCAAGATAAGTGAATAAGCATGGAAGGTTGAACGTACACTAAGCACGAAGACAAACATTTATTGTCACAAGTGATGTTAGTGACAAGCTTAGTGGCCTAGTGGGCGTCAAATGGATCCCTAGGCCATGACCTTGGAGTTGGTTTTCTGTTAAGAGTTTGGGCAAGTGACTCTAGTAGATGCATATCGATGATACTTATGGAAGTACATTAAAATTCATCTCAATTAGAGTTCATACATGCACTATATGATAGCAAGTGACTTTTTATGAAATCTCATAATTATTTATGATTGTTTCTGTCTCTAACATGACCCCTCGTTGAAATAGGGAAGGAAGTGGGACAAATGACCGAGACTACTAAAAGGATTTCTCTTTGGATAATTGGTATTGTAACTGGTATTTGTGTGATAGATTTAATCGGTATTTTCCTTTATGGTTCGTATTCCAGCTTAGGTTCATCTCTGTAATAATCGAATGAACTAAATAATTGTAAACCTGAAAGTGTAAGAACTAAACAAGATCCCCTTAAATCAGAAAAAATAGATAGGTCCTGTTGAGCTCTTAATAATTAGAATTAGACTAATTTATTCATATAAGTGAAAAAATGGAGTTTTCCTATTTTTCAAATAACTTAATTTCTTCCTTATTCTGAATTGATTTTAAAATAAATTGATTAAAATAATCTCTTTTGCGACTCTATCTGTTGATACTTTCATTTTAAGGTGGAAAAGAAAAAGAAAGAGAGAATCACTTGATTCCCTCTTTTTAGAAGATACAGTCTCAATATAATAATAATATATTTCTATCAATCATATATCACAAACACTTTAAATAAATGTCAAAGAGCGACAAAAATGGAAAATGTTGAGAAATAATACTATAGGAAGGAGGCATGGTGTTTCTGTCCACCACCCCTAAGGTTCATGGCCTGTGTGAGCTACTCCATTGCACATGTGTCTATCATGGCATGGATGTGTGGGAATTTGTGGCGTAAACTCATGTAATTAATTAGTTGGTTAATTTATTATTAAAACATATAATATTAAATTATCCATTAATGGGTAAAAATCCAAGTTCATTATATATAATCTTGAATGATATGTAGTTGATGTACGAGTATGTCGTATTTAAGAAATAACCTAAAGGTCAATAGTATACATAGAAAGAAATAACCTAAAGGTCAATAGTATACATAGAAAGTTGGGTGTTCTATTCTAGTGACATTATGGATACAACCCATTATAATTGTTACAAATAGTTTGATATAAATCGTTCATGTGAACAGATGTTCATTAGAGTATTCTATATAAAGAGTTTCTATAAAGTCGGACCACAAAATAATTAATAATTTTTTGTATTACGTCTTTCAATTAAATATTAATATTTCATAACATGATAATGTGTACCTCAATCTTAATTGATCAGCGTGACTTATGAACTTTGTGCTATGACATCCCATACTTTGATTTGCACAAATGACAATGGCTCAAGTTACCAACTCAAAAGCTTACCATTTTAAGGACTTGATCACTAATTAAGGAGATGAAAACTTAATTTCACAAGAGGATCAAGATTCCGTCATTGTATAAAGTAAGTAGACGATTAGTAGTTCTCTGAAGTGATTTTGGACCTTGAAGAAAGGATTCGACCCTCTTACTGGCTTGAAAAAGGCTTAGTTTATGTTTGGACTACAAACGAATTTGTTTATTAGATGAATTAGTGGTACTTCAAAATAGTAGCTTGGTAATTAGAGGTGTAAAACATTCATTTTACCTGACTGTAATTATGAACAACTCGTGAAGGATTGACTTGCTTATATTGATGATGTCAATGGACACAACTTGTCATAAAGTACATATAAGGGTTCAATTCTGAATCTATGGTGGTTTGCTTTGTAGTTTATGGAATGAATGTTATCTACCACACAATATAACAATATTACATCTAATGTATCAACAAATATTGGTAGAACAAAAAGAAAATTAAATAGATAAACTTTGAAAGGTAAGACACAAGATTTGGTACCCCAATTTTACCGTTATACCTGTAAATAATAAAAAATACAATAACATATAGAATAGTTAACTCAATAAATGATCACTTATACTTTTAATAAATTTGAGACCTCCTAACGGACTTAAGCTCTTACTTAGAATGTTAGTATGCAATCATATTTTAGGCTTCCTATAGGTATGAAGGAGACTCTCTCCATTGTAATCTTTCCACACCTTCCAGTGAATCCATTTCACTAGAGAAACTTCTAAATTTATTTTTAACTCTTGTTTTTTACAATTAAATTTATTTTATTTCAATTTTTTCTAATGGTAGCTTTCGTCCTTTAATTTCTTAACTTAAAAGATATATATGAATTTTAAAAATAAAAAATCAAATAAATTTCAAATATATATGATCTAAACAGTAGTTTACTTTTGTGAGGATTAAGAAATAAATTAATCTTTTTCTCCAAACTCTAACATCCCAATAACAAAGTTAAATGAATCCAAAAATGGATTCACAAGGATAAAAGGAGGAAGTTTCATGTTCAACGCAACAAATTTGTCATTTTCACTCCATACAAATTTTCTTGAAAGTGAAAAGAGAAATATAAGAGAAGAAATCAAGATTAATATATATGAAAAAAAGGATACACAAATGGACAAGCAGAAAAACACATAGACAAAACATAATGGAGGGGTCTACAAAACATAGCCCTCTTGAAATTGATTGTTACTACTCTTTTAAATATATAGTTTGAGACATTCCTACTAACTCATCTGATATCGGTCACAATATTGGAGTTACAATTTGATAGAAATATGTTATATCAATTTAAATTTTAAACTAATAATTATATTCAACTTAAACTTTAAGCTTTTATAATTGTATTATTAATTGACATATTCTTTTAAATTTGGTTTGAACTAAAAGTCCAACTAATTAAACTTCTAAATCGTTAGAAGTAACTCTAGTTACAATTTAGACTAAGATTATAGTTGAAAATATATAGTCCATGCATTAAGTTCTTAAATGTTTATATCTCTCTATTCATATGTCAAATTAACAAAATGAGAGATTAATAGTGATAGGATGAATGATTTTCAAATAACATGCATCTTAGTGTCACAAAAATGGTAGAGATAGATAATAAATAGGGGTATTTTTAAAAATAACAAAATTAATTAAAATATTTACAAGCAATAGCAAAATTTTGAATTCTATCACTGATAGTCACTATAACATTTCAATGACCATCAGTGATAAAATTTGTTATAGGTTGTAAATATTTTGTAAAATTTACCATTTTTAAAAATTTTCCTTTATATAAAAATATATCAATAGTCTTTAGTAGTCAATTTTGTATGAAGTTATGAGAGAATTCGATTATTATAAAAACAAAATGGTCCAAAAAGTGATGACTATTACGTTACGAACAAATGTTTGGTTGATGTTAGATACAAAGTTATAACGAAGGGCAGATGGCACACGAGCATGCACCTCCCCCCAACCCCTCCCTTAATTTCTTGAAAAGTATATAATTAATATATTATTCATATCTTTCATTCTTTCATTTAAATAAAGTAGTTGCTACATCACTATATACCAAAATAATTGGGGTTTTTCAAAAAAAGAAAAGAAAACATAACATGAAATTATTTACATCACATAGAATAATTTTTTTTAAAAAAGAAAAAACTCACAGATTCATAACGTAAAATAACAAAAAAAATACTCCGCGTTTAATCGATCACACACAAACGAAAAACGATTTTGTACCTAATCTAAACGATCTTGTATCTTTACACCTTTGTACCCAATTTAAACTATTTTGTACCCTAAACTTATTATTAACTAACTCTAAATTTAATAACATTATTATTTTGTACAATTTATATAAATGTAACCAAAGAGAAAAATATCTATGACTCATGTAACAAAAAAATTAAAGCTCATGAACCACCATTGTTTTTTCAAAAACTCCAGTTTTGCCATTTGTTGTTTTTGAATATTGCGGGATCATTCTTTACTTCACTTCTTTTTTTGCTTATTTGTGATTTATTTTTCTCCTCTTCATATTATTAATTTCTTCATATTATTACTTCTCCTTTATATTGATCACACTTCTTCTTGTTTGTGATTTCTTCATTTCCTCTTCCAGAATTTCATCCTTCATCTCTCATCTTCTTTTTTTATTCTTGGTTTAAGACCTAAACGATATTGATACAAGATCTAAACAATCGCGTACCAATATCTAAATGACCAGGTGTCTATTCCAAATAGACAAAGATAGAACACTATCACTAATAAATCGTTTAGATTTGGTACAATGGTACAAGATTGTGTACCAAGATCGTTTAGACTGGATTCAATATCATTTAGACTAGATACGAGAATACAAAATCGTTTAAATTCGTTACAAGGGTACAAGATCGTTTAGACTTGGTACAAGGGTACAAGATCATTTAGACTGGGTACAAAATCGTTTTTTCAAGCGTGTGTGACCGAATAAAATTGGGGTATTTATGTTCTTTCACGTTGATATTGTTTATATTTGATACAAAATCATTTTTTTCAAGCATGTGTGACCGAATAAAATCGAGGTATTTTTGTTATTTCAGATTGTGGACTTGTAGACTTTTTTCTTTTTTAAAATTATTCTATTCGGTGTAAATATTTTTCGCATTTTGTTCTATTTTTTAAAAATCTCCTAAGAATAATATGCACTTTAAAATTTAAATTTTATAAATAATTGGATTACAAATTCAAAACATGCTATTTATGGTTCGTCATTTGATCACATTGTTATGTTTAATTAATAAAATCCAGCAAAGATTAAGCTTACAACATGAGATCGATAAAATCCAGCAAAAATTAAGCTCAAAATTGTAAATTAGGTTAGCCACACATAAATTAGAGGTGATGAGAGAGATAGTAATTTTAAAGTTTCATTTTCTTTGTACCAATGGGCTTAGGCTTAGCCTATCTCATTTGGTAGCCTTCAGATCCCATGTTCAACTCTTCGGCTATAATCGTTTTATTTTATTTCTTAATTCTTGTTTTATTTATTTCTTATATTTTTTCTTTCTTTGTATTTTCCTTATTTTGTTTTATTTTTTTATAATTACGTTTTTAACAAAATTATTAAAAATAGAAAAATTGACACAGTATTACCCTCCAATTTAAAATTGAGTGTAATAGAATTTGTCTTTTACATGTAAATATATATTTTTTTTTATAATTTTTCAAAAAAACCCTTAGTTTTATTTATTTTCATTTTCTATATTTCTTAATTTATTTCATTTTTTCCTTTCTTTATTAATTTGACATATTTTTTCTTATGTTTGATTTAATTTTGAAATTTAAATTTTCCAACATTTGATGTATTATTTGATTCAAATTTTAAATTTTAGCTATATTTGTTTGAGGCATTTTTAAAAATAGCAAAATAAATTAAAATATTTACAAGCTATAACAAAATTTTGGATTTTCACTGATAGTTTTCTATCATTATAACATATCAATGACTATCACTAATAGAATTTGCTATAGGTTGTAAATATTTTAAAAAATCTACCATTTTTAAAGATTCTCTTATTTGTTTTATATACATTCATTTATTAATTATTTTGTATATATATATATTTATAATTATATGTTTCATTTATTTTAAAATTTTATATTATTTAATTTTTAATTTTTAATATGTTTATTTTAGTATTTTATAAATTTTCAATTTTCAGTTTTGTGGCAGTATGTTTATATGTTATTTTGAATTTGAATTTATTTATTTTTACTACATTTCAAATTTAGTTAGAATTTTACCTTATATAAATTTTGTTTATTTTATAACAACCACATTTACTTAATAAAATAAAGGGGTTTTTAAAAAAATATAACAAAAGGGTAAAATATTTATACTATATAGAAAAAATTTAAAAATGAGAAAGCCTATAGACTCACAATGTAAAATATCAAAAATATCCCAGTCAACACGCGATTAATCAGTGCGCTAGTAATCTTTTTCTAAACAATCAAGTACTATATTTCCAACGATGACTTAGATCATGATACACAATCGTGTAGTTCATTGTAAATGATGAGGAAAAATGCCTCAAATTTAAATGATCGGATAATAAACTCAAAACGACGACGAGAAAGCTTCATGCATAAATGGTTGTATAAAGTAATCTAAACCATTATCGAATCTGTATACATGGTCGTTTTGTGTCAAATTAAATGATCGTTTCGATCTTAGTACATGTCTTATATTACGTACCAAATCTAAACGATCTTAGTACACTATCTTGTATCAAATCTAAAAAATGTTGGTACACGATCTTGTACCAAGATCATTTTAGATATAGGTATATGATTGTTTAGATCTTGGTAAATGATCGTTTAGATCTATTAATTATCTATCTAGGATAGATAGTGATAGTGATTTATCTTATTCTATCATTATCACTATCTATCTGAGATAGACGACTGATTTTTTAGATTTGGATACACAATCGTGTAGTAAAAAAAGAAGAAAATAAAAGAAGATAAGAGTTGACAGAAAGAAGGACAAAATTCTGAAAGAGGAGATGAAGAAATCATGAATAAGAAGTGGAAATATGAAGAAGGAGAAGTAATAATGTGAGGCTCTAATCTGGAAAAAAGGAAGTCTTGTGGTGAAGGACCATTTAAAGAAAGATGTTTCAAATAAGTGTTGAGACATTCCGCAAGAAGAAGAAAAGCATAAGACCAAGGTTCTATCGCATGACAGTGTGAACGTGATAGTAACAGCGAGCTAGAAGAAGCATGCATTAGGTGCCATGAGTTAGGCGTTTAACATGATACTACAAGAAGTATATGC
This sequence comes from Cucumis variabilis, assembly GCA_037974545.1. Classification (NCBI taxonomy): domain Eukaryota; kingdom Viridiplantae; phylum Streptophyta; class Magnoliopsida; order Cucurbitales; family Cucurbitaceae; genus Cucumis; species Cucumis variabilis. The sequence goes on along the minus strand of JBBPDI010000029.1, from coordinate 21,310,316 downwards.
GCCCAAGAGATTGAGGTGAGGAAGTAAATATCTTGTCAAGGTGACTTGACAACTCGCTGTAGAAAAAAAACGGCGATGACTTTTCAAGAAGAGAAAAGGACAATAAAAAAATTAAGAGTTTGGCTTCCCAAAGAGATAAGGTGTGCATCTCAAGAGAAAGTTAAATCATCATTGACGGTTAGATTACGTGTCGAATATAAGTTGGTGGCATAACATGGTGTGTTAGTAAAGTGACACGGGTAAAGTGCAGAAGTAACCATTGGATGTGAAATGCCTCTATAAATAAAGTCGAAAGCCAAAAGAAAAAGAAAAGTTTTGTTTCAGAGATTCTAGATTTTCTGATGAAAGCGAAAGGAGAAGGTTTTAAATGTTGAACGGACGATTCCTTCAATTGTCAAACGAGAGGAGGAAGACAGAAGCTGAGAGAAAGAAGTTAAGGTCAAATATCTTATGTGATTGACAAAATAAATTACACATTTTGTTTGTGAACATTATTGTTGTACAAGTATTGGTTGAAAGTAATAAACGTAATTAATAAATGTTTCCGATGATTGGTTACTCTTCTGTGAATAATAAAATATGTTTTATATGTTTTATTGCTATAAGGGATAAGGTCTATTTTATGAATGATTGTGAACGATTAAATGTTTTTTTGTGAATAGATATGAGTATTCCTCTAAAGGTGATAAAACAAGATATATAAATGGTTGTGAATGACGAATCAAATTTAGAATGTAACTTCTAAACTTTGACTCTCATTTTGGAAAGAGATTTTCTATAAGCGTGATCTTTCGAGTATTCTTTCCTCTGTGATTGTGCTTATAAGATGTCCTATTAATTTATTATAATTTATGCTAAGAGTAAGCGATGAGTCGTTGTTACCGCATGGTTGTGAGATGGTGATGAGACACTGGTTGAGTGTGACTTCCAGGTATGAGAATGATTGAATGTGGCGGGACACTGGTGGAAATCTCAAGTAACTCACATGATACTAGTGAGTGTGAATCCCACATCTAGGCGAGGGGAGAATCTTAGGTCTCAGAATTGAACTTGTTATGGAATGAATTCAGTGTATGGCATTGTAGCGCTCTCTGTGAACAGTTTGAGTAAGATGGTAATGAGATGCTAGTTAAGTCTGACTTCTAAGTCTGAGAATGATTGAATATGGCTAGACACATGTGAAAATCCCAGGTAACTCGAGTAATACTGGTGAGAGCGAATCTCAGATTTAAGTGAGAGGAGAATCCCATGTTTCAGAGTTGAGCTTGTTGCAAAATAATTCTAGTGTATGGCGTTATAGCACTCGCCGTATGATTGTTAACTTGTTATGAATGATGCAATGTGTGTTATTGGTTGTGGTTTGATGTGACGTACTTAAAATCCATCACTCACTAAGTCCATTTGTAGATTTTATGCGCTTTTTTCCAAAAAGGTTTTCTCAAAACCTGTCACTCACTAAGCCCGTTTGACTTATGTTTCAAGTGTTTTCCTCCCTAAGTTGTCAAGCGTTGAGGCCATGCGAAGGTTCATTGTGAGGCGTTGTAGCCTAATTAAGAAGGAAAGGCAGAGTTACTTTATAGTCTTACATGGCATGCTAACCATGGCATCTCATCATACATTTAAGAAGTCAGTTGGTAAGGTTGTCGCTCCTTAATGTCCAAACCTCAGATAAACAGGGAAGAGAGAGCGTAAGAGCTGAACAACTAAAGTAGGAAAAAGAAACCTTGAAGGTTGTCTTCTAACTTGAGGGTGTTAGGTGGACGAGGTAAGGAAGGGAAGGAGACACCTCTAAGCACCTCGCCTCAAAGAAGCGATTGAAGTAGCGAAGAAGGGAAAGAAAGATCTTAAAAGATGTCCTTGAGATGGATTGAGAGGGAAAAAGAATGGGATTAAAGTCTTATCCACCACGACACAAAAGGTTGTAACTTGGTGGGAAGAAGTAGAATGTGAGATGATCAAAGGCGGTTTATTTTATGTAAAGTAAAGTGTAAATTGTATTTTGTACTTCTATAGGTGTGTTAAATTAATAAAGAGAAGAAGTTAAGTTATTATGTTGTAGTTTTATATTTCTTTGAGTTGTTTTCTTCTACAAAAGATGTGAAGATCTCTAAAGCTCAATGGAAGAGCTTTGTGAAGAGACAAGGAGAAGAGTTATTCAGCTGAGTAGGAGTTTAACGCGTTATCTCGCGATAGGCATGTGTTGAATGGCTAGGCGGCACTCCCTTCATTTGGTCGCATGGTGTGACATTTGGAGTGGGGCATGACAAATAATATGAAGAAGATGCGTAGTATTTCCATACTCGTCCTAAAAAGGAATAAAAACGAACAAGAAAAAATGTAGATTTTATGCGGCAATGCCCTATGTGATAGAGACAATCTATGCGATAAAATAGGGCTTATTGGAAAATTTGACGAGATGATTGGTTAGGCATTGGGCTCACTTTACCTAAAATGGCGATAGAGTCCTCGCATTAGTAGGTCAACGATTGATTTGACTTCCCTACGAATCTGAATCCAGGATAAAGATTTGGTAGAGATACTTGGCCTCTTGTGAATGGACCACCCTTGCCGTCGAACAAAAGTAATCATTTCTGCATGAAAAATGCCACAAGAAGGATTTATAAATAGGTGAAGCTCGACTGTGTTTGAAGTTGCTTCTACCTTACGATCATTTGAGAAAGAATTAAGAGGATTTCCATGTTTTCCAGACTTCTTTAGAAGCTTAAAACAAAGTGAAGTGCAATGAAGTATAAAAGGATTCGAGGCTAAGGAGTAAACAATGAAGCTAAATTATTTGTTTGTGGTTCTCTCTTAAAAACGTTTTAAAAACAAAAAGGAATTTTCAATGTGTTTAATTCTTTTAATATGTTTTCCTTAAAACCTTGAATATATAAATGATACTTTTCCTATGCTTCCAAAGATATGGATTTTAAAATGTATAAGTTTTGACAGGAATTAAAATGATGAATTAAGATTACCTTTGTACCCTATGCATGAGAAGCCTCACACTTGTTCTGTGTTCTATCCTTGCTGTGTGATCTGAGATAAGATGCTCTATTTTTTGTGTTCTGGAATAGAATGCCTCATACTTGTTGTGTGTTCTGCTGTGGGATGCCCTTTGCTTGTTCTGTAATATGGCATTGGAAGACGCATTATGCGAAATGAAATTTATGGAAACTTGTTAAATGCCTTGAGACCTTTCTGCATAGCTGTAACTTGACAAAAGAGTGTGGTAAACACTTGAGCCGAGCAAACGGTGCAAAGATGTAACTAACAAGTAGAATGATCTTATAATAAAATGATGAGTCTATAAAAACAAACGTGTTTCCACACGATATGTGTAAGGCTCTGATCGCACATCACTAACTTAATGAAGGTCCTACGATATGAATAATGTGTGAATAGAATCTTTTTTATTAAAGTCCAATTTTCGAATGAGTTATGCGATAAGGATCCCTACGCAGAGAAGATATGCAATGACCAAATGGATAAGTTAACCTACCTCACCTAGAGACAGTGATGTGATTTAGATATCAGTAGGTCGACGATTGATGAGACCTAATTGTACAATTAGAGTTCAGGATAAGAGTTGATAGAGGCACGTGGCATTTCAGGATTAGGCCATTTTTTGTGACTGGTTAGAGAGTTCGAGTCATTTGAGATTACTTTTACCTTGATTTTGTTAAGAAAAAACTAGAAAGTGTCATAGATTCGAGACGAGGAACGAGCTCATTTCTGAACAAGATTCTGGAACGAGTAAGGAGCTTTAGCTTGGGAAGCTAAGCTAATAAACTAGTCAACCATGACTGTGAGTTGTTCTTTTATTAAATGTCTGCAAATAGAAGAGTTTCTAAAATCATGTTTAAAATTTGGTTGTCTTTCTTCGAATCCATGAATTGTATAATTTTCCTTACAATGTTCGTCCACCAACGTAAGTGAGTTTACCAAAGAAAAGAAATGTTATGATAATATACTCTTTGAATATCGTGTTACTTTATGTTTAAAATGTTGAGATTTAACATTATGTTTTGAAGTAAGTTGACATTTGTACACTCGATGATATGATAACTTATCCTTTGTTATGTGATTAGGATAAGATGCTTTATTCTTGCTTTGTGATCTGGAATATACTGCCCTATTCATGTTGTGTGATCTTGAATGGGATGCTTCCTACTTGCTATAAGATATGGTATGGGATGCCTTTTGTTTGTTGTGTGATATGGCATTAGAAAATGCTTTATGCGTAGAAAAATTAATGAAACTTGATATATGTGTTGAGTTTATTTTGCATAGCCACAACTTGGCAAAAGAGCCGAGGAAAGGGTACAAGGATATAATTGAATATGCAAGATGATTCTGCGAAATGACCATTTGGTATGCGAGAGGCATATAATGTGATAAACTGTGTAATACTAAATTGCATTTGCCAAAACATATATTCTTATAACTGATATTGTGACAATGCGACAAAATCGATATATTTTTTGCCAAAACACAGATTCTTATAACTGACGTTTAAAATTGTAGTTTATGAGTTGTTATGCTTATTAGGCGTTTAACATGCCATCTCACTAGGAGATGCACAATGGGCGACTAGGTGGGCACGCCTCCACTTGGTTGCATGAAGTGACTTTTGGATCAGGGCATGACAATATGAGCCTTAAACTTGATTTAGAATTGAAAACGTCCATCCATGCGAATCTTGCACCCTATGTCCCAAGCCATCAACCTGGTTTTACCCCTGAATTGGAAGGTTTATTGGAACAGCATTCTTGAGTTACCCCCACCTATGCAAATCTAAGGATAGTTTTGTTTCAACAAAAGTTCATAATTAGCTCAGAATTAAGACTAAATTATCTAGGTCACCAATAATCAAAATGTCAGTTTTAAAAGTCGACGTTGTTATAACATAAAAGTGACTATTTCATCGTTTCAGTCTTATGTAAACTCTTTACATAGGATGTCTCCACTTTCATGTCTCCATATGGACGATTTAAGATCATAAAGTGAGACACATCCATAGTGATTTTAGAATAAGGTGTCCAATTTTATTCCTATACTATAGACTGTTTGGGCTATATACTCGAACTTGATTGATGTTTATGTCTCTACATAAAGTTCAAGTCTACACCTAGATAGCCTTGGGACCTTAGTTTATTAGATTCAAGATTATAGTATTTTCTTTTTACAAATATGTCCTCAGTAACCAATTTATAGAATAGAATATAATTTTAAATTACAAACTACAAGTTTTAGAACACAAATTCCAACACATGCTTGCTTACTACCAAAGTAATTATATTTCTTTAGATTCTTCTGTATGTAATGAGACTAGTCTATAAAATTCCTTTTCACACCGATTAATTTTGATACCTAAGATTACATTAGCTACTCCTAAGTCTTTCATGTCAAAATTTACACACATAATTGATTTTACATCATTTATAACATGCAAATTTGATCCAAAGATCAATGTTATATCTACATATAAGCATATGATAATACATAACCCATTCTCAGACTTATAATAGATGTATTTATCACTCTCATTTGCTTTGAATCCCTTAGACATGATTAGATTATCAAACTTTTCATGTATTGCTTAGTAGCTTGTTTTAGGCCATAGAGGGATTTATCTAGCTTACAAACTTTAGATTGTTGACCATGATGTATAAATAACCGTTATTATAGCTTCTATTTTATTAGAATAATGAGATCAAAATGCATAAGTAGAGGATCAAAGCGCGTAACTTATGTTGTAAATACACAAGTATTTAGAAATATATCTTATATAAACGATGTGAATCAAAGGAAACATCACACGCAAAGACTATGCGATGAGAACTCATTTGGCGATTAACATCCCCAGACGAGGAACCATGTCATTAAAGGGAGAAAAGCCCTAGGCAGCAGAAGATTCAGAACCATTCCTCAATTTAATTTGGAAATCCCAAAATACTAATACATTGACAATATTTAGAAACGAAATTTTAAAAGACTAACCATGCTTTTAAATTAAAAGATATAGAGATCTTCCTATCCTCTGAGATGAGATTGGTTTGTGGGAACTAATTTGGATGGGAAAAGGTCTAGAGAGAAAATATTTTTGCAGAGAGCAAAAGCATTGACTTTTTTTTAAGAAAAACTATTTTCTTCTGCATATTGGAGAGATTTTCATTAAATAACATTTAAATAAAATATTAATTAAATATAATTTCATTATCAACTAATTGATTAATGATTAATTAACTAGTTGATTTGAAATTTCTATTAATTTAATTTTTTTAAATTAATAGAATCTCATGTTTCTCTCCTAATCTCGTTCCTACTCCATGAAGAAAAGATAATTATAAATATGCAGAAGAAAATTAGTTTTTCTTAAAAAAAGTCAATGCTTTTGCTCTCTACAAGAATATTCTCTCTCTAAACTTTTTCAATCTCAATTGTAGGGGTGAAAAAACCCAAACCAAATCAAAGAACCAAATTGGTTCGGTTTGGATTGGATTGGGCTTCAATTGTACTGTTACCGACCAAACAAACCAAATTGAACTGGGTAGGTTCGATTCGGTCAGTTCAATTCGGTTTGGTTCAAATGTAAATCAGTTAGGTTAAAAAGTAAAAACTTAAAATGAAATTAAACTATTCCTTCATCGTGGGTTCGCCATTCCTTCATCTTCCTCCTTCATTCGTCTTCCTACAACTTGTTCGTTCGTCCTCCTCCAATAGGGTTCGTTCGTCTTCTGCCATTCCTTCATCGTGGGTTCATTTACGTGGGTTCGTTCTCTGTTCTCCATTATCCGTTCTTTGTTCGTCGCCATTTGCCATTCTCCATTCTCTGTGGGTTCGTTCGAAAGCCCAATATTCGATCTTCTTTCTTCTTCTCTCCTTTCGCTGCAAAATTTTCAGGTAAATTTTCTCCTTTTTTTTTACACGATTTTTAAACATTTTCCCCTCTTTGCCTTTACTCTCTTCACTTACCTGGGTAGCTGGACTTATTGAAATGCAATTATGCTCTAAGTTCAAGCTCTGTTCATAATTTTATGTTTGGTGTTATGTGTTTGTGTATATATTTCTTGACTGTCTTGGGTGGATATGTACATAAAATGTTGCTATTGTGTGGTTGCTCAATAAGTATATGGGATAACTATTCAAAGAAAGTGCTTCCAATCCAAACGACTGCTCTGTATCAGTATTGTGTGGTTGCTCTGTTGTGTTGTAGTGCTTGTTCTTCATTCTGATTTGACAAAAAATTATGTTTGAAGCAAACATTCTTCCATGTGTGTGGCTACTGCTTTGTGAGGTAGATTGTTGAAGACTAAATTCAATTCGTGAACACACATCTCTTTTTGAAAACTTTAATCCTAAAATCTATCTTTTTATTTTAAAATGTTAGCTAAACATCCATATATCTCTCTCTATTGCTATGAAATAATGGGCCACGTAATAAATGCTAGTGTTCTTCATTAACATTATTTGAGTGTGTCTTGGATATTGTAAGTGTGATGAGTGTTATTAATTTTGTTTAAGTATAATTGTTTTTCTAGTTTAAAAGCTTATGAGTTGTAATTTCCTAGATGATGTCTTCTGTTTTTAAGAAAGATTTTTGTTTGTTGATTCTTTCTCCCTAATTAAATTATCTTTAGAATGAGTTCTCTAAAAATTGTGATATGCTTTACTAGTTTACTTATTGTTTTCTTTGATGATTATTAGTTAAAAATTGTGTGCTTTTTTGTTTGTTTTGTCGGATGATTATTAGGAGACTTCATTCTCTATAAACAAAACTTAAAAACAAAGTTGTTTTAGTTTAGTGTTAGGAAAAAGAAAACAAATTAAACTACCATCATCGGTATGGGAACATTTTATAAAAGTAGAAGGATGTGATCCTAAATATACGAGGGCTGCTTGTAAATATTGTGGGACTTCATATGCTTATGATTGCAAAAGAAATGGTACAACTAATTTAAAAAGACATTTAGAGAAATGTAATAAGTATGTAGATCCATTGGAAGATAATGTTGAAGGAGAGGGAGATTCTGAAAGTAGTTTAATGGCTACATCCTTCACTCAAGAAAATTGTAGAACAATGCTTGCTAGTATGGTTATCTCAGATGAATTGTCATTTAAATTTGTAGAAAGTGAAGAATTTCATCAATTTTGTTGGGCATTAAATCCAAAGTTTGTGATTCCATCAAGAGTAACTATTGCAAAAGATTGTTTTCAAATGTATATGAAGGAGAAAAAAAAGTTCAAAAGTGTACTAACTCGTAATGGCCAAAGAGTTTGTTTAACAACAAATACATGGACTTCTATGCAAAAATTTAATTATATGGTTATAACTGCTCATTTTATTGATAATGATTGGAACCTACACAAAAGAATTTTTAACTTTTGTCAAATAGCTAATCATAAAGGAGATACAATAGGGAGAGTCATTGAAAAGTGCTTAGAAGGTTGGGGTATTGATAGGCTCTTTACTATAACAGTTGATAGTGCAAGTTCAAATGATGTAGCCATTGCATACGTGGTTAAAAAGTTTAGAGGCAGAAATGGGTTGGTATTGGATGGTGAATTTATTCACATTAGATGTTGTGCCCATATTCTTAGTTTGATATTTAGTGATGCCTTAAAAGATTTGTATGTGTCTATCATTCAAATCAGAAATGTTGTGAAGTATGTTAAGTCATCTCCTGCTAGACTGCAAATATTTAAAGATTTTGCTAAAGAAGATAAAATGTAAACAAAAAATTATCTTACGATGGATGTTCCAACATGATGGAATTATACTTTTACTATGTTAGATGGAGCAATTAAGTGTCAAAAGACATTTGAAAAATGGACGAATAAGGTTGAAGAAGCATTTCGTCGATTGTGTGATGATTATTATATGATAATGTCAATGTGAAAAGAAAAATATTCACAAACACAATCATGTGCTCCTATTGAAGGATTTAGCTTTCAAAGTAAAAGTGAAATGCCTTCTATCTCATGTAGTAGATCTTATAAGGCACGTGCTACTGTTCATGATATATTTAAACAAAGCAACTAAACATGTCTCGATGATGCTAAAATAGAGGTGGCTCGTTATCTGGATAAGGCTCGTATAAAAGATAAATATTTAGACTTGCTAAATTGGTGGAAAGTGAATTCCTCTCGATTTAAGATCATTAGCCAAATAGCCAGGGACATCTATAGTATTCCTGTATCAATTGTGCCTTCTAAGTCAGCCTTTAGCACTAGAGAACGGGTGTTAAATTCTTTTCGAAGTTTATTAACTCCTCAAACTGCAGAAGTCCTCATTTGTGCTCAGAATTAGATGCAATCTAAACCTTTGGATGACATGACTGAAGAAATTGATGGGACTAAAGAAATTGATGAAGGTAATATTCGTTTCGAAATAAGCATTTAAAATTAAAAATTGTCTCATTAAGCTAACAATTTGTCATTTTGATCTAGAATTCATAAACATATAAAAGAAGATGGAAGCTGCATTTGAGAATCTGAATCATGGCTCTATGATATAAATTCCTACTCTCAAATCTTTATTTATATATTTTTTTAAATTGTTAACTAGTTAAATATTGAATCTTGTTTGTTTAGAATCTTGAAGCACAATGATGTATAAACTTTATACTTCTCTAGTCCCATCATAGTAAGTTATTTGCTTAACTTATAAATTATTCTTTTTCTAAATAGTTCACTAAATTAGTAAATTCATTCTCTATGCATCAGGGCAGAAGGTGGAGTGTGGCTAGATTTGTGGTAATCGACTAAAAGGTATAAAGTTGAATGTTAGATACCCACATGGTTCTTCTGTTCTTTTGTTCCACTCTAAAATTTGATCCATCCAAACTTATAAATTATAACATACTCCACCAATTACACTATTATGGTGATTGTGATGAATGTGTATGAGAGTCAAATTTATTAAAATTGGTTATCTTGCAATCACCATCTGAAAGAAAGAAAGAAAAGAAGAAGAAGAAGCGAGAGAGAGGAAAAAAACCCGACTCGACCCGACCCCAGTTACACCCCTACTCAATTGGCTCCCACAAACCAATCTCATCCTAAAGGATAGGAAGATTTCCGACTGGTGGTGTCCCAATTTGGAGCTTTAGTAGATTCAGAGGCATCAAACTAAGCAAGTTTTTCATTCTCTAATTTATAATTAGTAAGCATGCTTAACCTTTAAGTTATAATAAGAAAATTAATTTATGTATTATTTTTTCAATGTATTCGTATTTTTGGATTTACAAATTAATTTGAAGAATGGTTCTGCAAAATCTTCTGCTGCCTAGGCTTTTATCCCTTCAATTGGTATAAGAACCATCTTAAATTTTTGTCAAGAATTTTAAAATTTGCATTGGTTAGGTGGAACTTTTGCATTGTGAATAGAGTTTGCAGAATAGATGTTTTCGATTTTGGCACCTTATATTACAAATTTTCATTAAATTGATTGATGTGAGGATCTGTTGTTTTGGGCATTTTAATTTTGTAATCGAGTGTATAAGTCAGTGTCGTTCGATGGAAAAAGTTGCTATGAAGATGCATTTGATTAATAAAAGGAAGATCAGAATCAAATAATATATCCTTTTGTTCAAGTCTTAGAGACACCATTTAAGGGAACACACTCATCTACTTATTCTAAAGTAGGAAAAGTGTGAATTCCATCTTGTGTGATTATGTTTCCAGCTCCTCACATGGTCTTGTGCCCCAAATGATAAGCATATTGAGTCAACAATTTGGCACTCTCACCCATACAAATCTAAGGACAATCCCTCGCAAACAAGAGTTCACAATACACTCAGAATTAAGACTAAGTTACCTAGGTCATCCTAATGAAATATAAACCTAACAAGTTAACGGAGTTACATCTAGTGGTTACTATTTCATGGTTCCATATTATGCAAACTCATTGCATAAGATATCCTTACTCGCATATCACCTACACGAACACATTGGATCATTGTGTTTGTATCAAGTACAACGTGACTCTTATCCATAGTGTTACAAGGATAAGGTACCCAACCTTACTTATAGACTATAAACCCTTTAAGATGATCTCGAACATTGATCTATGTGTGTCTCTATATACTATTCAAAACTCATCAAACAGCCTAGTATGTTAGTTTATCGGATTTTGATTATTAAAACAAAATCAATAACATTTATTGAAATTATAATACTAACACTTTATTAATAACGATCAATGGATTATATTTACAATCTAAAGGTTTTAGGACATAAATCCTAACAAACTCCCATTTGGACCAAAATTCTAGTCTCTATGGAATGTGAATAATAAAGTAATTATCTATCATTGGAAATGGTAAAATGTACAAGTATATTACATAAAATGTATATATGCAAGCACAATAAACCAGGGCATCCTCATACCTATTACACATCTTCCACTTGTCCTAGATTACTTGATGTATACATCTCATAGACCTAGACTTTCTAGATGACCCTCGAACACTTTAGCCATGAGAGTCTTCATAAATGGATTAGCAATATGCCCCACTGTTATCACAATTTAAAGTGATGGGCATGTGCATGTTTGGAAAAATTTCCAAATAATACAGGAACTACTTGAGGCAAACTGCTTCTTTTCCTGCTTCACAAACAATGACGTATTTTGCCTCTATAGTAGAATCTACAATGCATCCTTCCTTAATGCTACGCCATACCACAACTTTCCGTTTAGGGTGAACACTAATTCCGATGTTGATTTCTTAAAATCCTTTATCGATTTAGAAATCAGAGTCAGTGTATCATGTAAGGATTAAATTCTTAGCTCGATACACAAGTATGTAGTCTCTCATTCTCCTAAGATACTTGATAATAATTTTAGCCCCCATCCAATGGTCTAACCCTAGGTTGGACTAATATCTTCTGATTATTTTTAACGAGAAGGATATTGTCCACATAAAGTACTAAGAAAATTACTTTACCTTTGTTGATTTACTTGTATATATAAGGTTCATCAACATTTTGATCTAAATCGTAAGATTTGATCATAGTATCAAATGTAATATTTCAAGATCTGGATGATTGTTGCAACCCCTAAATGTATTGATTCAGCTTACAAACTTTTTGCTTCTGACCATGGGTTCTAAACCCCTTGGGCTGAGACATAAGAATACTCTCTTCAAGATTGCCATTCAAAAAAGAAATCTTGACATCCATTTGTCATATTTCACAATCATAAAAAGTGGCTATGGACAAGAGAATCCTTATAGACTTTAACATAGCAACAGGAGAAAAAGTTTCCTCATCGTCAACCATTTCCCTTTGAGTATACTCTTTTGTTACAAGTCTAGCTTTGAAGGTATGTACCTTCTCCACTAAATCTCTCTTTCTCTTATAGATCCATTTGCACTCTATAGAATTCACCTCTTCAGGTAGATCTACCAGCTCCCATACTGAATTCAAGTACATAGACTCTATTTCAAGGTTCATGGCTTTAATTCATTAGTTCTTGTCTACATCATTCATTGCCTGTTTATAGGACAATGGATCTTCAATGTCATCATCAGGTATGACAACCTAAGTTTCAGTTAAATCCAAGTAATGGTTGAATTGTGATACAATCCTCCCACTGCGTTGATGGATTCTCAACGATTAAGAAAGATGAGACTAACCTGATGTGTTGGTTTCATCAACTCTTGATGAGAGACCAGCTTCATCAACAACCTTGTTGATTCATCAGTAGATTCATTTAATACTAATTTTCTTCGTGGTTTATGATCTCTCATGTGGTCTTCTTCCAAGAAAGTAGCATTTGTTGATACAAATACTTTATTTTCTTGTGGATCGAAGAATAAACCACCTCTCGTTTCTTTAAGGTAACCACAAATTAGCATAACCCGGAATGGGTTCCAACTTCTTGGGATCACTATAAGAAATATGAGTTACGATAGCATTAAAAAACGCTATTATTGATTTTTGATAGCGTTTTTTAAATGTTGTCATAGTCAGTGTTATTGAAAGTCCATGACTTTCCATAGCATTTTTACAATGTTGTGCAAAACACTATAATATGCCTCTAATGATAGCACATATATGATGTTATGAACGCTTTTTATAACGTGAAAAAAAACGCTACTGAAAATTTGATAGCTTTTTTTTATTATGATGGAAAAATCTTTATCAAAATGTTTCAATAGCGTTTTCAATTACATTAGAAAAATGCTATAAAAGACATTTTATAGCATTTTTTATTGCGTTCGAAAAGCGTTTTTAAAACGTTTCAATAGCTATTTTAATAACATTGAAAAAGCGTTATCAAAATGTGTCAATAGCATTTTAATAACATTGGAAAAATGTTATAAAAGACTTTTTGTAGCTTTTTTATTGCATTCAAAAAAGCGTTATCAAAACCATTCAAAACATTTTCTATTACGAGTAATATCAAAGTGTAAGTTTGAAACTCAAAACTAGTTTTAAAAACTCATTTTCGTTATCGAAATTATTTAATAGTGATTAAGAATTGACAATTAGTCACCTTTAAGAAATATGGATATATGAAAATAATGGGAACAAGAACATCACGTAACAAAATTTAGTTTGAATAAGCTAAAACAACACCGCTTTATGTTAATGGCCAAAACTAGAAACTAAGAAATAATTCAACTCCATATGTTTGGTATCTAAAATTTATAAGCATACTGGGAAAATTGTACTATCCAAGTAGTTCAATGATCAAACAAAAATAAGACCATCAAACAAGGCAAAAGTTCAAAGAGGAGAAAATTCTAATAGCCACCCTTGAGATCATTAACCACATTGTATGAAATTAGAGTCACAGTCTCCATTAAAGCACCTTCAACCATGAACCCTAGTTTGGGGCCTTCCAGTTGCCTCTTGGTGCAGATGATTGCGCCTTTGGTCTTAACTTCAGCCTTCAGCTCGTCATTCTTCACCCTCCTCAAGCGAAATTCCTCGGTGCATCAAGAAGGTCACACGTGCTCGACTCTGACATGAATTCTCTTCTTAATAATTCTGTTCCCGACCTGTAAAATCCATTATGTACATCACAAGTTTAATAAGAAAAAGAGTTCAAATCATAATGGAACTTTCTCTCAACAGATTCCAAAACCCATCAAACTAACAAAGTTTAATAAGAAAAATATAGTCATAAACTTACCAAACCAAGGATTAAGGAATACTCTAACAACAAAAGCTTTTTAACGAGCAATCTAACCTTCTCAAGGTCTTAGAACGTACGTGATTTACACTTGGTATGAAATGTAATTGGCCCAACCTAAAAAATTCAAACCAAGTACTGTAAAATCTTTGTACTAGAATATTGGAACTTGGAAGTAAAAATTGAAGAAAAGGAAAAAGGGAAAAAAAATAAAATTTCATAAATGATAAACCATTCATGGGATCAGTTGCCTTCAGACCAAATATATTAATATAGGATAAAAACACATTAAGTCATGAACTTACAGCTTGCCCCAGATATATTTTATCTATTGCCTCACTTGCAACCATAGCTTTTAAAATAACATCATCAGATATACTAATATTGCTAACTTTACACGATAGCTAAGCTACCATTATTCTTTAAAAAAAGAAAAAAAAGACAACATTAGTTATTGATGAGAAATAGATGATACTTGGCAGGAGTGACAATGGTAAAGTTTAGAAAGGGGTGGTAACTTAACAACCGATTAGATGTGTAATAGGTATGAGGATGCCCTAAAGAAACATTCCAAAGTAGGACATAAAAACAAGTACCCTAAACAAGTACCCTAAAGAAACATTCCAAAGTAAAAGCAAAATTTTTAGCTTGAATTAACTAATAATTTTAAGAAGCTAACATACAAGAACTACCAGTGGTCTAGTGGTAGAATAGTGTACTCAATTAAAAGAGAGGTACTATAATAAGAAGAGAAAATACACCATTAGATGCAAACAAAATGGAGGTTGAAAAAAAGGAGGACAGAAAAACAACTTTAAATGCAAAAGGTTAATATACCTGAGGTTAACTTTTTCTACCAGTTATAACTCATAGGATTATAAAAAAAGGAGAGAAGAAAATGGCTGAGAGAGAAGGATTATCAATACTCGAATCCTTGATGTAGTAGGAACATCTGCACATTCAACACCCCAATCAACTCCCTTGGGTTGACTTTCCACTTTAAATACAAGAGGAATCATGGACAAAAACTTCTCCATGGCTTGATGTACATTAACAATCTATATGGGAAGGATGTAATCTGTTAAACATTCACTGCATATTCAAAACTACATGGATCGAAGTGTGTAAATTTGAATATATAAGTACGTGCACAAAACAAACTAAGTCAGAGTATAACTAACTGTTTCAGCACTGCTAACTTTTCGCTTGAGAGATGTAACACCCTGAACTCTAAAGTAATTTATTTTAACTAAATTGCTTTATTTTATTGGATTTAAATTTTGTAGTTGTTATTCTATTATTGTTAGCTTGGAAGAGAAATTTCTTTATGAAAAAGAAAAGAAGTGAAGGAGGAGAAATAGTATTGGAAAGGTAATAATAATAATAATATATTATAAATTATTATTATTATTAATTATTATTTTTATTCAAAAAAAGGAAAAATAAATTAAATTTTTTCCCCTTTCTTCTTCCTCGAGCGCGCCACCCCCCTCCTTCCTTCTTCTTCTTCTCCACAACCCAGCAGCCGCCAACTAGTTCTTTTCTCTTCTTTTTATGTTCACCTAAAGTCGATGCAAATCACCCAGATCTGTCTCCATCCACGAAACCCAACCGATGCTCACCATCTGCCCGAGCCTCTTTGTACTGTTTGGAGAATCGTGAGCTTCATACATTCCTGTTGGATGTTTTTGTAACGTAATGACGCCACCACTGACTGCTTAGATCTCCTCATTCGCCACCACCTCCGATTTATGGAGTCGACATGAAGCTACACGTCGTTCATCTTTGTAGCACAACACCGTTGTTACCCTCGCCGTTCCCTACCATGAGTCGTCTCCATTTTGTTGTTGTTGTCCTCGTCTCGAACAGCCGATTGCCCCTCTTCTTTCTTTTCTGATCAGATCTGCGACTCTTTTCTGCGTCGTTTTCATCTGATGAAGTCCAGCCGTCCTACACCGCCTCACCCTTGTACGCGTCAATTCTATTTATTGAGAACCACTATCGTCGATTGGTCGTAAGCTCGTTTGGTAAGGATGAAGTTTGTGGATTTCGTGATTTGGCATTGTGAAAGTATTGAAAAGTAATGTTGTCTAATTGGTTGATTTGATATTTATTCTTGAAGGCGGTATTGGCGTTTTGGCGTTAGGATCCTCAGGTTTGCGAAAAGGTTCATTGGAGTTTGGTCCTCCATCTACTTGTGTAAGTTATTGAAATTCACATTGGGTGAATTGATTGAATAAAAGAACTTGCTTGTGGAGGTGTTTGATTTTTTTAATCATAATGTTTAGTTTGGTTCATTGGACTTTAGTTCGATCAAGAAGCTTAGGTAACGTAAAGGTAAGGGATTTCTACTACTGGACCTATATGTTGATTTTAATGTTTAAAATGAATTGAATGTTATGTGTGGACTTGAATGAAACAAAGGACATGACTGCTAACAGGTTGGAGGGGTTAAAAAAATTTAATTGTTTTACGTAGTTTTAAATGTTTTAATAGATTGACTGAATTAAAAATATTTTATTGATCGAACTGAGGATGGTTGATTGTGATGTTAAAGAATGGATAGTGTATGGTTGATTGATTTGACTGAACTAAGATAAGTGATGCTTATGTACGAGTGTATCTATTTGAGAAATCGTTATACCAAGGTTGAATGTTGATATGATATACATGTATGTCGAAGTAGAATTGAAGGTTATTGTATGCTGTGGTTGACTGGGAAAAACTTATATATATACATGGATTTGATGTAGACTGGGTGTTAAGTGCCTTTATGTGATTTTCTGAATATACATATATGCATACACATGTGGATGTTGAATGACTAAAACCAGTAGGGGTTCCTTATAGATGGTGTAGGTTTTAAATGGATAATTTGTTGTTAGACGGAATATACGATATATTAAGTATGGTCGTGTTCTTGTGGACTGAGAAAATGTTATGATTATTTAGTTTGTTGACTGATGTACTGATAAGTTCTGACTGGCCTTGAGTTAAATTAGAATAAGATGACTGTTAGAGGTTATGTGAAGAGTTATATGATGAGAATGTTTGATTGTACTATGAATGACTGTTAAGATGTTTAGAATGGACTGAAGGGAAAGTTTATTAGTTTTCTATTGGGTAGTTACCTTGCAAGTGTCCTACGGGATCACCACCTGTTGTGCATCCTTCGGTAGCACTAGACTGATATGTGCATCCTTCAGGTGCACTAGACTGATAGGTGCTTCTGCAGAGCACTAGTCTGATATATGCGTCCTTTGGAACGTTAGACTAATTATGTGTATCCTACGGGATCACAAGACTGAGACTGTACAGGGTACCCCATTAGGAAGTTAATCGTTTAATTTTTCCCCTAAAGGGGACCATAGTGTGCCTTTTATTGAGTATGTTTATACTCACCCTTTTATGTTTAATCTTTTTTTCAGGAAAAGGTAACAAAGGAGGCAAACCGACGAGGAACAAAAAGAAGACGTGATTGCCATAGGGGAATGTTCTAAAAATAGCTTCCGCTTACAGTTTTCTTTTGTTTTACTTTAGCAGTTGTGACTACAATGAATTTCATGTTTAGCACGACAGTTTATTTCTTGATTTCATAAATAATGC